>RJWH01000129.1:574050-826550 GCA_004363575.1 Solenodon paradoxus | reverse complement strand
AGGAACCTTGAGACAGATATTACCTAAATACTCGATTTATCAGACTAAGCTTATAATAGGATTAGAGTTCAGCATGAAAACTGAAGAATTGAAAATAATTTAATACATGGACTATTTAAGACATCATGGACAGAATTTTGGAATGCCAAGTATAGTACAGTAGTCTGGGTTCTGAAAAAGGAGGGATTCAGCTTTTTCTTTATTGCTGTTATCTAATAAATCTGGTATCCCTAGCCTCATCATAAAACTGAGCTGAAATAGTTTCAATCTTTTTATTCATTTCCCCATTCATTCCCCATTCATTTCCTCTTTTTAACCTGTTAAGTATTATTCTGTATGGTTTCTTAATTTTCCTCAAATGTGACCAAATACAATTCATCTTTATTGCTCAGTGTCTGGCTCATATTATACATATTATACATGGTGGGGTTTTTAAGATACATCACTCAAGTGAAAAGGAATTAGCGAATAATAAGTGTTCACATACACTATTCCATTAGAAATCACAGAAGCATAATAGCATGGATGCTATTATTCCCATTCTATAGATTCAAAATGAGGCATTAAGAGCTTAAGAACTTACTCACTGGTCAGGCAGCTAATATGTGGTAGAGTAAGGAAATCAAAACTACAGCCTGAAATTAAAATTATCTATGCTGTAGTTTAATTGATGTTCACCTAAATCTAGTTAATTTAATCATATTCAACTAAACAACCATTTTTAATACATCATTTTCAAGTGTGGAAGATTGTGAATTGCAAAATATATATCAAAGTTTAGTATATTATGTGTTATAGCACATAATATATATATGTGTGTGTGTGTGTGTTTGTGTGTGCATGTATGTTATAGCAGGAGAAATAAAGAAGCAGTTGAAATTTAGAAGAGAAGGATGACATAGAGATGAAGTAAATATCCTCATTGTTCATAAGAAGAGGAATGTAGAGGTGTTATATTCAAGAGAACTTAGAGACAATTGTGGAATAAATTACAATGAAGCATTTTAAGTGAATGTCATGTTTTTTATATCTTATGCAATGACATTTCAGAAAAATAAAAATTTTAGTGGCATACTATTATTTTTACATAAAATAAATACAAAAGCCTAGTTAAGACATAAAAATTCCATGTACCACCAGAGATGAGGGAGACATATTTAATTCATGTACTTTCAAATATGAGCACCATGGGGACATTTTTATCTGAGAGTATTTTTACTCTATGATGCTTAGGTTTATATATACTCTAAAGTGACTATGTTTTGTGATTTTAAAAAGAATTGTCTGACATTTTTTTCAACACTTTCTTTCACTTATGCCATTATAATTAAAAGATTTGAGAAGAATCAAAACATACTTTAATATTTCTTATAACAGCATATTTAGATAGCTTTCACTAGTTTAAATATATTTGCCATTGACTATTATTAAAAAAAGATACAGAATGAAGATATTAAAATTCCATAGGATAATTGAAATTATATGATGTCACATGGAATTTTCAAGGAAATATACAATTTAAGTAGCAATTGTAGAATACTAGCCATCCTATGGGGCTCAATAAAGGTACTTTTTGTGATGACTTTGATGATGGTGTAGCTAATTTAATCAGAATGAGTTAAAATCAATCTTTTTTTCTAAGGTGAGGTTTTCAAATATTTTTCATAATAATATATAAGGCAATAGTGAAAGTAATGAAAATAGACTATAGTTATTAAGATAAAATGTCATGGTTCTCACTGGTTAGTGATAGTTCTGTTACTCTACTCAAGGTAAAGGCATAGTTACCTGATCCTTCTCTATTATAAAAATTGAAAGCTTTTTATTGTTTGCAACATTTTTCAAGTATTCTTTCCATGTTTGGTCTATCTTTATATCACAAAAGTTATTAATTTTTATAATGAACAACTTAACACCTGAAAAACTCACTCACTGAACAAAGGAAACATATCTCACCAAGTTGTACATACTTGATGAGAGTAGAAAGGGGATGCTCATGAGTTGAAAAATTCACTGGACTTCTTTCACTGTGCTTAGGAGAACTATTTGAAAGTGAGAACAATATTGCTTCTAACTTCTCTAGAATTGGAGAATGCTCTATGGATTGTTCAGGGTTATGAAATAGATGAAATTTTTCTCTCATACTTCAGACATATAATATAAACAAAGAAAACTGGATCAGTGTAGAACATCACCAAGACAATTCACATTTATTGCCCTATTCCCCAAGAAAAATAATTTATCTGTGAATTATCTGGTGATACAACTTTATCTTTGAGAAATATTTATATTGTCTCTATAGATCATACTCTCTTTTTTCTGGGGATGAATTAACACTTTCTTTGAATTTTACTTAAAGGTAGATTACTTAGTGTACCATGAATACCATGATGGCTAGCTCTGGAGACGTGTTGGAAATGAATACTATGTCTAGTATTAGCTGTCTGGTCTCACACAAATAACTTAACTTCTCTGAAATTCTGTGTCCTCACTGGAAATTAGATTCCTTATGCCAATTTGAAGAATTATAGGGAAGATTAAATGGCATAAATTATTATGTATGAATAACCTATAATATCTACTAAACTAGTAATTCTGTAACTATGAGTTTTGATCTCTTCTACCAGAATGAAATCCGAAGACAAATCAACATTTATTTTTCTTTGCATTTCCAAAGATCCTAGCTCAATGTATATTTAAAAAGGCACTCTATAAATGCATGCTGTGTGTATGTATGAATGGATGAATAATAGACTAAAGTTATCAATGTTTTGCTTGCCTTTTCCTTGCAATACTTAGGGAGATGTTTGTCACAGGCCTTAATGTAATGAGGATCAAGCAGTTAAAGTATTTTTATTATTCCACATAATTCTGGGATATTTGGGATATTCTTGTCGACCCTGAACACTAAATGTGCTCATAGATGCTGTAAATGTGCTCACAGAAAATACAAAAAAGTTGTATGCACAGAGGTTCTAAATTTTTCTAAAATTTTGAAAAATGTTTCTTTAACTCCCTCTTAAATTGTGGGAAGACTCATAGAATATTGATTTGTTATTAAAATTATAACTATATTGAATAGTTATTATAATAAAATAGCCACAATGATCCTCTGGCAATTCAAATAATATAAAAAAGCAATCTGGGATACTATGACAGAAAGTTTTACAAATAATGTATAAGTAGTGACTACAGAGCTTTATGCATATTCTTTTAAATGAGATTATCATCACATATACAAATCACAGAAGAGGGAAGGAGAGAAGGGGATTTCTCAAATAGAATCACTTGTGACACAAGTGACACAGAAGTGACTTTAGTAGAACCTGAGGTCGAAATGGAAATTTTCAGTTGCAGTACATTCCAAAGTGAGGTGATAGTTCAAAATACAAATAATTTGAAAGCAAGAATTCCAGTGCCCATGGAAAACATGTCAACCTCTCACACATGCAAAAAGTGTAAAAACATAGGCATTGGAGATTACAGGAGAATATAAAAAAGGATTTCTTTCTAGAGAACTGTGCTGAGTTTTAACCCACCTCAGTGGTCTTGCTTGAGCAACCTAATGGGTGAGATACTGGTAAAATTAAACTGTGCTAGCAGAGTAAGAGAGTGTGTTTTGAGAAATGCTGCATCATTAGAACTTCTAAGGGCAATGGGAAGAGTGTCTTTCCCGTCCAACATAAGAATGTCTCTCTTGAGGCTAAGAGTATCACCAGGAGCAACAAAGGCTCCTCTGGAGAAAGAATCTGAAGGTAGACTTCCTGTTACATGGTGCTACATGTAGTGATCACTCAGAATAGAGTGACATTTATCCTTTGGCAGGAACTGCAGATGAAAACAAGGGGAGAGAGACTCCAGTATACTCAGACTGCCCCATAATGAGGTCTGTTTCCTAAATGCTTCCCGATATATAGAAGACTAATATTAACTCACTACCTGTGTGCAATCAAGACTGGTTCAACATGAACTGGAGTATCTGTGTGCTAAATTCTTTGTGAAATTTTGTCCTATTAATCTTTGTTCACATGAATAAAAAGAATTATATTTTATTTATGCTATGTTTATTTTAGAGATTTTTTTACAATTATCTTCTGTTTAATAATTACATGTTCACTTATGTATATGCTGTAGGTAAAATATATTCAATAACATTTCATATTATTATGATGTGTTTTCCTGTAGAGTATTTATATTTTGCTTTATTAGTGAGCATTAAGTTCACTTATTAAAAGTTAAAAGTAGAATGTCAATAAGAAATTTAAAAAATTTCATAGTCTCAAAATATTGGTCTCTTCAATTTATTTCAGACCTGAGAACTACTATCTGTGATTTCAGTGTCATTCATGACAAAGAATAGCAGCATTGAATGAAATGTCAAGGTATTTTCAACATTCATTAAAATATATTAACATTCTCAGTATTTACTAATAAACTCATTCTTTTAGAATAGTCTAATAATGTAAAACCCCAGAGTGTTATATTTAACACTGTGTTTGCTTTCTTAAAGAGTTCACTACTGAAACTATATGCTGAAACCCATAATGATAAAATAAAAGATTAATTTCTTAAGTAGGAAAGCTACTGAAAACCCACATCAGTATTAATAAAATGTCTAAAATTCAAAAGCATTTCTATATTGAACAATTAATAGATGTTTATAAAATTTCGTGTTTAGAGAAAGTTTGCTTTTTCTGCATAGTAAAATTTATGACCAAATATATTCAGCACTATAATAAACCTGCTTTAAAATTCCTGCACAAAATTGACATTCAACCATGTTCTAACAGTTCAGACACTGGCAAGGTCTACAAAGATGCCACTGAAAAATATATATAGTGCATAATTTTCATTTCTTTGCTGTCAGGGTAACGTGTGCTTCATATGCTTTAGTGAGGTCTAGCAGTACAAATGTGTCAAAAATCATAAAAATTTGTCATCTATATCTAACATAAAGGATTTAGGACCCTGGTATTTGGGATATTTATCTCTAAGAAGAAAAAGGAATTTATTCTTGGACAAATACACATATATATATATATTTGTGTGTTTATATAAAATTTATGTGTATATATATACACATATATATTTCTTTACAGTATTTAATGAAACAACTTCAGCTAAAGTAGCTATGAACTTTGTGTATATTGTTCCACCTACTGTGATAGCTTGAAATTTAGCATAGACTGTATGTTCAGATATTTCAAAAATTGTGTTAGTGACAGTGGATTAATTAAGCTTAGAATCCTCAAAAGGAAATTATCTTCTAAATTAGCCTTATACGTTAATAAAGTGTTTGCCATGAGAAAAATAAATTGAATTATCTTGTTAATCTGAATGGTTTTAGTGCAGCTGACAGAAACTGAAGCCAGTTTAGTCAAAGGAAAAATTCAGTAACTTCATAAAAGGAGAGTTGAAGATGTAGGTTGCTCTCAGATAGACATGATAGGACTGGCTTTTTTTTTTTTTTTTTTTTTTGTTGTGTCATGTCATCACTCTGTTTATCTCTTCTTGTCTCTGCTGAACTTAATATTTCAGGTTCATTTTATCCATAAGGTAGGCAGAATGGCTATGGTCATAAAGTGCTGCTGCTCAGAAGTCCAGTAGAAAGAATCTATATGAATAAAAGATATGGCCTCGTTTGTTTTCTGAGTTATAATGTTTCCACAATCATGATTTGTGGTGTGTAAGAGTGTGATACATACACAATTAGGCATCCCTCTAACTGTGTGGCATAGAGAACAGTGAAGGTCTGAAATCACAGCTCACAGGACAAAGATTCACTACAGCATGATTAGTATACTACATATAATTTTTTTAAGTTTTATGCTTGATATCCCCTTGGCCTGAAAAAGAGATGAACTAAATGAACTTCTGCTAAGACTCAGACCTCTTTTCAGTTTTCTCATATCTTTTTTCTGTGTCATTTGATTAATTAGTAGTAAAGCAGAGTACAAAAACATAAATTAAAACACAATTACTTATTTCTTCTTTCTTTTGAAAAATAATATTTATCTAGACAATATTCATACTAAAATATATGGGTTATTAAAGAGTCTTCCTTTTCATTTTTTTTTTTTTTTTTGGTTCTTATTCTTTCATAATTTTTGCTTTCATTCTTGGGTCTCTGGCCCACTTTTTCTGCTTTCTTTTATTTTCAAACCAACTCCAGGTTGTTCTTTCTTTTCCAAATAAATAAAACTCACTGTAAAATAGACTTTTATAAAATTAATACTATTTTCCATGCCTGACTCATTTCTTTTCCACATGAGAAAAATATGTACATCTAGAAAAAAAGTCACCTGTCATGAACACGAAATCACATTTAAGGATGTAACAAATAGTTTGATTTCTATATCTAAGAAATTAATGAAATAGTCAAATATAACAGTTTTCAGTCCATTCTGATTCTGTTTGTATGGCTAAAAGTTTATTTTACATTACTGAATTAGTTTATATGTTGAGCTAGGTAGGGATACTTAACAATTCAATGGTAGCAGTTTTTAACTTTTCTAAGTAATACGCAACTAGGTAACTTGCATAGAGGGGAGAATAGATATGAGAAAAGAGATGATAATAATAAACACTAATTTTCTAGTCCTCAATTTCAGTAGAATAGTAAGCTGATTATACATACCATTTTAATTGGACAATACCTTTTTTCATATTTCCTAACTGTCCCATCATCTTAATATAAATGTCAATTTTGTCCCATTTTAAGAAATCAGAACTGTCTTCATGTGGGACAAAAGTGGAGCTGAATGATTCCATCCCCATTCTGTTGACAGACTCAAAAGCAGCTACCCCTTTTGTCCCACATTAAAGATGGTCCTTACCAGCACTGACTGCTGCAGGCCATGGTCGCTACTGATGTTTCTGCTCCTGTGAGGAAACAGACACTGTGAAGGAAGAGGATTCCCCTCCTAACCCACCCTTCTCATGTCTTTCTTCAAAGAGAGCAGAATATGGCAACATGGTCAAGCTACATGTAACTACTAAGTACATTATTTCTAGCAGGAAGGGAGTTATCTCTGCAACTGTTGGGGGTAATTGTTTTTTTCTGGCACTGGGATGGTTAAAGCAGAATGTATTTTAGAGAGGACATTTGTACCTTCAGTTATACCACCTTTAATTGTTGTATACTAGCGTCATCCAAAAAATCATAATTTTGATTTTGTCTTTGTTTTGTTCCTTCTGCCAGCCATGGGTCTCAAACCCAGGTCATAGCCTGGCCCTATTATCCCAAGCTAGAGTGTAGCAAAATCATAATTTTGAAATCTTAAAGTTTTCCTACAAACTGTGGAAAAACAAAAATAAGTGTACTTTGTCGTTTAGTCTTGCAGTAATATTTAATTTTTCCTAAACTTTTCTGCATTTTCCAATTTATCTAAAACTTATTGTTTTAGATTTTTGAAATACTTTATTTAGAATAAGTAATTATAATGTATTTGTCTTATATTTAAAATGAATCATTTACCTCACATAAGAGATTTAGAAAACACACTTTATCAAAACATAGCTACACTGACTACTGATAAAAATGTGAAAATAACAAAACTTAAATATGAGAGAATTATCTTACTCATGAACGGGAAGAAATAATTACAAATAAAGCTACAAATAAGAAATAAAAACATAGTTAAATTTATATTTATCGGGAATCATAGATCCAGTATGTTACTTTATTGTTTCTCATGCAACAGAATGTTTATTATGGTTTCTGTTTTTATGTGATGTAATATTGAGATCAATCATTCACCATTTAAAGGGAAAACATTTATTAAATTTTATTTGAAGGAACATTGCAGCATAACATTATAAAGGTTTAAGGTATTCATGATTGTAAATCAGTATCTGTATATAATACAGATAGTTTTCAGTTTACTTCCAAAATCCAAATCTTTCCTTAACCATATAATCGATCCCTTTTAATTTTATAGACTAACATCTATCTTTATTTGACTTAGATTTTGTTTTATTTTTCTATATACCATATATGAGAGAAATCATATGATACTTGTCTTTCTCCTGACTTATCTTACTAAGTATAATTCCCTTTAGGTCCAACCATGTATTTTAAACATAGGCATGATAGCTCTTTTACACTATTATGTAATTCTTCCACTTAAAAATTAATGAAGGAACATTGCATGATAACGTAAGTTTAAGGTGTGCATCAATGTTTTTCAAATTAGAAATGAACCACTGAGGTGTTTTAGAGAATAAGTCATTGTATTGTGTTGGCTGGTGAACTGTACACAGTATCTAACAGATTCAAAAAGCCTTGTACAATTGACATTACTGAAAGCTCGTTAGATTAAGAGTCAGTAAAAAAAAAAATCACAGTATTGTTATTTCCCACTGATTGAGTAACTCAGTGAATTAAAAATTCATCTGTAAACATGGAGGCTCTTTAATATTTCATTTGCAGAATTGTACTTAGAAATGAATGAATTTCCAGATATGACTGAACCCTGTTATAGACAACAACTAATCATCAAAAATGATCCTTTACATAAATGTTTGATATCAGTCTTAAAAGGAGATAACTTGTCAAGGTGTTAAATATCTTTTTTGAATTTTATATTTAACCTGTCAATTGTGTTGATGAGTGCACTGATAGTACAAATATAGTGGTTGTAAAACTTCTGGTGCTTTAGATAATCAAGGCAATAGCAAAACTATATGAATATTGCTTTCTTTATCACCACACACTCACAGAAAAATAACATTTTTTCCCTTAAGGATGTCCCTGACTAAGCAGTAAAGCGTAATTTGTGACATCTCAATCTTGAGCATATATTGTTATATATACCTTTTGATGAAATGGGAAGTATATAAAGCACTTTGTTTCATATAAAGTAGAAGAGTGGTCCTAAAGAGAAGTCCTTGAGTGATTGATATAAGACCTCTGGTAGTACATACTTCTTTTCCATGGAATTTAATTTTACTTAAAATAATGGTTGTCAGGGATACAATGATTATTCATATTTGGATGTTTGGCAGATGTTTACACAAAAATGAGCTCTGTCACTTTGTTCAGTGTAAAGAATTCTCATTTCAAAAAGTTATCTTAGACCAGTCACTTCTAAAACTTTATTTACATGTTTCACCAATTTTTACAAACATATCTAATTCTTCCATATCAAACTGCTTTCATACACCAAGATCATCACAGCCACTTCTCTTCCTTGTACTATTACTTCTTTATATTTATTTAGGTTTTGAAACTAATAAAAAAATCATGAACTATCAATAGCTTGATCTTTTAGCTTTAATAAAGTGGTCCATATATAATAAGTCCAGGTATCATCAAAAGTATGCTAGAATTTGGAAGATGGACGACAATCCAATTATATCAAATAACTAAGAAAAACAGTAGTGAAATGAGGTTGATGGAAATAGAAGTGATGAAGGATATATATTGCTATATTGAAAAAGCAGAATAAATGGAAAAACAAAATCAATATAAAATTGCTTTTACTAGTTAAGTTGATGAGGATAAGAGCACCAATTGAGAAATGAGCAAAGAACATGATTCAATAGCAGAAAGAAAAAGTGTCTTCAATAACTCTTAGAGCACTGTCAATTTCACCAGTATTCAATGAAAAAGATAAAACATATTTGAGATTCTTTTACAATTATTTGATAAATCAAAAATATAATTATCATGCCCAATATTTGTGAGTGTGTTTGGAACTTGACATAGATATATTAAAATTTTAGGATGTTATTTGGTTCTAATAACATCATTCTAAGTAACCAAATAAAGAAGTAATGTGAAATATGTAAATGTATAGATACACATAAATATTCATTGTGGTTATACAACGGGGAATCATCATAAACAACTAAATTTCAACAACGGATACTAAAAGAATAAATTGTTGCAGTTCCACATATTTGAAAATGAATAAACATTTAAAATAATCTCTGAAAGAGTATCCAGAGATAAAATAAAATGATCAGGATATATTGTTAATAAAATAGGCTGCAATATAAAATGTATATATAGTATCAGTTTGTAATTTATTTAAAAATATTTGTGAAACTGTTGTGTATGTTTATATGAATATGGATTTTGTATATACATACAAGAATTGGTATTATGTTTTTCAGAAAAATACTGTCATATATAGCTTAGTTACAATTTATTCAACAGTGGATTGCATACACTTTGGTGGTCTCAACAAGTTATACTATATAGCCTAGGTGTGTAGTAGGCTAAACCACCTAATTATACTCTATGATATTGACATAATGATGAAATCACCTAATGATGATTTGTCAGGATATTTAATATATTCCACTAATTATGTGATGCATTACTCTATTGAGATGGAAAAGGTCAAATTGTTCAAAGACTGCATTTTCTTTTAGAAAGAACCAGATTTAATTTATAACAATTATTTCTTACAGTGGTCTTTGAACTCGTTATAACTAATTGGAATATTATCAAATGAACAGTTATAATGTGGATATTTGAGAGATGATACATGAACATATGTTCCTACTCAGCTATTTTGAATTCTCCATAAACAAGAAATATATTCTTTTGGATTATAAAAAATTACAGCATGATGCTTTTAATACATTCAGAATGGTCTGTGATTAATCATTTTTTTAGTCTTCACACATTCAGATTTTATTTCCATCTTTAATTACAGAAAAAGGCATTTATTTTCTCTGATTAAGGGAATGAGAAAAAGGGAAAAACAGGAGGAGAAGATGAGTGGTGAGTTAAAGGACAGATTGAGTGTATGTATTTTATTCTGGCAGTTGTGGAATTTATTTTTTGCCAAAAGACTGCTAATTTCATACAAAAATTTAAATATTGTAGCACTCACCCAACTTAAACATTTGGCAAATAGTTATCCTATTTTAAAAATGGAAAATATTTCTCAAGTGATTCTGTTTTCAAAATACTGTCTCACGCTATTCTTTATGTTTGCTTGATAACTTTTAGAAGAAATTTCTCTAAATTTGGGATGTTCCATATATGCATACCATTCAAGACTACCTTGGTTTATTCAAATATTCAGAAGTGAGAGGATTGTTTTTCTCTTTTTCTTTCTTCATTTTTTAAATGGAGATAGTCATATCTTTTAAAACATCTAGGTGATAAAACTGAATAGCAACATTATATTCCTGGGGTATGGAATACATTTTTAGGAGGAAAACTTGTGGAAAAAATGTAGAAGTTATTTTATATTTGCCTCAATTGAAACAACAACAAAAAATTGAAACCCACTTTTCACAGGAACATAGAAGTTCTCACTTTTAGATGTGAATAATCCCAAGGGAGAATTTGCTAGTTTCACACGGCTTCAGACATCATATTCCCAATCCCATGAGTGCCTTTTGTTATTTCTTCTGTCTTCAAGCTGACATTATAGAAAGGGTTTTTTTTATGAAAAAATAAAGCTAGATTGTTGAAGTCACACAATCTGCTCTATTCCACTTGACCACATTTCTGTCAAATATAGCACAGTTTTTAGAATTGCAAAAATAATTCTAAATGCCTGACTTCATATAATTAATATGAACTGATGAGCGTGTTTGTTATTTTCTGTTTAAACAAAGGAAACTTTTAGTTAAGGAGTAAGAAAAATGTGCACATGAAAGTTCACCAAAAGTTGCGTTTGTTGTTATTTTAAATATTAGAAAGAGGAAATGATATACTAGATTTACTATGGTATATAAAAAGCAGTTGGATAATTTTTTATTCTGAATTATATGCCTTTAACAAAATTGTAATTTTGAAAAGTATGTGGGCAAATCTCACAAATAAACTTACAATCCTTGATCAGTAATTCATTTAATAAACACCCTAAATCAGGGCAGTATGTTCACAGATTGTACCAAATATCTTAACCATTTCACCAATATTGGTCAAAAAGATGATTAAGCTTAAATTTATTGCCACACTCATAAGACAGCTCATCATAAACATCAACTGACCATACATCATTGAAAGAAAGATGATTTTATTCTAATATAATGTAGTTTGAAGTAATTTTATTGTGAAGCAAATGATGGTTATTTCAGCTTCAAGGACTTGTTTGCACTGACTCTTAAAGACCACAGAAGAACCCTGCAACATGGCCACTTCATCTGTAATTTGTAAAAATTGGAAAGAAAGAACAATATAACTGCAATCAGTTAAACTGTTATCTCCTTTCAGTCTGAGTTTCCCTCCATAATAGTAGGCATTTGGAATATTTTGCTATGGGAAAGTTGAGTTGTAGACACATTAATTTTTGTTTAATAAACAATAAAGTGTTTTGCATTCATTTCTATGTGTAGTTAAGCTATTGCTAATTATTTCAATATCCTGACTGAAGGGCATAAGAACCTGATATCATGATAAGATGAACATGTTCTAGGTAAACAGTACCACTAGTAGGTGGGTCATGAAGGGAGGGAGAATCTAGTCTCTAGAAAACTCTCAAAAAAACCCATCAACTCACATACAGAAGAAGGTTGATAAAGTTTTTATACAAAGTGACAGCAATCTTAAAATGTAAATAAAATTTGTACAAATATTACTAACACCTAGCTTTGAAGCTTAAATAAACTTTCCTACCCTGTTAATAACAATAATAATGACAATAAGCAGTTAATCAAACATTCTAGAGAAAGTGGTAGATTCTTTATCTCTCTATAGAAAACATTATAAAATAGTTTTCAAATGAAGGAAAAAAAATTATATTCAAACAAGTTTTAGAAAGCATTGTGGAAGTAGTTCCAGCTGTTCATTAACAAAAATAATTATTTATCTGTCTACCTCCCTCCATCTTCGAAACGAGGGTTGGTGGCTGGAATCCTGATATTTTGAGTCTCCCTTTTTTGACTTGGAAATCTGAACTTTGAATATTCACTTTTGTTCTTATGTGTACAGGCTGTATTGTCTTTAAATTTGGATGTTATAGTATAGATGACTTGTATTAAAATCTGCCTAAATTCCTTACTAATGAATTAAAAGTAGACACATAATTTGGGATTAAAATTCAACTTTATGTTTGGTGTCCCATGTCATTAACTTTGAGTAATTAATGATGTCCTGTACCTGTGTCTGTTGATGGAATTGGTCTTTTATGTATTTAAATTGACATTTTGGTACTAGTTAATTTTTGAACCAGAAATTTTTGTTGTGGGAGGTTGTCTTTTATATTGTAGGATGATTAAAAGCATCTCAAGCATCTGCCCATTGGATGCCAGTAGAACTCCTGTCAAGATGTGACAATCAAAATATCTCTAGACATTGTAGAAAGTCTCCTGGGAGCGTGTGGATGGGTGCATATTGAGAATCAATGATTTATTCAGAAAAGCACACAAAATATGAATTAATAGATTTATCAATTGTCATAATTTAATGAAAACAATGATCAAAAAATAAAATACTACCAGCATTCCAAATGTCACCTACCTGTCCTCTCCCTGTCACTACCTTCTCCAGAAGTAAAAACCTTTATGACTTTTGAGATCAGATTGTTTTTTTGCTTTTCAAGTATGTATAAATTGCGTTATACAGTATGTACACTTTTTATTTTAGTCAGCATTACTCTTAGGAGATTCATTTATATCGTATTCTTTTTTATTGTCACATGCCATAACTAATTCAGTTATTTTACTGTTGAAAGACCTTGGTCTTATTGTATAAATGTTTTAACCCAATTCAGTTTTTTCTATGTAGATTTTCCAATTCTTGTATCATATTTTATATTGTTTTTTGAGAAATTTGTTCATTTTCTGTTATTTTTCAAGTTTATATATGGACATAAACACTTTCACATTATCCTTTTGGATTTTTAGTTACTGAATCATTATTTTTACCTTTTCATCTCTGGTTGTGGTAAATTATACTTCTGACCTCCTCCTGAACATTTGTGCCAAGGATTATTTTATTACTCTTTACAAAAATCAATGTTTGGTTTTGTTGCTCTCTTAAATATGCATTTGCTCTCTATATAATTCACTTCTCGCTTTATTTCCTTTTCTCAACTTTTTTATGTTCATTTTGCTCCCCACCTTTCATTTCATGTGAGATGCATATATAACACATTACTTTCAGTTTTTTATTTTATTTTTCACATCCTTTCAGCTTTTTAAAAAAGGTTTTTCCATTATATGCTTTTGAGTATTGAAGATTTTCCCTTAGATCTAGCTTTAACCTGTACCTTAAAAATTTACTATCTCATACTTCGTTATAGTTCAGTCTGTTGTATTTTTAATTTCTACTATTCTCTAATGATATGGTTATTGAATGTATTTCTGAATATTTTGGGATATTCTAATGTTTTGTTAATTTTTTGTCTTTTGAAATTTAGATGTGATTGTCTTTATAGTCTGACATATGATGAATGTTGGAACAATTTGATGGTAAAATATATGTTCTGTTGGGTGAACTATCAACTCTGATTAATTATGTTGCTTAGATCTTCTTTATACTTTTCGGACTCTTCCCTGTTATTTTATCACCTATTGAGAGAAATATGAAAGTCTACTTTGATTATAGATTCATCTGCTACTCTTTATTTCTGACATCTTTATATAGATTATATTTATGTTATTATGTCATAGACACTTAACATAATTATAACTCCTGGTTAATTGATCTTTTAATCATTAAAAAAATTATCCTTTTTAATCCTGGCAGTAATCCTTGTCTTAAGTCTACTTAAGTTAATCAGCAATGATTTTCTTTAAGTTTCTGTTTTTTCATCCCTACACTCTGATTTCAATGTGTCTTTGTCCTTACATTTAGGATAAAACTCTTTAAACTGCATATAAGTAGAATTTCTGTTTTTAATTCAGTCTGAAAGCTCTCATTTTAATTGAAGTATTTGACATACATATAGTGTAATTATTGATATATTTGTTTTGCATTTGCAATCATACTATTTATTTTCTTTTTTGTTCAGATATTTCAGTTTTCCTTTCTAATATAGGATCAGTAGTTTTTATTATTTTACTTTGCACTAGAATGTTACTAATACACTATTTTCATGACAGATTAAAGCAGGAAGATGATTATTTTCTACTATAATTATATTTTCTACTATAATTTCTACTATAATTTTCTACTATAATTAACTATAATTCCTATAATTAATATTTTCTACTATAATTATTTTCTACTATCAAAAGTATCTTAAAATAGAACATTAATTTATCATTCAATATTTTTCTATTTTTATCATGTATTATAATTCTTTCTATACTTTGGACCCAAAACAATAGTGAAATTATTTTTTACAGTCAGTATCCATGTATATTTATTCACATGTTGACTCTCTATTTCTAAGTTTATGTCTAGAATAATTTTTCACCTTCTTGTAGGTCTATACTTATCATTTATTTTAATGTAGACTTTCTGATGACAAATCTTTCTACTTTTGTTGATGTCTTAGATTTTATATGTAAAATATAGTTTGTTTAGGTATAAATCTAGATTGGTAGCTGTTTTCTCTTGGTACTTTAAAAATGGCATGTCTCTATCTTTTTCCCTCCATTACTTCTGTTGAAAAGTCAGCTAGCTGTTAATCTTATTATTGCTCCTTTAAAGATAGCATACTTCTACTCTCCAGAATCTTGGCTCTCAAATCTCATTGCCTAAACAGCTCTGAATTACAATTTTTCTTTCAGTCTTTTGTTCCTGGGTGTTCTTTTCTGCCTCTGTTTTAGTCACCTTAATGAATACCTGCCTATTCTGAGACAGAAACAGAGAGAGAGAGAGAAGAGGAGGGGAGGGGAGGAAAGGGGAGGAAAGGAGAAGAGAAAGGAGAGAGAGAGAGCATATTCTATTCCACAGGAAAAATGATTCTCAAAAAATCAGCTCATTTTGCAATTTTTTCTCTCTGGATGACTAAATTGTCAAGTACTGACTGCCTCTGCCTCAGTGATTTTCATATGGCTCTTTGTTTCTTTTATCTTGAGTTTTAGTACTAAGAGAAACAATTATTTTCCTTAGTCTCTCCAATATCTAAATTTTTAATTAAAATATTATGGATTAAAATGGAAACATTACTTTCAATTTCTCTGATATCATATTCAAGTTTAGGGACTAAGCACATTGTTTCAGCTTGCAAGAAGTCAAATGTGACTTATAATAATTTATTGTTACATTGCCAAATTTTAGAATATGTATTAATTTTATTAAGCAAAGTTTTCCAGTGGTAATAAATGCATCATAAAATCTCAGTGACTCAAAAAAAAAAAAAAAAAAAAGGAAGAATACAAAGGTTTGATTATCATCTTGCAAAGTCACTGTATCACTGTATATTAGCAGACCCTTGGGAAAAGTCTTCTATGTGGTGATCTGACTCTAGGTTGCTCTATATATTCATGTATTTTTTCAGGGTCCTAAGGAAGATGGTTATTAGTGGGTCGCTCATACATCCTCTCGTAACTTCTCTGGAAGTGCCACTTAGAACTTTCACTTTCAGCCCAGTATCCAGAATTATGTACATGTTCCATGATAACTTCAAGGGAGGTAGCACACAGCTGTTGGTGAGCATCAGAATGTGTTTTATAGTAATCATCTATTATTTATCTAGTTAGAACTGCAAAATACTATAACTGACCTAATCATATTTAGGAAAAATGTTAAATAAGGATATGGACCTCATTCTATGAGCAATAAAAACTTAGTAAAACTAATGGATCACAGAAAACAAAATAATGTGTGCTCATTTTAGAGGAAATAGTATTATCAAGCCTAAGACTCCTTAAGAAGACTCTCAAATCTTCATTCTCTAAGAAGTGCTGTAAATTGAGCAGTTAGTATCTGTGTATTCATATTATTTAGAGTTAAGGAGTAGTAAGTAATTCTTAGATTAGTGATAAATAGAATACCTCTAACTTTTGCTTTCTTGTCACAATTTTTAGTAAGTTCAGGAAAATTAAGACAATAGAGTTTTGTAGGGAGGATAGTGACAGAAAATAGAAGTTCAAATTGAGGAAATGTCATGGAATGATGAGTAGCCTTCAAAGTGATCTTGAGAATAATTTGGATAAAATTTAGCCTAATGGAATGCAACACAATATTTGAAAAGGCAGTATGGAAGTAAATTATTTTTGTTTTCAGTTTAATATGTCAGTAGATTTAGGAGTTGCTAAGTACCCAAAAAACAAACCATTCATCAAAAGATAACAATAAAGATCTCAAATAGGAATAGAATGAGAATAATAAATAACATTATTAATATACTAAAGTTACTTTATTATAAATAAATACAGTACTTAATCATTAATATTTTGGTCTTGTGAATTATGTTTTGAATTGAATTGTTTTTCAACTATTAAAAGCTAATATTCTAATTTATATATTTATATTGATATCCCATAATTCAACTTATGAATTGATGAATACTTCTTCAATATATTTATTGGTTTAGGGAAGCTCATGTTGCATTATAATAGGGCAAAATTATGCAATGCATAAAATATATGACCTTTGCTATATTGATACAATATTGTAGCTTAAATCTCCTGGCTCAGTCACATGCATCTAATTTTTATATTGCAGTTACGTATAGTCCCTCATTTTATCAAAATGATGGGATATAAATATACTAGAACTTTCCCAAAAGTCTTTCAATAAGGATATGGTTAAGACATAGATCTTTTCTGGGTGACTCAAATTATGGTGCTCATTTAACTTAAAATCTTTCATCCATTGCATCTAACCTGCCATTAGATTGACAAAAAGCTTTAATTGCAATCGTATAAATAGATTGAAAATGTAAAGCTTCTGTGTGTCCTGGTGGAGTAGCAGTTTGTTTAATACCTTGGTCCAGTGCACAGTCCATGCATCCCAGGATCTGGTTTACCACCCAGCACTGGGGAAAGCAGCCAGGATGAATAACTAAATAAAATAAATAAAAGGTGCTTCTTTCTTTTCACTCTTACTATCTGCCCACCTGCCTGCCTGCCTGCCTGCCTACTTGCCTTCCTTCCTGCCTATACCTGTACTTTGGAAAAAACAAAAATAACAACAAAATAAAACCTAATGCTTTTTTTAAGGAGGCTATTAAAAATGATACCCTTAGAAAATCTTTAAAATCTTTGTTTATATAAAAATCGATGATCAAATGTGTATATTTGTGTGAATGTGTGTATATGTATATAACATATATATTTACATAAACATATATTTAAAAAAAAACAAGAGTAAGTATTCTTACTCTTGAAATAGAGCTGTTGCGTAGATACAGCTGAGAAATCTGGGGATTTGGTTTACTAACAAAGTTAGAGTTGAATATTTATTTGAAAATTTTATGCTTCCTACACATTGTGCACAAATACGGGTTAAACCTAAAACAAATCTACACATGTCAAAAATAAAATGATATGAAAACTTTCTTACATATTATTTTATGAAAACTGAAAGTCTGTTTTAGACTCATGAGAATAAATCTCTTGTTAAGCATGAGATTGGTACTATAAAATGTAAGGGGGTGATCAGGGTCATAATTGAAAGAGTGTAATAAAAGTGACATGTCATTTTTTATACTATAATGTAGTCTTCTGATAGACCCCCCTACTCCCACAAAAACATAAAACTCAGTTAAGAACATTCTACCATTTCTTAATTGTTACTCTGGTCACATTTCCCACCCTTAATCCTATTCTTTGAATCTTGAAAAAAATCCGCTGAACACTAATTATTTAACCTTGCCTCCTACCTACTTTCTTTCTTTATTCTGAGGTTTCTTAAGGGCTATAATGAGCTGTCCCCACACAAACAGGCCAAATTAGTGGATAATTACTGCTGGGCCTGTGAATGTTCTCACTCCTCCTTTCTTACAGTTTCACAACATTACCAGAATGGTCTGTCGCCTCCCTACCAATTAGGAACAATTACTACTTTATAACATTAGTGGTGGCAGGCTTATTATGTTCCAGGATATGTAAAAGAAAGGTGGGGCTAGGGGGAGAAATGCAAGGCCAAAAGAGGTCATTGTCATGTGAAGGGCTTCGGTAGTTTATATTCATTGTTTTAATTTCATTTCTTTAGGATTACAAATGCAAAGATTTATATTAACTATTAGACTGAAGTGAACATTGTATATACATATATGTGTGTGCATATATATGTATGTGTGTGTATATATATGTTTGTGTTTTTCTCCTTTTGCACAGTATAATATTTTATTCTGATAGCTTTAGTTTTTAAATAATGAAAATGGCTCTAGATCATTCTATGGGAAGTAAAAAAATAGTTTATTTTTGGCTCTTAGAAGAGATGCCCTTTTGTGCGGAGAGTATAACCCTGCCTTATGCATTTAATTTCTTGGGGGAATATTGAGGATGTCATTGCAAAAGAAGATTCTGTGACCTAGAAGATTTAAAAAAACATTCCCTTCCAAATTAAATTTAAATAGTTTGGAGTAAGATAAATCTACATCAAGTATTTAGAATGAAGTATCTCAAAAGTTCTTAGACTTTTAAGACTGCTATATATACAGTTAACTTTTCTCCTTCTAGGAGAATGATGCATAACAGATTCATGTACCTTAGCTTACTTCTTCTAAATTTCTTTTTTTCCCTAAGGAAGTTTGTATTGCTTCCATAAGAAATTCTGGCAAATTTGAATGATATTTATTTAGCAATCGTTGGAATGTGAGCAAAATCACAGTGCCTCATACTCTCAAGAACATTTCACAGGGTGCTATATATGGATACTTTTTTGATTCAAAGTATACTCTAGAAATTCACTTTTATATATGTTTTCATGAATGTGACTTTACTTTTTCTTTTGGTGCTTGGTTCCTTGTGAGACCTTTCCACAGTCAAAGAAAATAAGCCTTAACCTTTCTCTTGGATAGCATTTTAATTAGACAAGCTCATTTATGTTTTAGAGAAAGGGACAATTTAGAGTCTTCATGAAGATGGAGAAGCAGCAGTGTAAATTTAGTGTGATTAGAAATAAACCAACCTCTTTTCTAGATACTATTTTTGGGAGAATAATTTCAGATGTATTTGGAAACCATTGTTAATAGTGATGTCAGGGAGCATGAGGACTGGAGATGACAGAGAAGAAAAAGGGGGAGGGGTAAGGGGCAGGATTTTCAGATAAGGACACTATGATTATCAAATTTGGGATCATTGAAATCATTACATTTGGAAAATGCAATTCAGATAATTACAAAAAAATATTAGAGGAAAATAAAATGAAATTTGAGACTGGTAATCACTTGTGAGAACTGTGTGATTAAAAATGAAAAAATGCCTAAGAATTAAGTAGTTTTATAGGATAAAATTTTGTTGTATATTTGGAAATAGGGAATTAACTGAATGAGGAGACAAATAAATATGAATGTATGAAATTTAAGTTTATATTACCTACCAAAATTGAAAGGAAAAATGTAACTTTTTTCATACTGGGTAAGAATAAAAAATGAGAATAAAAGTGTGGAAAGTAAAAGGATATATATTGACTGGGATTACTTTTGGTGAATTAGTAACAAAATATTGTTCTTCATATAGAGAATTTCTATAGACATTCCTCAGGGGAAAAAACGTTTTCATGAAGCATCTAACCTTGACAGTCAAGTATCTTAAGCCATCAAGGTCAGCAGTAACTCTGGTTGTTTGCGACTAATAGACACTTCAGTTGTTCAATAAAAACGTCAAAGAAAATAGTATGTTCTTTACAATGGATAACAAATAATTAGAGTAAATGCATTTTTATTTTTTTATTGTGCATTTGGATCTAATAGCTGTTTGACAGCAATATTGATAACAATATTATCTCTCTAAATAGAACCAAAGTGGTCAGTTCAGATTTCATTATGTAGTAGTTATTAAACAACTTTCACAGTTTAATGCCACATAAAATAAATTTACTTAATTATTTTAGAAATAATAGTAAATTTCAACAATAAAAAACATACAATTAATTTTACAAGGGAGCTTGGGAAGAAGAGAGAAAGTTATGCCAGGTTTTGGTGTCCTAGTCAAATGCAAATAATTGGTGTCTACATGTGGCACATATCTTATCACCAAATTCTGTACTAATCATTAGTAGTGCAGAAGTCTTTCAAGAGTCATATTTTATTATCTAAGATCAAATTTGTTAGCATTATTTGAAAAAAATAGAAAGCAGAAAAGTTTCAGAATAAAGAGGAACATACATTTTATATAAGAAAAAACCACTATAGCAACTATTTCTCATCGCTACATAGTTCCTTAGAGACCCTAAAATTTCAGTTACCAAGAGCATTGTAATTTAATTACATTAGTTTCTTAAGTTTAAAAATTTTGTTTGTTTATGACGGTTATCCCATATAAATTTTAAAAACCCTTAATTTTACATGAAAACATATATGAATATTCATATCAGCTTTATTTGTAACAGTCCTAAACTGGTATCAACCCAAATACCCTTCAATACATGAATAATAAACAACAGGCATACTTTGGAAAACTATTTGTAAATAAAATGAAACCACTATTGATACTTACAAAAACTAGGATGACTCTCAAGTAATTTACAGCAAATGAAAAAAAAGCCAAAATATTTACCTATTTTACAATTAATAATCTGTATAATCCCATGTTAATCATTACTGATTATCATAATTATAATGAATATATTAATATATTATCTATTATAACTATATTAAATATATAATTGTATATATGAAGAATAGGCTAGTGATTACCAGGATTAAGAAAGTAGGAAGAGAAAAAATTTGTGACTTTAAAGAGTACAACAAGGGCTCTTTATAATGGAAATGTGTATCTTGATCATGCTGGCAGTTACAGTCATCTACAAAGATGATAAAATTATATAAAGTTTAACTCATGCACAAATAAGTGTATGTAAAAGTGGTGAGATTCTAATAAGGATGATGCATATATCAATGACTATTTCCTAGTTGTGATATTGGGCATCATAGAGGGAACAGGGAAGTGAATGCAGAATTTCTCTGCATTATTTATTACAACTATATGAAAATCTACAATTACAGCAAAATTAAAACAAATATACTGTTCATGTTCAAAGGAGAAATGCATCAGTTTAGTTGAGAAATCAGGTAATACTAATAATAAAAAAGTATCTTTTATTTAGCCTTTGAAAGTTGAGTATGCTCTTTATAGGTGAATATTTCCTAGAATATTCCAAGTAGGGCAAAGAGAACAGACAAAAGCATTAGAAATACTCATTCATTTTTAGCAATTATTTGTTGAGTATTGCTAGATACCAGACACTGTTCAAAATGTTAGTAATACAAAGGAAGCAAAAAAATATACTCCGTGTGCCCTCCTGTATCCTGGGTAGCTAAGTCACAGGCTATAAAATTCATGGACCTGCATTTGAGATCTGAGGGTGGAAAAAAAGTATATCTATCTATTTACCTATCTATTCTTCAATCTATCTATCTATCTATCTATCATCTATCTATATTCCTGGAAATATATAGCTAAAATAAAGTTTAATGTAATTAGATGTTGTACAACTATATGTAAAATTTTCACTCTAGTGACACTAGAGAACAAATTGGATGGGAAGAATGTTCGAATATATGCAATCAATTATATAATAATATCCAGGTAAGAGCAAATTATGTAGGATGTATTTTGAGATATAAAATTTAATTTTAATGAAATAAATGTTATGTGGACTAAATATACTGTCTTCTGTTTAATATGTTTTTAATGTCAGAAATTTACACCATTGGCATACCATTTATATTAGGCACTATACTTAGTGTAGGTTAGTGAATGGTATGCTTGTTTCATACACTTGTATTCTAGGATATGGAGAAAGAACCAACAGGAAACAGAAAGACAAGATCATTATGGAATATGAGAAATATCTATAAGAAAATGAAACTGGATGATATAATTAAGCAATTGATGATGGTACTAATGATAGGCTCAATAAAACATTTCATTTAAGAGTTGGACAATGCCCCTCAGAAAAAATTATGTTTTAGATGGAATCTGGAAAAATATAGTCAGCCACTGGAAATGAGATGGGATGACATTCTAGCAGAATTAAAATAATTGCTAAGGCCTAAAGTAGAGTACAGGAACAAAAAAGAGGCTACATAAAGGTTGGTGAAACTGGGAACAGGGATGCAGGATTAAGTCAGAGAAAGGAAAGCAGGGACAGATTTTTAAGGCATTTTCAACCCTGGTCAGAATTTAGATGTTCTAATATAAGCATTAAATTTTTGATCTATAGACAAACTACATAAGATCTTATAAAAGATTATGTTGATCTTCTTAAGAAAAATGGATGGGAAAATACAAAGGAAAAATAGAAAAAGAAAAGGAGACAAGTTATTAGTCTAAAAAAGCTTCCAGAGAAGAGATTATTTTGAGTGGTAATGATGCTGCTGATAAATTTAAAATTTTGTATGTAGATACATCAGTATGACTCAGGTGACTGAGATGGTTAAATGAAGACCATGTAAAGCCCAAGGGTCTGGGTTTGGGATCTAGGGGAAAAATTTTAGATAGATGATAGATAGATAATAGAGATACAGCTACATAGACAGATATGTAGATATATAAATATAGCCATAGATATAGTTGAGATAGAATTAAGAGAATTTACTTATGGACTCTGGACTGGATTTGACTAAAAAAAGGGAAGAATTAAATATATTATCAGTATTTTATCTTAAAAAGGAGTTGGAAGTTAGTGCTTTTTCTTACATGGAGGTAGAATATGGGAGGGACATACTTTGAGGGGAGTTTAATGTGACACATTCAAGCATTAAATTGATAGTCTATTGAATTCATTAGACTGGAACTGAGGAGAGATGTTAGGGGTGGAGTGTGAGAGTCATCAGTATACAAATGACAAAGTATACAGACATTGTAGATTATCTAAGGAGAGAATTTAGATGAAGAATAAAAGAGGTTTGAGGTAGTGATTGGATAAATAGAAAATTAACAAAAGAAACTTAGAAGAAGGCAGAGTACAGAATGAGAATCGAGTGAAGTATTAGAAATGCCAGGGAGGAAAGAGAATCCCTTTAGATTTATGTATCTACTGAATTTGATGAAATGGAAGTCATCAGTCAGTTTGACAAAGTTTTGTCACAGTAATAGTAAAAACAGAATCAAGACTGTGAGAACTGAAGAGTTAGTAGGAGGTAAGATAGCAGAATATTTATTCTAAGGGATATGCAGAAATAACACAAATTTAAGCATAGGTAATATTAGAGCATATATGGATGCTGATAGCAAATTTTTGGTAAAGTTAAAGATGATGCCAACAGAAGGAAAAAGAGAAGATGGAATCCAAATTATAAGAAAGGTTTGTTTTTTTTATAATAAATAAAATGATCTTGGTTATGGCAAGATTAGTTGTGGTATTTTTTATGAAGTTAGAGTCATAGAGGTAACTGATTAGCCAATGACTGATATGGGAGCATGGGGTATATGAAAATAGTAAATAAGAGAAAGACACCAGAGAAAGTGGGACAGTGAATTTATTATGACAAAATACTGTATTTGAATATTTCTTAGCACTAATTTGAGAATTAATATCATTAATATAATCTATCAACCTGGTAGAGTTTTTTCAGGTGTTCACATGTGGAGAGGCCAAATTTCTGGGATCAACCAGCATGGTGAGATGAACATAATGAAGGGAGAAAGAGGGCAAGATAACTGCAGGTTTTACACCAAGTTATTGCAAGATTGAGTTTAGACTCTCTCCTGGTAAATTAAAGACAGGAAAGAAGTAATATAGAGTAACAAAATTGTGAGACCAAGGTCAATTTAGAAACCTTGATTTGTTGCAATAATGTATGATTTGAAAAGATAAGAGATGGTGATGACAGTTGGCAAAATGGAAATATTTGAGGTGTGGTAAATTACAGCTGATGACAAGTCTAATGATCCTGGGAGCGATAAAGGAGAATACTAATAAAGAGAAGGATGTCAAGGAGCCAAGAAGGAAACTTTTGATGTATAAAGTCAGTAACAAGAAATATAAAGCAATCATGTCAATCATCATCTTCCAAGTCTCTGATATTGAGCATTCTGAGAATTCATAATGTAGACTTACCTGGATCCCAGTAAGTTTAGTGCCTTTTTTTCGTCCATTAACAGAGTTTGTTTCTAAGTGTGAAACACAGAAGCATTTATCCCTAATATAGTATCTTCCAAACTTCCCATCTTATTTTGTTAAATTCTGTTATCCTTTTTCTTTAATGACTTTAAGTACAATGAGTCCAGCAGGGAGCCTAGTGTTCCAGAATGAATCATGCCTACCTGAGTTCTTATCTATATACTGTTTCCTGTTTTCTGATGATGTACTCTAACTTCTAGCCTGGAGTTTGAATTCAAAACCTTGTATTTAAAATTGAACTGAAGTGTGTCAGGACACAGGACCACATAAAATAATATGACTAAATTTTTCCATTTTTGGATTATATGAGATTTTCCCAAGAAAGTCACTACTGATATTTGGGGCTGGATAATACTTTTCTGTGGGACTGTCCTGCACATTTATAGATGTTTAACAGCATTTCTTGTCTCCTCTCACTAGATGCCAGTAACATCTCCTAATGGGAATACCCCAAAATGTCTTTAGACATTGCCGGATGTCCCTTTGAGGGAAAAAGTGCAGAATTAAATTTTTATTCCCTATTTAGGATTAGGGAAGACAACTGCCCTTGAAAAATCTATGATTTTATACATAATATTGACACAAAATAGTAACCTACAATCTAGTCTTGCAAAAAAAAAAGATATCTGCATAAAGGATCTAGTCCAATATTATTACCTGATACTACAGGTCTTAAGTAACTTTGTGGAGTTTCTGTTAGCCTCTGTGAAGTATGGGAAAGAAGCTCAATGTCCCATGTACGATTCATTATACCTTAATGACTACAACACTATATACAGGGGGGAAATATTGGCTCAGAGAAAGCTAGGCTAGAAAAAAAAATCAAAGGAATTATATAGAAACTATATGAGTAATAACTGAGAGCAAGAGAAAAATGTTTATTTCATTAGAGATAAATGCAATTCTGAGGAGCAGGTCACCTTTTCTCCTCTAGTGACACTATCACAAAGCTTGTTCATGAAGAGCAGGACCATTTTGGAATTGAAATTCAAAAGGCATAAGCCTAAGGATACTTCAGTGCTGCAGTATTTTAATAGAGATAGAGGCAAAGTTTCTTAACTAGGACAACAGAAACTCCTGATCACAGTAGAGCAGAGCTAAGTACTCCTTTTGTCATACAGTGTATGAAATCCAGAGCCTCAGTACCAGGGTCCCTCTTCTGTTTTACTATCACTTGGAAAACACTGTCAAATCAGCTAGATACTAATATACTATCTGGAGCATGCCCTGTAATGGTTCCTGAATACTGGCTTCAGCTGCATCTCTTGAGTTTGCTGCCCATAGACACTATTTCAAGTTTCTTTGTGTTTGATTCCATTTAATCCTAGTTTATTTAACAGATTTTTTTAGCACCTATAGTGTTTGAGAATGATTGCCTAAAGTATACCTGGATTGAAAGGCTAAATCTAGAACAGCTCTAGTAACCTCTCTTCTATAGCCTGTGTCATTTCTCAGCACAGAGAGTACACGCCAAATGAGGCTATAGGTCCACTCTCATATTCCTCTTTCTGTTGTACTCTGTATGAATTTGATGCTAGCTTGTCTTTTGACTGATAGATTCAGCTTAAGTCTAATCACATAATTCATGTATGAGAAGATGTCGTTTTCCTCTGAGAGATTGCTCATGTATGTGGGTAAAAGTGAGAGGGAGAGCTTAGAAATGGAGAAAGGTAGGTCTTTGCACTGGGCAAGTATTCATTTTCGAAAGGGGAGTCTGGAAGTGAATGTAGCTGAGAACGGATACCACTTTAATCCTAGTTACTCTGGGACAAAAGCTGCTTTGAGAAAAGCAGTTCAGCAGTGCTGATTCTAAGCCAGCAAATGAGATACTGGCATTCCTGAGCCGAGGGTACACAGAGGAAAGTGAATGGCTTATGACTTCATTCACTTTGCCATGTGCCTTTAAGTGAGTGATCATAGAAAAACTTAAAACTCTAAATGAGAAGAAAATGATTGCTGACATGTATTCTCTCATAAGAAATTTAGGAAGTTAGTATTATAGTATTGTTTTCAGTTTACATAGGAAAAAAATGAAGCCTGGGTATATTAGTCAACTTCCCTAAATTTGCCAAGGGTATAGGTATCAGAATCAGCACATGAATTTTGGTTTCTCTGAATCACAGATTTATAATTCAGATATTAGACTGCCACCCAAAAGATAGGACAGTTGTCCTCAATTTTCATATTTGTCAAAAGGGAGAACTGGACTTTAAGTGCTCTAGTATTTCTAAAACTAACACGCTATCATTTTCCTGGAAATTTACAAGCAATTTATTATTCCTATTTAAACACCTGCAAAAGCACTATTTGTGAGTTTGCCACATGTTTTCAGCAGAAAACTTACACTTATTTCCCCATGGAGTAAGAAATTTTTTTTGTAGGCTGCTGTTTATGATGCAGTTTTTCATATGATTTTATGTTTTTAATGTTATTTTAAATCTTGGGAAAGTAATGGATAAAAAAGAACAAAAACGTAAGTGGACTAAATCTAACTGCCTTCTGTTCTAGGTTTTACGCATGCATAAAAGAAAGCTAACAACTGTTAGAACTCATGAAGAGTCAATAAGATTTTCAGGCACCTGGAATAGTGATATTAATGATTGGATTATTATAGCATTTATATTGAAATCAAATTCAGAAAAGTTTAAAACATATACTTGTAAATAATTTCTAAATTTCCACTTCTATGAAAAGTATTTTTCATATTATTTAGTTTTCAGGATCACTTTAAATTTAGAACAAGTATTTAGATAATCATAAATGTTATGATTTTACTTGGTTTAAATGCCTTAATTGCTGTTAAATATTCTTCTCTACCCTACCTTAAATTTTTCAGGAGGGAAAAACTGACTAATGGGGGCAGAAAGACACACAGGCATTTTATTTGGTCTTTTTCTTTTCTTTTCTAATATAGACATTTATTTCTATTTATCTCTAAACATCATTTTAGCTACATAATACAAAATGTTGATGCAGTGCATGTTTATTTTCACTCAGTTTAAAATACTAATTCATTGCTTATTTGACTATCTTTAGTTAGGTATTCATAATTGTATATATGCTTATAATTGTAGGCTTTCTTAACAAATTGACCCTGTTATCTTTATAAAATATCTCTGTCTCTAGTAACAATTTTTGTCATAAGTCTATTTTTTCTTATATTAATATAGTCTATCTATTTTTTGTTATTATTTGTATGGTATATCCTTTTACATCTGTTTATTATTTGGTCTTAATATTTGGTCTTTATTATTCAAATAATCTGACATTTTTAATAGGACTGAGTTTTGCATGTATACACATACGTATATAATTGGTATACTGAAGAACTATAGCTCCTTAAGTGTAATCAAAAGATCAACTGATCTCCACTTCTGATCATATAACCCTACTCTGATATCAGGCTATCTACTCATACTCAGATGACAACATTTGCCTCTGAAGAATTTTAGTAACAATCAAAACTTGCAGTTCAGTAATAGTATCTCTAGAGCTCATGCTGAAAGAAGTGCTTTGCATCTGCATTGTCCAATAAAGTTGTCATATGTTGTTATTGAGCACTTAAAATATGGCTACTGTGACTGATGGGGTGAAATTTAATAATGTTTGATTTTAATTATCTTAAATTTAAATGGCCATGTGTGACAAGTGACTGCTGTGTTGGCTGACATAGGTTGGGATCAGGGTCATCTTTGAAATCTTTGAAATGTATTTGGAAAAGCCTCTCTCCTTTACCTAATCCAGGATTCTTTGAGCTTAAAAACTTGCAGCAAGGGTAAAGAGTTTGGTCGGCTTCTCCACTTATCATATAATTTGTTAAGCTTCCACGTGCTGTCCAATAATCTCATCTGTTATGGGAGAAAAGGTATTAAGATCAGGGCAGTAGGGTGACATGTAAATGAACAAGAACAGAAGGTCACACAGCATTGGTTACCGCTGGCTCTGACCTATGTCTGCAGTTGACTTTTTATGGGATTGGTGATGCATGCTGTTTCCTTTTCTAGGAGTGTGTCTGAGAATACTGGAAATCCTAGGTAGTGCTTCCCATGATATAAGAAAGAGATTTTCTACACCCAGACATTTCTGTGTCATGCCTTCAGAATATACTAGTTTCCTTACCTTTTTAGGAGGGTAAGTAGGAGTCATCTGAACTCTCCATACAATCATCTTGTAAAAGATTTTAATTGAATTTAGGACTTCTCTTACAGTCTTCATTATGGTCCATGTGAAACAGTCACACATTTTCTTTCATTTCTCAGGAAAAATATAGTTAGTGCCGAATGCTGCCACATCTACTCTATCCCATTTGCTCTCTTATGATTCATGAGAAATACTCATGCATCTATGTGTTTATTTCAAATAGAAATGTGAAAAGCTTCTTAAGTCACCTTATTTTATCTCTTTCCTCTCCTGATACGTGAGTAGCTACAACAATTGCATAATTACTTCTTTAAGCACAGCATCAGTGATGGGTTTTAAGCCCTACAGACTCCAGAGAACCACAAATTGAAGTCTCATTGTATGAGGAAGAAGACACCTCTTTTCTCTTCTGGCAGCTTCTTCTTGATATTGTCTCACTGATATTCAATTTCTACTGGTGTCCTCTTCACCTCTATTTAAATTGAATTTGAATAGTCAGATCATCTAAGCTACTTCCTTTGCAAGTCCTAATAAGTGATTCAAATTTTGGAGAGCTTCAGAATTTTAGACAGCTTACACCTAGTATCTCAAAGGTCTCAACTGAAACAGGAAGAAAAAAGATTCAGTTTTAAAACTGTTACTCTTTGTTACTTATATATATGTAATTTCATGAGTCATTCATCATCGTAAGTACTTGATATTCTTTAGTTCATATTAATTCTATATTGAATAAGTATTATTAATATGCCCAAATTACAAATGAAATAACTAGACTAGATGAATAACTTGTCAAGTTTGCATAGATTAGAAATAAATGGCAGGTCTGGGATGAAAATTTGGAACTCAAGTTTTTCTTTCTTTAAATTCCCTCTTAGATACTACTTTCCCTAACTAGTTATTGTAGGCATTAGTTTCTAAAATACTAAGCAATTAGTTGTGTTGAGCTTATTGTATGTATATATGTGTATACACATAGATATATAGAAAGGAAATGTTTTATAAGCATACATATTAATAAATGTATTTCAACTTTCTAAATCACCATTTTCCTTCTGTTATTTTCCTATGTTATACATTTGAGTGGTTCCAAGAATGTGTTCATACTTGCCTTCGTAAAGCAGTACCTCTATTCTCCAGAAGTGCCATTGATAAGTAAATATTATAGTTAATAATTAGACATCTCAGAAATCAATATGTATTAGAATAACAACCTCTCAAAAATACTCTATCAAAAATGCATAATTACCCATTCCTAATACAGGAAAAATATCAAGAATCAACAGGAAATAACTGTCATGAATTGCAATCTGATGTGTTAATGTCTAATGGGATGTATGCTTAGGGTTTGGTCAATAAAAACAATAATAAAAAAAAATATAGGTTTTTTAGACATCGTGTCTTTGTAATGCAGTTTGGTGTAGTGTTTGAAAGAAAAAGGATATAAAATGAGTTCTTATTAGAGTAAAAGCAATTTATCTTGCCATGAATTCATTAACAAATTCAACAAATAGTTAAATGTATGATATTACACTAGTTGGAATCAATGGTCCTAAAGATCATAAAAAGAAAAATATTCAAGATTCTTAACAGGAATATCTAATGATTGATATGTTTGACCAGGAAAGAGATATTCTTATCCATTTGTCATTTTTATTTTAATTATAACCTGACTGTAAGTTATTATTTAATTTATTTTATTTTGTTGACTTTATGTATGTATAGAATGCAGGCAACTACTTTAAAGACTCGGTTACTTTGCTGTTGTTATAAAAATAAAGTTACTCTACATACACATACTTAAAGATTTATATTATAAACATGTCAATGTATGAAGCTGATTTCACATCTCTATCATGAGTACATCCCACACTATGAGCAGGATAAATTTACTAGATGTGTGTACACAGAACTGTGTAAGTGAAATAATGAAGCACCTCATTAAACATATGAGATCTAAGTTACATGATTCTCCCCAGCACTAGTGCCTATAGATAGCAGAGTGAGAAAAACCATATTTAAGAGTCTTTGTATATATACAGAGAAAGAACATTCTGAATTACTAGGAAGGAAAATGAATCCATTTCTGGATTTTTCTTAATATGTAACTTTGTATTAGTTACATTATATTTCTTTTAGCAGAGTATAATTTAAATACTTAGCATAGTCAAATGCATGCAAATATAATTTGGTAGTGAATAAAATGTTATTAGGACTAAATATGATTAACACTATTTATAAATAAATATCAGTGTACATCAGCACCCTTCATATATAAGGGCTTCACACTCAGTAGCATAACAAATTATTTGTCTTTACAGGAATTTTTTTTCTTTTTTCCTGGTCTAATAAAGTCTCAGTTTTATCCAGTGTGTTAATTTCTTAGAACACCCTTAACAGGTCATTTAATTTTTCTCCAAGTTTATTCTCTCTACCTCTTCCATGCTCAACAGTTACCATGAATGTGAAGACATGTGGGTGTGAGCATTCATCATGCTTATGTATCTTCTTCCTGAATTTTTCAATAGAAATTTCAGACTATTTAATGACTAGTAGTTGATGGTGAGGAGAAATTGGGAGTAGTCACAATTCTATCTACTACTTATGGTCTGCTGAATAGTCTCATTTCCTTTCTTCTCAAAAGATCATATAAAATATGTGCTCTCCTACTCTCAGAAAATCTTATCTTCTGGGATTTGGAGACATACAGTTATGAGATGGTAGACAAAAGATCAGGATGGTGAAATTTTCACATGTCCTGTATCATATGATTTTTTTAAAACTATTTATTAGTAATTGCTAAAATTAGACTAGTCCTGAATATAGTGTTCCACAAAGAATAAAAGTTTCTTAAAAGCAATAGTGATTTTGAGAAATTTTAAATGATAGATTTTCAGAAATACACTATTTGCTACTTCATGTGTTTAATATTTATTCATCTGATAAGACTGCATATATCTAGTGACAGGGGCTAGAAATACAGAAATTAATAAGAAATAAACAATAACCAGGGGAACAACACTGTCTACATATAATAGAAACAGTTACATAGAAAACTGAGGTAGAATACTGTCAAATTATGTAAACATAAAATATTTGTAATCTCTGAGATACATTAAACTGAAAGCTCCTAAATAACCTTTGGAAGATGAACTTTAATTATTTGGTGGCTGAAATGAAGAACAGTATGAGAAAGAGTCAAGGATAAACTCAGATGTCTCCTTGTCCAGGAAATATCCAGAAGAAACTCAGATTTTAGTGAGATGGAAGGTTATCAGATTATAGTATCTTAAATTTGAAGAAACTGGAATATCTGCTAAATGTGAAAGAGGCATTTATTTACTCTAAACTTGAGGAGAGTTGAGTTGATCTTCTGTCTAGAATAATCTTCTTGTACTTCCTTGTCCAGCTAATGCTTCTTTATCATTTGAAATTCAAACCATGGCTTATCTCTTTAAGCTGTAACTAACCCTATCTCATGTGCTTTCATAGCAGGGATATTTGTCACAGCTCTTATTAACTTCATCAACTGATACTTTCTCTTATTAAAAAAAATCTAGTAACTCAAGGAAATTAGAAACATTTGCTCTTCCCCCGTGTTCAGTTTCTTGAAGACAGTAATAATGCCTCTTTTTTTTTTTATCTTGAACAGTTCTATACACAGTAGGCAACCATAGTAAATATGTGTGAGACTAAAACTTTACTAACTAAAGCAAAGCAATGTGTTGATAGAATTTAGGTTGGATCCATATTGTTCAGAACATTACACTAAGTCAAGAGCTTGGATGTATCATGTTCCTTTTGACTACTACTCTGTTAATGTCTAAAACAATTATGAGTGATTTCTATGCAATTTAGCAGACATTTATTCCTATCCTCATGAATGTCAGATATGAATTATGTGTAACCTTGGGAATTACATGTTTTTTATTTGAATGGTTAATGACAAGAAACAGCTTGGATTCTGTTTGCATTTACTAAGATAACATCACCTTTTTCAGATTCACTGACTAGAGGAAAGAACCTTACCCATACCTTGGGCTCTACTTTGGGCCTGTTAATATATATTAAAAAAAAAAAAAAAAAAAAAAAAAAAAAAAAAAAAAAAAAAAAAAATATATATATATATATATATATACACATACACACACCACACACAGATAAATTTATGTATATACACTTTAATATGCACATATATATACAAATTCACTAAATTAAAATTTATAGAGAAATTATATGTAAAGTCCACTAGGCTTAAACCAATTGCTATCTCCTTTCTAAATCAAATCCTGTTATGTTTAAACTTTGCTTAATATGAACCTATTCATTTTAGATGTGTTTTTTAATTAGAAGCAAACTGAACTCCTTAAATAAGATCTTCACCAAAAGCCCTAATTACAGTGATTACTTATTAAGCTTAGTATAGATGTGCTTTAAAAGATCCACTTTATACTTTTATTTAAAAAATTCTGTTAATATTATTCTGAATAAGACAAGTGTTTACAATTCTAATAGAGAAATTCACAATAGTTAGAGCTAATTTGATAGATTGCCAAATGAATATTAATTTTTATACTTGTGAAATTATTATTTCCATGTTTAATTGAATGAATGATAACAGACCATCATAGCAATTCCATTATTATAAATGGTATGTATTATGAATTAATTACACAGAGAGCAATAACTTGTAACTGTCTGTGGCTCCATTTTAACATTTAGAACTATCAAATGATTTTACTTTAAAATTCCTGAAATAAAAATAAATTTAGTAACATTTTTGAAAATTAAATAGCTGTTTATAGACACAACAAACAAATGTAGGTGTAAACAATAATATTTTAGTATTTTCTTATTGTGATTTCTCAAATTATTTTCTGATTTATTTTAGATATAAAAGTGTATCTATACCAATACGCTAATGGAGTCATCTGAAACAGCAGCACTTGGTCCTACATGAAATGTGGCTAGTTTTATGGAAAAACTAAATTCATGATTTTATTTAAAGTCTATAGATTTAGATACTTTTCATGTTTTTAATTAACATGTTTTCAACCTAAGTAATGACAATATATATTTTATAGCTTTTAATTTTACAATATAAATTATTAAAATGATATGCTTTAATTGAAGCAAACATCTAAAATATAAAAGATAAATTTGAAAGATTTGTATTTACATTCATCCTCTTTTAGCACTAATGTTGTTTCATAGCTTACTCCACAAATGCCTGATTATCCATGGAGTTCTCAGAGTATAAATTCTAAAGCCTGTCTACAAAGTGAAAATGTCTGTTCTTGATGTGTTGTACTAATGATGTATTATCTCAAATTATTTACCCTTTAAAATAATCTCAAATGATCAGATCACGTAGTACAGAGTCATTTTTTTCAACAATAGAGGCAAGAGACAGTGGTAAAAATGAGATTTCTAAGCCCTTTACTCTCTAGGGGACTGATACTTGGGGCAACTCAGCACATAGACATTTGGATAGTTTTTAAAAATGACTGCTTTGATCCTGTTACTCTTTTACTCAAGAAGTTAAAATTGTCTCCTCTTCCTTTTAACAACAATCTCCAGAATTTCTAATCATAGAAGTCTGGTTGGAAAAAACATTGAACTTAAATCCATGTATGTATTTATCCCTAAATTATACATGTGTAGCTACTAGATGTGTACATTATATTGTAAGTTTTGTTTATCATATATACTTTTTCTATATTTGATGAAGTATTTTAAAGAAAAGTTGTCCTTAAATTTGTTTCCTCTTGGTTTATTATTTGCAAATAGAACACGCCTCATGTTTGACCTTCACTGTGTTAGAGAATGAAGTTCCAGTCCTGTGTCCGGGTTTTCCAGTACCGCATGATGGCTCTTCTCCTTGCCCATGAATTTTCCTATACAGGTTTTCCTCACTATTTGAAAGTAGAACATTCCTATTGGGTATGATTTGGTAGATAATTCTTTAGGTCTGATAATGCTATGACATTAATTTATAAGGAAAATGTTTTGGGCATTCTTAGATCCATAAAATAATCTACTGATTCATACTAAATAAATTTATACTATCTTAAATTTGAAGAAACTGGAACCTCTATTGCATATTATCTACTGCACATTATTGCATGTTTCTAAAACAGAAAAAAATGAAGCATTCTTCAGAAATGCAAGTATTTAGAGGGCAGGAGTCATTGAATTCCTTTCTTCACCATATATAGAAAATATACATAAAATATGTTACAAATGGGCATGCCCTGATGAAACAGCAGTTAGGTCACTCACTTCCATGAGACACAGGCCCACTTGAATCCTGGGTTCAAGTCCTGGGCCTGTGGGGGACAACCAGTATGAACAACTTCCTCCTCTCTCTTTCTGTCTACTTACCTACTACTGCCTTCATTCCTGCCTGTACCTTTCCTTGGGGGAAAAAAAAATGTTACAACTGGATGGTTTCTGAGCATCTCACCCTACAGATAAAGTAGTTATGACCCAGAGGATCCAGTTATTTAAACGTAAGTTGAAATTTTAACAAAACTAGGTTTCCTGAGAACTGGCACTTCATCCACACATTCAGCAAAGGATAATGAGTTCATACTTTTTCTCTCCTATTTTCACATATAAAATTATTGAAGATTTTAGGATGAGTAATGTTAGTCATGGCTTAACGATTTGAACTAATCCTCTGAATTTATTTTTATTTATTTTGACCTGTGACCCTGGGTCTCTAATCTGTTTCCACAGGCTTTACATAGCCTGCACCTAAGCTGCCTTAGTTACCTGAGCCACAGTGGTGCACCTAATCCTCCAAATTTAAAACGTTGTAGAGAATTTTATTCAGCAATATATTCAACATGACAAAGTGTTTTCTTTGGGTTAATTTAATTTAGTAGATTTTATCAAAGAGGTCTCTAAAGAATCTTAAATGAGTAAACCCAAGAGTCAGGCCAAATTTTATTAATTTTGTTAATTATGACCTTTAGTGGAATATCAACTTCTCCTTAAAAATACTTTCAAGAATAATGTCAGGAAACAGGTTTTAGCAACTTTTAATGGGAAAAACATCTCAATTAATGATTTATCTTTTTAGGTTTTTTGAGAAAATATATTTATTGAAATAAAGAATAATTTATGTAGTAACAACAAAGAAACCAGACATTAAGAATGTGGTGGCAGAAGGCTTAAAGATATAAAGCAATTGGTAGAAAAGCTTATATCACTTTCCCCCAAATGAAATCCTTTCACCAACAGTTAGAAACTACAAAAGTAATTCAATACTTAGTCTAACTGACATAGTATTGACTAAAGAACTGATGTTTAGATAAAGAAGATGTAGTATAGATACACACAGTGGACTACTACTCAGATACATATTTTAAAAAAAGATAAAATCCTGCCATTTTCAACAACATGGGTGGCCCTAGAGAGTATTAGGCCTGCCGAAAAAATTCAGATAATGACGAATACTATACAATTTCACTGTTATGTGGTATATAGAAAAACTGAAAAAAAAAAAAGAGAATAAACCAAATAAAAACAAAATAAAACTTTAGATATACATTAATAACTATTAGAAGGGAAAGGGGCATGGGGGTGGGTAATTCTGGCAAAGGGGGTCATTTATATGTTGAAGAATAGAATTTGTTAGTGGTGAAGTTAATGTAGTATACACAGATGTTGATTTATAATGCACATCTGAAACTTAATGTTACAATGTGACATTACTTTAATAAAAAATATTTGGGGCCAGACCACTGATATTTCTGTTACATGGTGAAGTCTTCAGATAATACATGATTCTTGATCTCCTAAGAGTCTAAAATATTTGGTACTTAAGTAAATAATACATAAGTAAATGATAAATGGTAATGGTACTTAAATGATATGAAATTTTTTGTTTGATTGAGCTAGTTTCCATTTTGTATATTCTCAATGTGAAGAGAATGCTTAGTAATTACTAAACTCTTAGTAATTCATTAAAAGTAACTGCTAGCTGTGATTTATTTCAACTTTGGATTTAAATTGTGTCACATAGCCTATTATGTGGGTATAAATGGTGTACTAGGAAGCCTTTCTTAAAGCATGCTTGATATGCTAGTTTCAGATGTATAACATAATGATTTGATATTTGTACATAATGCAAAATGGTCAACACAGTAAGTACATTCTCATGTATTATTAACAATTTCTAAGTACATAAAATTATATTATTGAATATGGACCACATGCTATATATTACACTCCTATGACTATTTATTTTATAATAGGAATTTCATACCTCTTGATCCCCCTCACCATTTGCCCACTCCCAACCCCTCTACTTTCTGGTAATCACCAGTATGTTCTTTGTATTTAAGAATTCAGTTTTGTTTATTTTAGTTTTTAGATTCTGTATATAAGTGAAAACATATGGTATTTATCTTTTTCTATCTGATTAACTTCATTTAGCATGATTTCTGTCTACCTATGTTACAAATAGCAGAATTTCATTATTTTTAAAAGATTGTACTCTTATAATATTATATATGTACATTAAATACCATGTAGTATTAAAAGTATATATATATATATATATATGTATATGTGGACACACACACACACACACACATACACCCAGCATAGCTATCTTATTTATCTATCCATGGAAACAGACTGTTTCCATGCCTTGGCTATTGCAAATAATCCTACAGTGAACAAAAGAGTGGAAGATTTGGTGTAAATTTCTTAATTTTTGTTTAAGGGAGCAAATTGATTTGCTTTCAAAATGATAAATCAAGATATGAAAGACTAGGCCTACATTTAGAATTGTGATGGAACTAAAAATGTAACCCCTGGGAATGGTAATAGAGTAGATGAGAGAAATTCAACTCCCATTATTGTGTCCATTGTCATTGGAAAGAATCCACTTGCCATCACAGACACAGGTATATATTTTCAACTGTTAAACTAGTAATAGCTTTTCCATACTTTTAATGAGATACTTGCCCCTGGAGGTCTTTTATTATAGGCCTTAATAATAAACCTTCTATCCATTGATGAAATAGTTAAATAATATGGAAAATCACTAAGGTTTAAAAAAACCTAAAAAAAATTCATTCAGCGACTTCCTCCTTTCTGCTTATGAACAGACAGCATAAAACATGAAGAAAAATCCATCCAATACCACATTAGCACAACTCTTCCTGAAACACATATTTAATATTGTCTCAAGTAATTTTTAAACTCTGGTTTTGAAGCAGAATTCTACTAAAAATCAACTAAAATGGCATAAAATAATTTAACTTCAGATCCCTTCCCTTAAGTGTTACTGCTATGATCCTTGATCTTAGGTTCACTTGTTACTGTTCTGAATATATTATTTATCCAGTAGTGATTTTTGAATAATAATTATGAATAAAGCTTGACTTTTACTCTGGGATGGTTCTGGGGACCTAAGGGAGTATGTATTAATATATATATATATATATATAATGTATAGAATTCTAAGTATATAAGTTCACTAATCTGTTTTTCAACTTCAAATTAACAATAGCATCACAATTTAATGTGGAGTCAAACTGTTCCTCCAAGTGATGAGAACATCAACTTTTCTGAACTCATGCAATAGTCAGGGATTTAACATTTAAATTCAAGTCATTCTTCTGTCAGTTGGTTGCCCTGCCATAATCACTCCACCTCCTTCAGCAAGTCTTTTGCAAGAATCAGTGACCCATTGATAGGTGCACTCATGGTGTGTACAGGACTATTGTTTAACACTGTGAAATTCTGTCTGCCAGACGGTGCCACAGGGAAACGTCACTGGCAGGTGGCTGGTTTGCCTTGATGTTGTGGTACCTATTTCTGACGAAGATGCTTTGTCCTTTTTATTTTGCTATTGCCTTCCTTTACAAAAAGCTGTCTTCCTAAGAGCCTTCCCCTGTGTCACGGACCAGAGTTCATTTCTGTCAGTCCTCAGGTTGATACGCTATCACAGAGTAATGTCCAAACACAAAAATTGTGATCGTTAAACTTCTTTTTTTCCCTTTGCACAGAATAACTAATTGTAAAAATTGGCAGTCAGCCTGCCATTTGAAAGTGAAGAAAACATCTTGTTTTAACATCTGAGCAGGGATTTTTTTTTATAATCTGTAAACAATTGGACCATATGTAGTGTGATGGGAAACATGAAGGCTGTGATAGAACATCATTGAAGAAACCTTGTGGTTAATCACTGTTCTTTGATTCACTGAAATAGAAATTAGCTTTTTAAGTTCTGGGTTTTGTCATGATTTTAAAGAGACAGTTTTTCTTAAAATGTCAGACAACACCGACAATTTTCCAAGTGATTTCTCTGATTGAGGCAAAGGAATTCTAATTTTTTAAATGTAAATATGTTTTTAAGACACCTAAACAGGTAGCAGATGTAGCCATGGGCTTTTGCAGGCTTTGTTTTAGTCTGTAGCCCATTTCAGTGATACAAAAATCTCTACACAATATGGTTTAACTCTTAGAAGGTGACTTTTTTTCTAAATAAATTCTGTCATTGATAATAAATTAAAGCAAAAAAAATCTCTAAGTTAAAAATTTTAAAAGTGAAATTGCACCCTCTTCTAAGTTTTGTTATATTTTCCAGTTTATTTTGTACATCATGATTAAATTAACTATGATGTTAAAAAGAAATGCTGACAGTCAGTGGGTAACTATTATAACTCTTTAAATCTTCTAAAGCATCCTTATATACCATGATTAAATTTCTTTGTATTCCCTTGGTGTGATACTTACAGAAAACTAAAATGATCAAGATAATTTTGAAATTGTTGAAATGGCAGCAAACTTTAACAGTTAATATAATGGAAGTATGTTTGAAACAAGAACAGAGCTAGGTTCTTTGCCTTACTTGCCGTTTGCTAGATTTCAGATTTTGTATGAATAACTTTGTCTTCTATGCCTGGGTGTTTTTCCTAAAATCAGATGGTTAAATCACATGAGTGCTTTGTAAAGGCAGAGGATATGAAGCAAATTAGTATCACCAGAAGAACTTTTGCAAAACACTTCTTAGACAAGGATATCCTTTCATTTTCTCTTGTTCTTATCTTTCCCCAAATAAATTCAGGGTGAGTCACTCTTTCCTACAGAGGATATATCATACCTAAAAACAGTTGACTCGGATTGTCACTCAGTGTTCATCTTTTTAACATTATTGAACATTTATAATTATCTAATTGTTGAAAGTGCTATATCTCATTTTTCACTTTAGGCCCAAATGATTTTGACTTGATGAAAGTTTATCGTTTTAATTATTATGTTTGAGTATTATATTGGGTCATTTTCCCACATGAAATTTAAATAGGAAGAACATATATACTAATGTTTAACTATACACTCTTAAGCCTAAACTGACTTCCAACTTTGTGTTTTCTGGAAACCTGCACTTGGAGTTCTCAGCCAGCAAGCTGACAAAGGAATGTTCATTTCTCTCCTGTAAAAGTTGTGCTTACCTTGTTTCCATGAAGCTAACCTCCGTTTCCAAGGAAACAAGAACAAAAAGGCAGTTGGCAGTTAGCATCTGGGACTTAGAAGAACTCTCACATGTCAATTTCAACTGCTGGCTGCCTCAAACCTAAGAATGTGGTGTATTAAAATCACCTTCAAATTTTAAACCCATGAAGGAATAGTAAATCAATTTTTCTTAATTTTTCAATAACTGGGTGTAATAGCAAATCATTGAAAATAGTTTTCAAAATACTATAGCAAATAAAATGTATATTAACTGCTAGAAATAACTCAGTACAACTCATGCTTTATTTTAAAACACTTGGCACATGTATTACAGGGATGTTTTACCAATTTTACACCATTCATTTTTGCTACTTTCTTTTTACTTAAATTATTTTGCCTTATTAATATTTTCCAACTTCTTACAAAATTAAGAAGTTGCTTAACTAATGTAAAATATACGTATATCTTTTATCCAGACACTTCTGAGACTGTTTTTATTGTTATAATAGGAGTTATCTTAAAATACACTTTCACAATATTGGGGCTGATACTGACTTTAGCATAATCAGCTTCTTCAGACTAGCACTGGCTTGCTTGGTTATGACATTCAGAGTTCTCCACAGTTCTCATCATCCCATAATCACCAAACTTCTCCTTCATGGTTATTGGCTTTACCTGAGAAGACAAACCTAGCTGGAATGTAAAATTTACATAGGAAACCAGAGAGAGCTGAAGGTTTTGCTTTTGTTTTTCATTACAGAAAAGGCAAAAACTTGTGGAAATACTTTAGGAAGTTAGATATTCTTAAGAATTTTTTATTAGTTGCAAGGCATTTAGACTTTAAGAATGATGCCTATACTCTGTCTTGGATTACATTATATTATTTTCTATTTGGTTAATGTATTCACATTAAAATTATAGATGGTTAAGCATTTTCCTCTCTTTTGTCTGTTTTGTTATTTTTTAATGTACCAGATCTTTTAACTTTGAAATGTCTGTGGTTGGATTTGGTGAAATATTGTGGAACATCTTATTGTAACAGTCTGTAGATTTAAAGTGTGGATGCATCATTTTTGTTATATTTAATTACTCTATTTGTAATTATCTATGAGAACAAATTTGAATAATTTTAGAAATTAATCTCCATGTTATACTTTTGCAACTAAATTTGCTTTCTTTTCTACAAAACAAAAATATAAAGATAATACAGGAAGGAGCAGTGTTTTAATAACATCATTTTTCTACCTTGAAATATGTATATTTAAATTACTTTTTCTATTTATTACTCTATTTACAATTTTTCTTTTTTCTATCACTGTTTCTTTTTAAAATTTATTGACATAACATTGCATTATAACATTATATAGACTTGTATTACTGTTTAAAAAAACACGTATTACTGTCAAAAAAATTATTCCTTAACCTCACTATTTTTTATAAATGTTTATTCTGTGTTCTATTTCATAGTAATATTTTTTCATCCTTTTTTGTTCATGATGTAAAAATATTTTTTCCTTAGTACAATATCCTATAAATTATACTTTTCATTTGTGAATTCATATGTTTAATGTTTTCCTTTTCTTAGGGGATTTACATAGAATTATTATGTTTGTGATATTTTTCTAGTTAGAAAGTCAACTTATCACTAGAGAAAAATTATCAACACTTGTTAGCATACTGAGGATATGCAAGCAGTAATGCATAAAGAACTGATACATGATGTTAGGAATGATAAAACTGATCTCCTTAACCTAAGAACCTTCTAAAGTAGAAAAAAATTCAATTCAATTAAAAAAAAAAAAAATTCAAATATTGAATTTTTGGAATTCTATTTAGCTTGATATATAATTCACATATCATAAAATTCACCATTATAAAGCATACAATTTGATGATTATCTTATATTTGCAATGTTGTAAACTATCACTTCATCTAATTCCAGATTATTTTGGTTACCTTAATAAAAGATATCCCACAGCTTTCAGCTGCCTCTATTCAGTCCCTCCCTCTATTCTCTTAAAATAGTTAATCTAATTTCTATTTCGATGGATTTATCAATTACTGATATTTAATAAAAATACAATAATAACTGTGACCTCTTCTGTTTGATTTCCTTCATTATTCATTATATTTTCAAGGTTCATCCATGTTGCAACATATGTCTGTACCTCATTCCTTCTATGTTGAATAATCCATCACATAAATATAATGTACTTATTCACCATTTGGTGGAAATGTGTGTTGTTTCCATATTTTGGCTATTATGAATCATGCTGCTATGAGCATTCAGTGTTTTTTGTATGAGCATGTATTCAATTTTCTTACGAATATACAAAGGAGTAGAATTGCTGGATTGTATGTTAATTGAAATAGTTGAAATAATTTCTTCAAAATTTAGGCAGTGGGACAGAAAGCAGAAAAGTATACTATTCTACCTACATACAATTTTTTAAAATCTCAAAAATGAAACAAGCAAATACTTAGGTTAAGTTAATTTATTGTTGATGGAGTGGATCTATTTGTGTTTTTGCTTTATAATAAAAAAGTGGGAAGGAATGCAGGCAGGAAGGAAGGAAGGAAGAAAGAGGATAAAGAAGATTTATTTAGTTGTTCATTTTTAGCTGTTCTCCCATGTCATGAAACCAGGTACTTGGGCTATATGTAGACTGTGCCCTAGGCACAAGACAAATACCAGAGCCACCAGGAAATGCCTTTTATTTTATTTTTATAATAAAAATTGATATTTAGTACCAAAGTAGTGTGAATTTTCAGATATCAGGCATATTAATTCCATTTTAAATTTTAAGAAAATATATGTGGCCTCAAAGTTAGTACAAAAGTAATGTTGTTACATAATGTATTAACTTTATAATCATAAGAATATCTGAATGCATAGGTCTTAATCCATATGGGAATTTTATTTTAAATACTTGAACTTGAAAAGTTTTCAGTACAAAAATATCTCAATTTTATGTTCTAGTATTTATTCTTCATACAGTTAATGTTGCAATGCTTCAAATTTATGCTTATTTTATTGAAAGAACTAATTCAGCCTAGTAGTCTTTTTGCTTATTGACTTCATAATAAAATAACAAGAACTGAAGGTGGAGTCTCAGATTTGCCGATATTTACTGTGGATTCTTTACTATGTGCATTTGTGGGTGTTGGTTTAGGGTATGAATATGTTTTCAAAACTAGATATATGGATATATATTAATGTATTTTTATGTGTATAAATATATATGTATATATGTGTGTATATGTATTGCTTTGCTCTGGTTTTACCATGAGGAAAACATTATAAAGATGACATCTCCAGTCTATATTGATATTTACCTTTGCTGAAAAATTTACCTTCATTTTTCAAAAAAATTGCCAATGATTTTTTACAATTCTTACGTTAATTTCCCCTCTTACAAAGGGATAATCAAATCACATTAAAGTTAATCCAGTACATTTAAAATTAATATCATGTTTTAAACCAATGGTACATAAATTAAAAAATAAACTGTTTTCTTGGTCTTTCCTATTGAATTTTTATTCAGATATTTCTTGTTCTCATTTACTGAATATAGCAGGTGTTAATCAAATAAGTTTAACATAATAGACTAGAGAAAGATGCTGTTTTAAAATGATAAATTAAAAGAAGGTATATGGATTGTCTAATGCTACATCATCTTCTAGGAGTCATGAATCTTTTTTTGGATATACTCTCCTTTTTAATGTTCATTATTCTCCTTTTCTCCCCTGATAACGTTCACTTCCCCCTCTCAAACTTTCCTGTTATTTATCCATTAAGTCAACCATCAAGATACCACATTGTCTAAGTGCTTTTTTACTTGGTCCAGTTCAGAGCACTCCACATTCTCATTTAATCAATGCAGCTTATATTTACTGAGTGTCTACTACATCCCTGACTCTGTGATCAGTTTTCTGATACAGAAAAAAAAGAGCAAAACTGAAGTCTCTAAAAGTATAAATTTTTATTCATAAGTGAGTTTTGAGAAAAGTGAGTCAGAAAATCATAATATCAATAAGCAAATTATATAATAAATCATTGCTATCTATTATATGTAAAATTAGGACACAGATATGTTTTAATTTATAATGAATCTTGTAAAAATTAATTTTGAAGGAAAAAATGTAGGGTTCTCAAATCCAAAATACTGTATTACTATAGCTCTATTGTAAATATATGTAAATTTACAAGCTATACTATATACATATAAAAAATGAAAGAAAATAAAGATATGTGATATGTATTTATGAACACAAATCAAATAATATATGTTAAATGAATTAGAGACAATTTCAGAGAAGAGTTGAGAATACCATTAAATAAGTAAATCTAAGAAGGTTCATTATCTTAATGTTTCTTAAAGTATACCCTGAGTGAAGTCCCATTTTACATAATTGTATCAAATAATACCTTGTCAAGGAAATAAAGTATCATAACTCCCAGAACAAAACAGCAGCACAAAAGGATAGAGGTGATGAACTGGAAAATAAGAAAACACCTCACTTAAGTTACTTCCTCATGGAAAGCAAAAGCCCTGATGGCAAAAGAATGATCCAGTAATATTTAAGAGAAATTAGTATAAAAATATGTGAGCAGTAGATACCCCAAATAATGAGTTCAACTTTTGATCATGAAATATAAATCAAATTTCTATATGCTAAGGTATCATGGAAGAAGACAATGAAGTGACCTAATAACTAGAGGTAGACATGGAGATATATAGGGTAGATAAGAAGGGGAGGGTTATTGAAGAGGAAGAAATAGTTTTAAAATAAATTAGTGAGATTGAGGAAAAGAACAGAATCAAGTGAAGTGGAGTTTCTGAGTTGGGAGAGAGCCAGTTGATATTATATTGACTAAGTATTTTACCATGTATTTTACCATGACACTTTCCTTGGACTCTAGTAATAAGGTAACAGGCATTTGTGAATCACATATAAGATTTAATATGAAAGTTATTGGGTCCTATAATTAAGTGTAAATTATGATATGATAAAAATGGGAGAGACAGATTTTAGGTTTTTTTATACTATTGTCTTAAATGAAATCATTATGATAGACACATTCCTAAAGCCTTTCCTGTGCTAGATTTCTCCATCTCTCCATATATACAGCAGATTTATAAATTTTCAAGATTCTTATAATAACAAACCAATGTCATTTTTATCATCCTAGAATTTATTATTACCTTGTTGCTCTAGTGTTCACAGATCTCTAGATGCTTGTAGGATAGAATCTAAGGTGCTTCATATTTCTTTCTTTCTTTATAATACTAATATTTCCACTTTAATATCCCTTGGTAGATTATAAAATAGTTTTAGTTACTTTATACTACATGGAATTATTGTTATTACAGGGAAGGTATGACCAGTTTTTGGAAATCAGAGAAATTAAATTCTTTATTCAGAGTCACACGAAACATTCAATACAATAAAAACAGGATCAGGTATTCAAACTCTGGCCCTCTTAAATGCAGAAGTTTCCTCCCATTGCTAAAGTGATTGGGTGATTGCAAAAACCCTGCATATATTACAAACAAGATATATATCCCTTGGGACATTATTAGAATGATGTATGTGTGGTAGGCAAAGAAGTACTGAGATGAGTGTTTTTTACCTTGAAATCATAAGCAAAGTCAAATAGACATATATTTATATAATCGTGATTAAATATATTTCCTGATTTTTTACTATGCTACAGGCATTAACTCAATACATGATATGCATTTTAAATTTAAATATCACCATAATTTTATTGGAAACTGAAGCTTAATAAGTGAAGTGACTTATGCTTTATAAATACACATATACATACACATATATATGTAATATTAATATACAATTAATATATTTTCTTAAAAAACAAATACTAAATTAAGCGTGAGTAGTCTCTCATTTTAATTTAGAATGTATGTTTGAAAAAATATAAATCTTACACTATTACAATAATATATGTACAATATATACAATATGTAATATATAAATAGATGAATGACCTACAAAAACATGATGAACTCCACTGAGCAACACAATCACTATGACATATAGATATGACATTTTACTTACCTAATATTATTTTATTATGTATTTTATGATATGTGACATGTATCTATATATATATATATATATATATATATCACTGTTAAAAATATTTGCCTGTTAGACTATTCATTTACTTTAAGATAAAGCTGTTAAGAAGATACTGGATTTTGTTGAAATATGGCAAATTTTAAATTTAATACTGTGTATGTTTTTCATGATTCTGATCCAGCATATTTTAAGTATGTTGTATGTCCATATTATATAGTAAACCAGTGAATCCTGGGTAATGTAAGAAATAAAAGAATTTCAACAAAAAAAGATCCTAGAAAAATAATTATTTAAACCTTTTCAGTGTAGTTAATTTCTGAGTATTTATGGTGACAAAAATGATAATTTAAAATTCAAAAAAACCTTCATAATTCCATTTAGATATTAGTTTCAATTACATAGCTATCTCACAAAAACCTGTAGTCACAGAGATATAAACCTGTAAAATTGACTGATTTGAGTCATGTCTATATTCTCCTTCTGATCAGATGTTCAAGGTGCTAATGAACTGTGAAATGGCCAAAGGCAAGCAGCCAGTGGGGAAAAGAAGGAAGCCACAGGGCTGAATCACCCAACATGAATAATTAATCCTCAAGTAATGGGGAATTCAACTACATTATACCTCTGTCTGCTGCACGAATTTCTATGAAAACTTGCTAGAAGTGTAATTCAAAATAATTTTTTCTTTGACTTTGTCCATTATATTTATTAGAGTTGAAAGCATCTACTTAGAGTCTTCAAGGTGGATTAAGACTAGAAAAGAGCATTTTTTCTATGAAAGATGAATTATTAGCTGATGGAAAAATATAAATGTTTTCAAAATTATTCTATTTCATATTTAAAGCATAGTTATTATACTCTAAAATATTCTTATACTATATTTTTTATAAATCAGCTCTATATAGTTAGTATTCTACAGTTATTATTCTTAGGTTATTCTAATTAACACAGGATTTAATTGTACTAATTTTGATCATTTTCTGTGACCCTATTGAGATATGTAAAAATTTAGTTGTAGATTTATTGTTCTGTGATGTATTTCAATTTTATCAGACTTGTGTTTGAAAAATAGCACAAATTGTAGTTTGGTTCTATGTATGCTTTGGTGGTATGTGTATGTGTATGATGCATGTGCAAGTGATTAGAGATTATTTCATGAGTATGTGTGTGATGCATGTGCAAGTGATTAGAGATTATTTCATGAGTATGTGTATGATGCATGCGCAAGTGATTAGAGATTATTTTATGAGAATAAGAAACACAGAACCAAAAGAGAAGAACCTGAATGATTCACAGTTTTTAGTCTGCATAATGAAATATATATATATATATATATATGAATATATAAAAATGGCTCTATGGCAAAGGGTTTTCTTCTGTTTTACTGAGTAAAGGGTCTTTTCATAAATTGAATAATTCTTACAATTTATGGATAGAATTTAGATTCTGAAAGTATTATGTAAGCATTCTTGTTTTTTGCTTCCCATTTTCAAATAGAATAATTTTTTTTCTTTTTTGCTTGAGTAAGAGGAGTAGATACATTCTTCATATCTTATTATCTTGAATCTCATGAAAATTAAAGTAAAACTTGTCTGTTCTTCATTTTGTTTTGAGTTCTTGGTTTTTAATTTTCCTAGACATATACAACTTCATTTAAACAGTTTTCTTATCAAAATATTTGGAGGCAAAATAAATAGGATATGCAACTTTATTGAAGATAATCAACACTAGTTTGATATCAAAGGGATGTTCATTATAGAAAAATAAACAGATTATTTCATCAACTGCTGCAGACATTCTCAAAAATTAAATAGCATGACTATAAGTTAGATTGTATAGGAACTCACTGTTAAGCATTGTTTTAATTGCATTGTTATTGTTATTCAATAAAATGTTTATTTCTTAATGTGTTCAAGTCAAACTCTTACCCTATCTCCCCAAATTCCAAGGAATTTGTAGGACTGTCTTAGGGTCCAAAATTTTAAACTTTGGCTATTTTATTTTAGAATTGATCATTATTACTATATTATATTCTTATTCCTTTTTGTATTGCCTTAATAGAGTATCTCTCTTTCCCTGATTCTGAGAGTTTTCCTTTGTATGTAATATTAACATACTGGAATTTGCTAACTATATTCTATACAATCTCTTTTAAAATAAAGCATTCTCTGCTTTTGCTATTTTTTGTTATTATTACTCCTCCTGTTACTACATTGCAACTTCTTTTGCTGTGATGTCATTGCAAAGACATAGGAAACAGTCAGATGCATCTAGAGACTCTAAAATGTGTAACTGGGTATAATATGATTCACTCTCTTGTCGCATGTAATTACTTTCCTAGGAATTAAGAAACTGAACTCAAGCATGTTAGTTCCATGTGTATGTTGTGTCTATAACACCATGTGGACTCATGTCTTGAAGATTCCCTTTTGGAGCAGCCATCACTATAAGGGAATAGCAGCTCAGAGAGCCACAAAAAGATGCAGATTAGAAAAAGGAGGTGGAGTGAGTGGTATAATGATTTTGCAGTTCACGTGGGTACAACCACTTCATTTCATATATGTAAGACTCTACTGTATTCACTAATAAGCACTGTAATCCCCATTTTTGTTAGTTTAAGTAAATTTGCAATGATTTCTGTATTTTAAAGCAAAATATGCCTTAACTACAGTTATAGAACTTCACCATACTTTTATAATTTGAGTCACTTTTATTGTTCTCCTTGTTAAATTTGTTTTCTTTGAAAAAGTCCAAATCTTTATCAAAAGTTTGCTTTTAAAATCGACCTTTTGGAGGAGATGAAATTATATCTTGATTTTGGTAATAACTACATAGTTCCATGTGTTCTACATAAATCATAAAATTATGAAATCACAAAAATGTCTTTAAAGATTCCGGTTATACTACCACATAATTTTGATTTCTATATGTTATATCTGAGAGAACAAAGGAAAATGTAATCTGAATGATAAATGGAATATGAAATCAGAATGATCAATGTCAGCATTTTGCTTTTGAATATAAACTTCAAAAGGAAATCCATCTTGTTTAAAGCTTTGATACCTAGCAAACACATTATAGCCACTCAAAAAATATTGAATAAGTATTATATGATACATAATACCTAGCCTATATTAAATTATCAATTTCATTAGTCAAAATATCAAACACATTGTAGAAGAATATGTGTAATTTACTGTATTTGTATATTATAAACTACAAAGATATAAATAAGTATAGGCAGAAGTGCCCATTATTATTTTTAAGGGGCTGATCACAATCTTTCACAATGTGGTTCTAATCCGGTATGCATTTTCTTGTCTCCACATTACCCATTTTTTCTCATTCAATATACATAGATTTTCTTATGTATCAGATGATACTCTTGTCCTAAAAGAATCTGTATTGTAAGAGAATGTCAGGTTCATACTTCATAAATGTTGATTATCTGCGTTAAATTTTGTCTATATGCTACTTTCAGTTATAGCAACTAGAATAATGTTCATGTCTACCTTGTTCATAACTCACCATAAAGAAGTAAAGGCATTTATTGGTCAACATGCTGAAGACCACAAAACTAATCGAAAGACAGTTAACTGCAAATTCAATTTTTTATATCTTCAATGTTCACACAACACAATATGTGCCCCTCAAAACAATTTTAATATGAACCTATCTATTAGACATGTCTCTGGCTATGATCTGTTATTTCTTAAATTTTATTAAAGAGATGTTGCATTATAACACTAGTTTAAGATGTATGTCATAATAAATCAACATCTGTATATAATATACTAAGTTCATCATTTCAGTTTTCTTTCACTATAAAATCCCCTCTGCACTGTTTATCCCCTCTTCTCTTCCTGTAACCTCCAATATTTTTTGAATAAATATGTTGTTTCATGTAGTCCATCTTTAAGGTCTATTTTCATTTAATTTTGTTGATTCATTTGCTCGAAATCTCTATAGACCACATGTGAGTGATAGCATATGTCTGTTTTTCTCCTTCTGATTTTTCTTGCTAAACATCATTCCTTCAAGGTTCACCCATGTTGCTGCAAATGATATAATTTACCCTTTTTATAGCAGCATTTATGCAGCATTCTATTGTGCATATATACTACATTTTCCTTATTCACTCATCTGTCAATACATTTAGGTTGTTTTCAGATTTTGGCTGTTGTAAATAAGGCTGCAATGTACATGAGAATTCACAGATCACTGCAAATGTGTGTTGTGTTTTTCAAGGTAAATGCCCGGTTTTGGAATAACTGGACCATATCAGATTGCCATTCTAATTTTTTTGAGGAATCTCCATACTGCTTTACATAATGGTTGTACCATATAACTCTCTCATCAAAAGTGTGTAAGTTTCTTTTCTTCACATCCTCTCCAGCATTTGTTATTTCCATTCTTTTGGATCATAGTCAATATTACTGGTGTGAGCTGGTATCTCATTATTGATTGGATTGGCATTATCCTAATGATAAAATGGGGTAGAACATCCTTTCATGTGCCTGTTGTCCATTTGCATGTTTTGTTTAGAGAATTTTTTAATTAAATCATCTGCCAGTTTTTAAATTGGATAATGAGTTCTTTCTGTTGAGTTTAATAAGTTATATATCTATTTTGGTATTAATTCCTTGTCAGATATGTGCTGTGCAAATGTCTTCTCCCATTCAGTATGATATTTTTGTTTGTTTTGATGAAAGTTTCTGTTGTTATGCAGAAACTTTTTTAGTCTAATGTAATTCCATTGTTTATTTTGAATTTTATTTCACCTGCTATTAGAGTAGAGTTTCCCAAGATGTCTCTTAGGTCAATGTCCTGCAATGGTTTGCCTATGTTTTCTTCTTATAGTTTATGGTTTCTAGCCTTACATATATATCTCTAATCCACTTTGAATTAATTTTTGTGTATTGTGTTGGATTGTGATTTAACTTCAGCCTTTTGAATGGGGCTGTCAAGTTTTCCCAATGTGATTTATTGAAGAGAATGTCACTGCCCTTTCACTCCTTTGTTGAAGATTAATTGTCCATAAGAAGTGGGTATGTTTCCTATCAATTCCATTGACCTTATGTCTGCTTTTATTCCAATACCATGCTGACTTTATTATTATTGTTTTATAGTAGGGTTCGAAGTCAGGGACTGCGACACCTCCATTTTCTTTTCCCTCAGGATTGTTTTTGCTATTCTGGATCTCTTGTAGCTTCATAAATTTGATTCTAATTTTGATTCTATCTCTTTTATCAATGTCTTTGGGATTTTAATGGGAATAGCATTAAGTCTGCATATTGATTTAGAAAATATCTCCATTTGAACTGTTAATTCTTCCAATCCATGATCATGGGATACCTTTCTAATTCTTCATCTTCTATTTCTTTCAATGATGTCTTACAGTTTTAAGCATATGAGTTTTTCACTTCTTTGGTTAAGTTTATTCCAAGGAATTTCATTCTTCTGATGCTATTGTAAATGGAATTAATTTCCTGAATTCTTTCTGTAATTTAATTGCTTGCGTATAGAAATGCAACAGATTTTTGAACATTAGTTTTTTAGCCTGCCACTTTTTTGAGTTTATTATTTCTAGTAGTTTTTTTATTTGCTGTTTTACTGGAGATTTGGGGTTCTCTCAATATATTAATGTGCCATCTATAAATAGTAATAGTTTCAGTATTTCTTTTCCAATTTAGATAAACTTTATATCTTTCTCTTATCTGATTTCACTGACCAGGACTTCCAAAAATTTATTAAACAATACTGATAAGAGTGAACAACCTTGCCTTGCTCATGATCTTAGAGGAAATGCTTTCAATTTTCTTCACTGAGTCTGATATTGGCTGTGGGTTTATAATACATGGACTTTATTTTATTAAAGTACAATCCATCTATATCCATTGTTTGCCATTAGTTTTTTAACACACGAGGGTGTTGAATCTTACCAACTGTGTTTCCTGCATCTGTTGAGATGATCATGTAGATTTTGTCTTTCTCTTTGCTGGTGTAGTGTATCATATTTATTGACTTGCATATGTTAATCTATCCTAGCACACTTAGAATAAAATCCACATGATCATGGTTTTGATTTGTGTAATGAGCTATTGGATTCAGTTTTCCAATATTTTGAGAATTTCTCATCAATATTCATCAAGGATTTGGTTCTGTAATTTTCCTTTTTGGTGATATATTTGGTTTTGGAATGAGGGTAATGGTGGCACCATAAAGTGTGTTTGGAAGTTTGCCTTATTCAATTTTTTGACCAATTTGAGAAGAATTGGTATTATTCTTTGATGATTTTGTAGAATTCACTGGTGAATACATCTATTCAGAAATTTCATTTTGGGAGATATCTTTCTGATTTAGTCTTGGAATGTTATATGTTTTCAAGAATTTGTTGGTTTCATCTAGGTTATCCAATTTGTTGTCATACAGGTGTACATAGTATTATCTTACTGCTCTGTTCAAATTATTTCATCATTCTTTAGTCTAATTTTTCATTTTACTTATTCTTTAGCTTAATCAAATACTGCGTTGTAGCTACTGAATTCCTATCATGGGCAGGAACAAAATATTCTTCATTAAAGCATAGACCCAACATTATCACTTTACTAAATGTGTCATGTGATGCCATGTTTATAAATCTCTTTCCTAGTATTAGGCCATAATTGAAATATTAGAACCATTAATATAGTAAGGTTTACATATTTTTAATAGAATTTTAGGGCAATTTTAGTTTCATAGGGCAGAATGTACTGAGATTTCTCATATACCCCTTATCCCTACAGGTGCATAGCTTCCCTTGCTGTTAATATCTCCCAACAGAATAATGCATTTGTTACCATTTTGAACCTACATTGACACACCATGATTGCCCAAAGTCCGTAGTATGTATTGAAGTTCACTCTTTGTGTTTGGACAAATATATAATACCATGTATCTACCAGTACAGAATCAGACACAGTAGTTTTACAGCACCTAAAAATATTCTGTGCTCTGCTGACTCATTTATCCCTCTCTCCTAACCTCTGGAAGACTGATCTTTTTATTGTCTCAATACTATTACCTTTTCCAAAACATCATATAGTGGAAATCACATAATATTTGACCTTTTGGGATTAACTATTTCATTTAGTACTGCACATTGAAGTTTCCATCTTTTTTCATTGTTTGATAGCTCATTTCTTATTTGTATTGAATAATATTCCATTATCTGGAGGTACCATAGTATAGCTATTTGGTCTACTACTGAAGGACACATAAGTTACTTCTAAGTTTGAACAATTATGAATAATGATGCTATAAGATTTGTACTTTTAAAGTAAAAATATTTTCCTTTTGCCTTAAGCAAATGAGTATATCTGAAATATTTCAATATGTAGACAGCAATATAATTTCACTGTTCATATGTTTAGTAAATAAGTGTGTTTTAGAAAGAATAAATAGATAAATATCAGTCAGAATGTTTACAGTATATGTTTGAAGGACAATTGTATGACCATGAGAAACTTTTTGAATGTGAACTGACACCAAATGAATATAGGATTGATGAATACATACTCTTACAGTTGTTCACTGTTAAGTCAACGAGAAATCCTGACCCAGTATATTCTTGACATCTGTATGACTGTCACTTATTTTGGTATATTAGTGAAAGAAAACTTAGTCTCTGAGTAAAGATGACTCAATTAATTTAAAACATGCAATAATAAGCTCTAAAATAACAACTGCATTTTAACCACAAAGTTCATTAAACACTTTCTCAAACTCATAACCATTACTTTGCTTAGTCAGATGTTTTCTCAAAGGAGATTTCATTCATTTTAACTGCTTAAAATGCATGATAAATGAAGCAATTTGCTTTTTTATTTACATTTTACCACTGATAATATTTTATTAAAAGTACTACAATGAAAGAGAACATTGTGACTTTCATGAGTGTTCACTTTCTAGGGCAATGATTTCACCTTGAAAACTTTAGAGTTATGTTTCTGAATGATATGGAATAAGATGTCCCTAGGAATTGCTAGAATATTCTGTTATAAAATTAATATATACCCACTGTTCAACATAAGCACAAGCATAAAAACAGATTATATATGCCTGTTTTATAATGCTTATTTCAAAGTAACTGAAGTCTGCAATATTTGGGATAAAGAAATTATTCATTTGTTTCAAAGCAGACAAACTAAAATTGGTCATCTGAGATTTTTAGAACATTATTATCAATATTATCACTCATATTGTTCCATTTCAAAATAGAAATAACCCTAAATTTGGTTCTTCTTGTTCCATAGTTACAAAATACATCAATATTGGCCATTATCTCCTAATCAAATAGCATACATATGCAATTTCTTATTACTACCAATACCCATACAACCTGGGAAATTAGCATTGCATTATTTTCAAATTAATGGAAAAAAGTTAAGAAAACTAGATAAAGAGAAAACCAGAACATTGTGAACAGAATACTTAAAATATTTATTTTGGGATAGCTCATATTAGATTTTTATACCTAATAGAACTTTCCTTAACCTCCTATTAATTTGAAGTCTTTTAGAAATTATTTACTTGAATTTTCCAATTAGATAACTTATCTATAATGAAGAGAATCATGTCATTTTGAGTATTGTCATATTAAATGTCTGGTTTCTTTAACTTCTCTTACTGTATGTAATTAAGTTGTTTACAAACAATTTCAAATAGTAACTATGCAGTGGGAAGCCCTGTTCATATATCTAATGGTAATGTTTATATCTTATATAAATGACAAATGCTAGAGATTTCTGGTGAATGACTTATAAATCAAGGAATTTTTTTTATTCCTAGTTTGATAAGAGTTTTAAAAATAAAGAACATGTTAAGTTTTGTCAACTTCTGCAAGATTTGAGATAATTGTTCTTTAATCTGCTTATGTAATTATATTCATAAGTATTCCTTATTAAACTAAGATAATCCTATAATAGTAACAATGTATTGTTCTTTTAATAACATTTTATAAAAATGGTATCAATTTAATAATATAATTTATTTGGTAATTTTGTATTAAAGATTTTCATATCTGTATATAAAATTATAATTTGTTAAGTATATCCTTGTCCAGCTTTTAAGTTAACATTGTGATAATTTCATAAAATTCACTAAATTAATTTCCATATATCTCTTTTTTCCCAGCCACCCCACCCCTTTCTTCACTAGAAAGTTACTTAGAGCATTTATTGTTCATTGCCAGTTTGGTTATAACTAAGCTGTTGTACTTGGTGTCCTTGATGGAGAATTATCTTTATCTTTGATTTAATGTCTTCTCTAGTTATTGATGTATTAGGGATTTACATTTCTTGAATCTGGTAATTTAAGTTTTTCTAGAAAATAGATATTTTTATCTGTATGTTCAAACACTTTATAAAATTATATTTATATAGTTGTATATATTATTCTAATATTTTTGAAACATGTATATATACTATATGCCACAGAACTGCCACAATGTTCTTATGAAATTTTTAACTTTTAAATATTTTCTTTCCTTATGCCCTGATTTGGTCACACATGAAAGGTTTTGCTCATTAATATTCTTAATTGTCAATTGTTTACAATGGCTTTTAATTTCAGTTTTAAGTTTCTGTATAATCATGTCATTTAAATATTTTTATTCATTTTAAAAATGTTTGTGGGGAGAGTTAAAGATTTTTAATTTCTAATTTTGTTAAAAGTAGTGATCATTAAATATAACTGATTAATATCTGCTTAGTGTCAGTAGAAGTTAAAATATGTTCCATTTTAACATATTTGAAAATTATGTATACAAATACATGTTATATACACACATATATACTTACAGGATAAAGGTCTCTCTTATCTTTTAACTCTTTATTATCCTACTTAAACACATAACTGATTATTATCTTAAACACGTAACTGTTTATTATCTTAAACACAATATAATTAATATACTCTAGCTGTCAGTTGCTTTAGTGTGCATGTTATAATTTGAGAAGCTTATAATTTTTTTTAAATAATTGACATTTAACCTTATGTAAGTTTAAGGTATCGATTTTATACAATATATTGATTTCATGCATTTATATATATGCTTATATATTACAAAGTGCTTACTACTGTATCACAGTGACAATCCTACAAGTCACGTAAAGATTTTCTGGTAAAAACATAATCTCTTAGCAACTTCCCAAATATAATATGATATTGTTTATTATACTCAGGATGTTATACTATTAAAGGTCTCCTGAAGTTACTCATCCTCTAGTCAAAAGTTTATATCATATAGAATATCATATAGAATCTCCCTAATTACTCACCCGTACATCTCTGGTAAGCACCATTTGACTCTGTTTCTTGAGTTCAACTTTTTGGACTCCATATATTTCTTTTTTCATGTAATATTTGTCTTTTTTGTGTTTTTTGTGTTTTTTAGCATCATGACCTTAAGGTCCATTCATGTTCTTTGCAAAGGTAGGATTTACTTCTTTTTCCTGGCTGAATAAGCTCCATTGTATGCTTACATATAAACACACACATCTCACTTTTATCTATTCACCTATAGATAGATATGTTGTTTACATAGCTTGCCTATTTTTAATAATGCTTCAATGTATGTGTCTTTTTAACACTATTTTCATTTCCTTTGACTACACATATAGAAGTGAGATTACTGGACTATATGAGTTCTATTTTTATTTTTTGATAACATCCATATTATTTAGATTCTGTACTAATGTTCATCACAGTTTCAATACCTGAAGTATCCAGTCACTTGCAGATTTTTCATCTTTTCTTTGCAGTATTGTCAGGCATATTTTATATTTTGAAATCTTGATTAGTATGTTAAGGTTATTTAGTTCACATATTATTGGTGAATGATCACTTTCAGAAATATCAAATATTTATCTTTATTTACTTTCATGAAAATTAAAATTTGTTTCAATTTATTTTATTACAAATGTTATAACACATTGACTTTTGTTAGAACATTACTGGTGTCTTTTATTATCCTTTTTGACCCAACTCTTATTTTACTCAGTATGCGTATGAGCCTTTTATGAACAGAATACGCTTGAGATGTTTTTCTGATCCTGAGTTCCTTTTCACTTTGAGGTTGGACAATCTTTAGTTTGAATATCCGATATTTGTCCCTATATGTTGGCATTATGTCCCAACCCAAACTTTATAAAATGTCTAATTTTTGTTTCTATGTGTAAAAATATTGTGTACTATTCCCTGTGAAATGAACATACAGTAATATCGTAGTGATTTTGTTTCATTTGTGTCTCTATTCAATGAACTTGGTGTTTCTGTTCATGGACTGGATTTCTAAATAATGTTTGCCATAGAGATCACCTCGATACTTGAAATTTACTGCTAGCTTGTACTGGTCTGTCCTTCAATGTGATTGGATCTACCTTTCACATTACATAGTTTCACAAAATTTCTGATTACTTCACGAAAATCTCCTTTCTTGTGATTAAACTGGTCTCCCTCACAAGGTATATATTTAGAGAGAGTTGCTAAGAAGCATCTGCTAACAAAAGATTCCTTGTATCTTGATAAAACCGTAGAAATGTTCTCTCCAAAAGGAGATGAACAGAAATGCATGTAATGCTGATTGCCAAAGACAGCATGACTCCAGGGAATGGCAGAGTCCCAAGATGAAAATAACTAAGTTACCTGAATTTGAACTCAATTTTATACATTGATCTAATCTCTCTAAATTATTTTACATACAGATACACTTTAAATGTATACCCCTAAATGGTGAACCTTCAGATATTTCATATATCATGCAAATATAATTACGGATTTCAATATTTGGTCATCAGTTATCTTTGATATATGTAGCAAATGTTATTTGCCCAAGAGCACTAATATATTTAACATGTGATTAAATTTTTACAAGGAATATAAATTTTAAGACATATAGTCCTGAAGTGATATACCCCAAACACAATTTAGATATACACAGAATCACTGAAAGAGACACATAGGTGCTTTGTAAACCCCTCAGTATGCTTGCTTCATTTACAAAAGCCCAAAATAAATTTCCTGGAAATTTGTATATGATAAATGATCACTTCTGAAATCACAGAATCAGAGAATTATAATTATTTATTGCCTCAAGAAAGAAAGTAGAATATTATAACATAGGATGTATTATAAAATTAAATGTGAGTTATCACAAAGGTACAGAATTAAATATTACATTTAGAACAGTTTGTTTATAAGATTTGTGGAAGAAACACTTTAATTGCTATTGAAAAAATGTATTCATATGAAGTAGAAATTGATTTCAATAGCTTTAGTGGAGAATATGTACTAGAGAGTGAGTTTAATTGTGAATTTAAAATCCTGTATGCAATTTTCATTAGTAGTTTTATTTTTATATATTAATCTGCTTTTGAATTTGGTTTGCAGAGATTTTGTTGAGGATTTTTAAACTATATTCATCAGTGATACTGGTTATAATTTTCTTTTTAGTGCTGTCTTTGTCTTATTTTGGAACAGAGTAATTTTAGCTTGATAGGATGCATTTGGGAGTTTCCCCTCATCTTTAATTTTGTAGATGACCAAGAGAATGAGGATCAACTCTTTGAATGTTCGGTAGAATTTTCTAGAGTAGCCATTGATTCTGAGCTCTCGTTTCAGGATATTTTTTATTATCACTTCATTTTTTTTGCAATTGTGATTGGTCTTGTCAAGTTATCTATGTTATTCTGGTACAGTTTTAGGAGGATATAGGATTCTAGAAATTTGTCAGTTTCTTCAAGATTGATGAATTTGTTCTTATATATTTTCTAAAAATAGTCTCTCATGATCCTTTGTAGTTCTGATGTGTGCATTTACCACTATAAACTTTCCTCTTAGAACTGCTTTTGCTGCATCCCATCTGATCTGGTAGCTTGTTTCCTCATTTTTTTTCCAGACAATTCTTAATTTTATCTTTAATTTCCACAATGATACAAGTGTAATTCAAAAGCATGTTGTTTATCTTCACAATTTTGTGGTTCTTCCAGTTTTGTTCTTCTGATTCACTTCTAGTTTTACTCCCTTCTAGTCCAAGAAGATGCTCTCTATAATTCCAGTCTTGATAAATTTACTGAAACTTTATTTTTTTGTGCCAGGAAAATATCTATGTGTGTGTGTATATATATATATGTGTGTGTGTGTGTGTGTGTGTGTGTACGTGTATGTATATATAAAACTTTGATAATATTCCATTTGTACTTGAGAAGAATATATAATTTGTTGGGATAGAATGCTCTATATCACTAGTTCTATATACTCTATCACTTCATTTAGGCATTTTCTTTCTTTCTTTATTTTATGTCCAAACAATCTATCTATTGATATAAGAGGAGTATTGAAGTATTGTTATAGTTAGTGTCTCCTCTTTAGTTCTGTCAGTATTTTTTAAATGTATTTAGCTGTTCTGGCACTGAGTGCTTTATATTAATGACAGTTATTTCTTCTTAACGGATTATCACATTGACCATAATGTAATTTCCATTCTCGCCTCAGGTTTTAAGGTGGAAATTTATCTTATCTGATATTAGTATTAGTATTGCATTTTGATTTCTTTTCAATTCCATTACTTTGATATATTTTTCCATAGCCTTTGACTTTCAACCTATGTTTGTCTTTCAATCTGATGTGCGTTTCTTATAGGAATAATATTAGTGGGTAATGTTTCTTTGATTTATCCATTTTTTAAATTGGTGAGTCAGTTCATCCACATTTAGTCTGATTATGTATATCTAAGACTTTATTTTATTCAGACTGCTTTCTGTTTCTGTTGCTTCTTTCCCATTTATTTTTTGTTTGTTTTTTTCTTTTGGATGACTTTGGTGTTGATCCTGTTTTGCTTTTTTCCCAGCTATGCCTCCCTTTAGATTTTGTGGTCACTGTATGAATTGTCTCTAACTTTAGCATGATATGATATTCTTTATGAACTGACACGTTATCATATACCTTACAGTTTTGATGTTTTTCTTCCTATTCTTTTGTGTGTGTTGGTGCTATCTTTGCTGCTCTTCGTCACTGCTCTTGGGAGTTTTGTGGTTCTTTGTTTTTATTTATTTGTTGTAGAACTTCTTTCAACATTTATTGAAAAGCAGGTTTAGTAATGGAGAAATCCAAAATCTTTTCTTTTTTGCTGAGTACATTAATTCTCTATCATACGGAATCTTAAATCGTCATTTTTGTCTTTTGGTGTTTTCAATATGTCGTTGACTCTCTCTTGTCCTGGAGGGTTTCTGCTGAGAAGTCTGATGGGTGTATCATCGTATATTTTGTTTCCCTTTTTTTCTCACAGTCATGTGTGTGTGTTTGTGTATCTGACTTTTGCTAGTTTTACATCTTACTGTGATGTGTCTTGGTGTAGGTCTTTTTGAATTTAGAGTTTTCAGTGCTCTTGAAATTCAACTTCTTGAATTTCCATGATTACTATTGGTGACAGTTATGGGAAGTTCTCTGTTACTGATTCACTAAATAATTTTCTGCTCCTTTTCTCCCCTCCATCAGGAAATCTGTTACCCTTGTTTTGTTCTTCTAAAGTTATCTGATACTTCTTTCAGGGTTTCATTTTTTCCTTCACCTTATTTATCTTTCCTCTTCCATGTGTTCTTGTCTTCAGTTTCTGATACTCATTCTTCTACAAGACTGTCTGTTCATGTAGATTTTCATGTTTTTCTTAAATTCATTGACTGTGCTTTTCATATCTAGCAATTCTTTTCAAGTTATCTTTCTAGTCTAAAAATAATTATGAATTTCTTTTGGTAGCCCTTTTAATCTGTCACTTCTTTTTTGATGTCTTGCTCTTGCCTTTTGGTAGTTAGTTGTGTCACTGCAGATCTTTCAGTGTTTATTTTTCTTTTTTTTAAATAACTATAACTCACAATCATTTATCTGATAGTTATCACATTCAGTGTCATTACATTTTATCTCTTGGGAACTTCTAGTATCTTCTCTGTGAGATATTAATGTTTTATTTTGAGGAGATTTGAATTTTGGCATTACTTGCTTCTTTGCTTGGATTCGGCAGTAGGTATTAATATTTATCTTTTGTTTACTTCATAGATTGTTTCTGAAGGGGGTAATTGTGGCAGTGAGGCAGTTATGAGCCTTGGGCCCTTTATTACTGAGGGAGCAGAGGTCCCTGGCCATGTATAGTTGTGGAGGAAAGTGCTCTTAACAGCATACAGAGTACTTCTGGTTTTTACCTGTGGGGATAGAACTTCTCATTCACCAGCACTGTCCTGCACAGGTACAGAGACCACAGACAGTTTCTGGTTTTTGTAGAAAGCTCTCATGGCCCAGGGATAGAGTCCAGCAGTTTTTAGTTGTAGGTGGTGGGACAAGGAGTCTCATTCATCTGCATGCTTTATGGCACAGCAACAGAGGCCCCATGCAGTTTTGGCAATCTCTCTGGATGCTGGGACAGAAAATGGCAAGTTGCCTCTTTTTGTGTTTTGATTTCTGTGTCTAAACTAATTAATAGTGGGAAGGTAATTTGTGAATAAGAGATAAACACATATGTATACATTTAAAAAAATACCAAACCCATACGAAATTTAAAGTAAGACACTTTTTCTTTGAATTTAGGGAGAAATGTTTCCATATGCATGAGGTAATTTTTTATTTACAAAATTGATGGTCCCACAGAAAATTTTTGGCACATGTATTTTGACTTAAAAATAGAACTATTTTATTAGTAATCTCCTGAGGGATACTTTTATTCAACTGAATTCTTAATTCAACTGAATTCAACTGAAATCTTAAAAGTTAAATCATCCTTATATTCTAATGAAATGGTAGCTAACAGTCAGAAGTGGCATATACTCCAGATGTATGGAATGGATCTCTGATAAGAAGAGATGGAATTAGATAAATGTTTCTGGGAACTGATAACTTAAAAGTCTTATATTTTACAGAAATTTAGGTGTTATTTTCTGTCTCCAAAGTACTACAGTCCAAAGTTATCTTTCAATTCTGAATCATCTTCACAGAATGAGTAAACGGTAAATTATATGATAACATATACACACACTATATCTGATATATGCCTTGTAAATATTTTCTCCCATTTTTCAAGTTGAATTTTCATTTTTTCATGACTTCCTTTTCTGTGCATAAGCTTTTTAGTGTGATGCAGTACCACTTGAGATTATTTTTATTTTTGTCACCTTTTCTTTTGCTGTCAAATTAAAAATAAATCATTGCCAAGATTGAAATCTAGAGTTTTATTTTAACTATTAAATTTAACTTTTATTTAATGCATTTTGAAATAATTTGTGTAACTGCTTTAGGCAGTAATCCAGTTTCATAAGTAGTTATTTATTATTCCTAGTAGTGTTTATTAAATAAACTGTCCTTTTCCCTATTTTATATTTTTGCCATTTTTGAATTTACCATATGTATGTGGTTTATTTCTGTGTTCTCTATTTTGTTTTACTGTTACATTAGTCCAATATTGTACCTGTGATTACTTAGCTTTGAAATATAGTTTGAAATCAGGAAATGGGATGCCTTCATCTTTATTCTTTATCAAGGGTGTTTTATAACTTTTCCAGGTCTTTTGAGATTCCAACAAATTTTAAGGTAGTGGTTTAAGTTTTGAAAATTATCTTTAGAATTTTGACAGGTATTATTACATTGGCTATGTAGATTGCTTTGGGTAGATGAAAATTTCAAACATATTATTTCAATACATGAGCATATCTTTCCATTTATTTGTGTCTTCAATATCATTCAGTACTGTCTTATTTATTTCTAGGTAATTTTTAATGCTTTGTAACTTAGATTTTCTTTTTAAAATATTGAATTAACATCATATAGGTTTCAGGTGTTTATCATATATCAACAACTGTTTACAATACATTATATTCAACTTAAAGTCTAATTATATCCTTCACCATACAGTTGACTCCTTTTACCTGATTTACTTACAACTCATTCCTCTTCTCTTCTGATAGTCACTAATTTGTTCTTATAATCTTTTTGCTTAATATTTTCATTTGATTTTGTTATGAAACAAATGAAAGTAAAATCATACAACGCTTGTCCTTCTGTGTCTAACTTATTTCACTAGTGCCCTCTAGAGCTATCCATGCTGTTGAAAATAATCATTTTTAATACCTAAGTAGTATTCCACTCTGCGTATATGTATACACTAGATCTTTCTCTGTCATTAGGCTTGTTTCTATATCTTGGCTTTTGTAAATAATCCTGGGATAGATATGGGGGTTCATACCTCTCTTCTGAGTGATGTTTTGGAATTCTATAGATACTATCTAGAAGTGTGATAGCTGGATTGTATAGAATTTGTATTTTTTAGGAAAATCTCCTGGTGGCTCAGGCAGCTGAGACCCTGGCATGCAGACTATGTAAAGCCCAAGGAACTGGGTATGAGATCCAGGGTCAAAATAAAAAAAAAAAAAGAGAACAACTGAGATACTTCTTTCTTCTCTTCTTTAAAAAATAATTTCTATTTTTAATTTTTTGAAGCATCTCTATACTGTTTTCCATAATGACTTCACTAATTTACAGTGAGATTATTTTCCTTATCCATTTTTCAGTCTGTTATTAGTATACAAAACACAACAGATTTTTTGTATATTGATTTTGTATCCTGGTACTTTACAGAATTTGTTTATTCATTCTAAATTTTTGGTGTATATTTTAGTTTTTTAATTTATTTTTATTGTAGTAATTATTCTATACATTAAAATAATTTCCATTGTATAGGTTTCCCATTTCTTAGATATATTTCAATACACCATACCCTCCACCAAATCAACAAGTGTTATTCCCCATTGTCCAGTGGGTTCCACCACCTCTTTCCTCCCTCTGCCCCATTCCCTTTTGTTCACCTCATTTCTGTTCAAATGTTTCAGGGTTGGTTATTTTTCATCTGTTCCTTATTTTATCTATTCACATTCCACCTATAAGTGAAATTATCTGATATCTATCTTTCTCTTTTGACTTATTTCACTTAGCATAACCCCCTCTAGTTCCATCCATGTTGATTCAAATGACATCTCTTCTAAGGGCTGTGTAGTATTCCATTGTATATATGTGCCACATCTTCTTCCATCTGATGTTGAGCACTTAGGTAATTTCCAGTTCATAAAATGAACTGGAATGAATAGAGCTGCTATAAACATGGGGATACATACATCTCTGTGGATGGGTGCTTTTGTTTCTTTTGGGTAGATGCCCAGAAATGAAATAATGGTATCATATGGGATTTCAATCTTCAGTTTTTTGAGGAATCTCCAAACTGTTCTCCATAGGGATTGTACCAATTTGTACTCCACCAGCAGTGCAAAAGTGTTCTCTTTTCTCCACATCGTTGCCAGCTTTGTTGTTTCCAGACTTTTGGATAATAGCCAGTCTTTCAGGTGTAAGGTGATATCTCAGTGTTGTTTTAATTTTCATTCCCCTGATAGCCAGTGAGTAGGAACATAACTTCATGTGCCTTTTGGACTTCTGTATATCCTCTTCAGAGAAGTGTCTCTCCAATTCCTTCTCCCATTTTTTTATTGGAATGCCTCTTCTTCTGTTATTGAGTTTTGAGTTATTGTATATTTTAGATATTAAGCCTTTATCAGAAATATTGAATGCAAAGATCTTCTCTGAGTTAGTAGGTTTCCTTATGGTTTTGGTGATTTTTGTTGTTGTTGTTGTGAAGAAGCTCCTTAGTTTGATGTAGACCCAGTTGTTTATTTTTCTTTTTGTTTCCCTTGATGGTGGAGTTGAGTCCCCAAAGACTTCTCTGTGGCTAATGTCAGGGAAAGTCTTTCCTATGTTGTCTTCTAGGAACTTTCTGGTTTCTGATCTGATGTCCAGGTCTCTATTCCACTTTGAGTTAATTTTTGTGAATAGTGTTAGGGAGTGGTCTAGTTTCATTCTTTTGCTTGTGGCTGTCCAATTTTCCCAGTACCATTTGATGAAAAGACTTTTCTTTTACCATCAGATGTTTTTGACTCCTTTGTCATAGATCGATTGCATGTGAGAGGGTCAGTATCTGGTGATTCAGTTCTATTCCACTAAACTGTGGCTGTGTTATTATTCCAGTGTGATACTCTTTTGATCACTAATGCTTTGTAATGTAGTTCAAAGTCGGGACGTGTAATCTCTGCAGATTCATTCTTTTATTTAATAAATGCTTTAGCTATTTGGGGTCTTTTTTCGCTCCATATAAATTTTAAGATTTTTATTTCTATTTCCTGGAAATAAGACTGGAATTTTAATGGGAATTGCACTAAACCTATATATTGCTTTGGGTAAGATGGTCATTTTAATGATATTGATTCTTCCCAGCCACAGCAGGGGATGTCTTTCCTTTTTGTATGTGTTTTCTCCTCTATTTCTTTTAAGAAGGACTTGTAGATTTTGTTGCATATTTTACTCCCTTTGTTAGGTATATGCCCAGGTGTTTCATTTGTTTAACTTCTATCTTAAATGGTGTGAAATTCATGATTTCATTTTATTTTAGCGTGTTGTTTGTGTATAAAAATGCAACAGATTTTTATCCATTGATTTTGTAGTCTGCCACTTTATTGAATTCACTGATCAGTTCTAGAAGTTTGTTGATAGAGTTTTTCAGTTTTTCAATATATAATCATGTCATCTGCAAATAATGATAGTTTTACTTCCTCCTCCTTTTCAATTTGGATTCCTTTTATTTCCTTGTCTTGACCAATGTCTAAGACCTCCAATACAATATTAAATAGCAGTGCTGAGAGTGGATAGCCTTGCCTTGATTCTGATTTAAGAGGAAATGCTTTCAATTTTTCACCATTGACTATGATGTTGACTGGATTTTTCAAATATGGCCTTTATTATGTTGAGGTATGAACCTTCTGTTCCCATTTTATGGAGGATTTTTCAATAAATGGGTGTTGGATCTTGACAAAAGCTTTGTCTGCATCTATTGATATGATCATGTGGTTTTTCTCTTTGGTCTTGATATGGTATATGACATTAATAGATGTATGTATATTGAACCATCCTTGCATCCCTGGGATGAATCTCGCTTGGTCATGATTGATGATCTTTTTAATGCATTGTTGAATTTGGTTTGCTTATATTTTGTTGAGAAGTTTTGCATCTATATTCATTAGAGATATTGGTTTGTAATTGTATTTCTTGATGACATCTCTTTTGGCTTTATGTATCAGCATAAGGTTAGTCCCATAAAAATTATTTGGGAGAGTTCTCTGTTCTTCAATATTTTGGAAAATCTTTAGAAGAATAGGTATTAACTCTTCTCTGAAGGTTTGCTAGAACTCATTGGAGAAGTCATCTGGTCCTGGGCTTTTATTTTTGAGGAGGCCTTTGATTACTTCTTCAATTTCTTTGCTTGTGATTGATTATTCCATTCAGGTTTTCCAGTTATTCTAGGTTCAGTCTTGTTAGATTATACATTTCTAAAAATCTGTCTATGTCCTCAAGGTTGTCTGTTTTGGTGGCGTAGAGCTATTCATATTAGTCCCTTATGTTCTGAATTTCTGTGGTATCTGTTGTAACTTCTCCCTGTTCATTTATGATTCTAGTTATGAGAGTTTTCTCCCTTCTTTCCTTTGTGATTCTGCAAATGGCATGTCAATTTTGTTTATTTTTTCAAAGAACCAAATTTTTGTTTCATTGATCTTCTGGATTATCTTTTTGTTTTCTATTTTTTTAATTTCTGCTCAAATTTTGATTGTTTTCTTTCTTCTGCTGATTTTTACTTTGTTTTTCTTTCTCTAGTTGTTTTAAATGTAGAGTTAAGTAGTTTAATAGCGATTTTTCCTGTTTCTTGAGGTAGGCCTGGATTGCGATGAACTTTCCCCTTAGTAATGTTTTGTCGCCTCCCATAGATGCTGATATCTCATATTCTCAGCTTCATTTGTCTCTAAGTATTTTTTAACTTGCTCTTTGATTTCCTCTTTTACCCAAGAGTTCTTCAGGAGCATATTGTTGAGTTTATTTGCTTAATTGCTAATTAAGACCCTAATTGCTTTAGGGTCTTCCAGTTTTCTTTTTGTGGTTGATTTCCAGTTTTAGGTCATTGTGGTCAGAGAAGATGCTTGATATGACTTCAGTATTTGAGTATCCTTTTTCTTTCAGCACACTGAATATATTATGCTATTCCCTTCTGTCCTGTAATTCCCTTCTGTCCTGTAGAGTTTCATTTGAGAAGTCCATTGACAATTTTACAAGGGCTCCTTTGTATGTGACATGTTTTTCTCTGGCTGCTCTTAACAGTCTCTCTTCATCTTGTATTTTTGACATTTTGATGATGATGTATCTCGGTGTATTTCTGTTTGTGTTTCTATTATTAGGAACTCTGAGCTTCCAGGATCTGGAGGCTTGCTTCATTCTTCAGATTAGGGAAGTTCTCATCTATTATGTCTTCAAATATGCTCTTTCTGCCCCCTTTTCTCTCTCTTCCTCTGGGATCCCTATGATGCAATTTTGTCCCTTTTGATGTTATCCCAGAGATCTTGAATGCTGTCTTTGAGTCTTTGAATTTTTCTAATCTCTGCTAGTTTACTTGATTGAGTTCCTCTGTCCTATCTTCCAGATCACTGATTCTATTGGAAGAGTCATTCATCCTATTATTGAGTCCTTCTGTTGAGTTCCTTAATTCAGCCATCATGACTTTACCTGTTTGGTGTCTTGTTTTAATTCTTCCCTTTGCTTCCTGACATTCTCATTTATTGCCTCTATCAATTTCTGGATTCACATAAGTATGTTAATTACCGTTACTCTAAATTCCCTTCAGGTAATTTACCTACATTTGCTGTATTCAGATTTTCCCCAGAGATTTTTTTATTGGATCCATCATTTCACGTATATTTCTCTGTGTCTTTGTGCCTAGCTGAGAATCACGCTGTGTGCTGTCACCCACTGTTAATTTTCCTCTGTTTTGTCTCCAGCTGAAGTACCAGTCGTTTCTTGGTGTTTATCTCAGGAAAATAGATCATTTTTTTTTCAATGTCAGTGGGGAGCGACCTGAAAGTGCATCCTATGGAGTCACCATCCAGAAGTTGATTCGGAGACTTTAGTTTTTTTAATATAATATGCCATGTAAAATGTGAAAGTCTTCTTTCCTGATTTGGTTCCTTTTTTAATTTCTCTGAATAGGATATCTAATATTGGTGGTGGAAGTTAACATTCTTGTCTTGGTCACGATCTCAGAGAAAAACTTTAAGCTTTCTACCATATAATATGATGTAATAGTGACTTTGTTATATAAGGCCTTTATTTATTTTGAATTATACCCCCTCTGTCCCCCCTCTCTTTATAGTTTTTACTATAAATGAATGTCAAAACTTGTCAAATTCCTCTCCTATCTCTATTGATTTGATTTTTATTCTTTATTTTGCCAGTGTGATATTACACAGTGACTAACTTTAAGATATTGAACCCAATATGCATACCTGAAAAATCTCACTTGATCAAGGTGTATTGTTGAATGTATTTTTTTTTTAATTTATATATTTAATGTATTGTTGAATTTGTTTTGCTTATATTTTGTTGAAGTTTTTTGCATCTGTGTTCACAGATATTGGACTGTACTTTTCTTGTGATCTTGTTTGTCTATTAGGATAAAGCTGGCCTCATAAAGTAAGTTTAGAAGTGATCCAAGCTGTTTCTTTTTAAGAATTTGAGGAACACTGTTATTAATCTTTAAATGTGTGATATAAGTCATTAATGAGATCATCTAGTCTATATTTGTTAAAAGATTTTTTAATATTGATTCAACTTGTTAGTAATGAATCTATTCAGATTTTCTGTCTTTATGATTTAGTCTGGGTAAGTTGCAATTTGCTAGAAATTTATAAATTTATTTTAATTGTTCAATGTGTTGATATATAACTATTCATATATACCATATCAGTTTATTCTTTCATTTCTGATTTTTATTGTAATTCCCTATTTTTTATTGGTGACTTTAACAGTTTCATTTTCTTTTTTTAAAATCTTACTCTCGTTAATCTTTTCTATTGTCTCTTAACTCTCTAGTCATTTATTTCCATCTAGCCTATACGTTATTCTACTAATTTTTGGCTTTTTTTTCTAGCTCCTTGAGGTGAAAAAGTGGATTGTTCATTTGAAATCTTTTGACTTTTTAATGTAGGCATTTATTGCTATAAACTGCCCTCTTAGGACTGCTTTTGCTATATATCATAGATATGGAATTGTATTTACATTTTCTTTTCTCTCTAGATAATTAAAATTTTTCTCCTTTGGCTCACTGGTCATTCAGTAGCTTGTTGCATAATATCCATATATCTCTGAATTTTCTAGTTTTCAATTTATATTGATTTCAAGTTTCATATCATTGTGGTCAGATAATATGCTTAATATGACTTCAGATTTCTTAAACTTGTTAAGACTCATTTTATGGATTAAGGTATGACCTACCGTAGAGAATGTTCTTTGTGCACTTGAAAAGAATTCTGTTGTTGGACATTTTCTATATATCTTTAATTACATATTATCTAATATCTCTTTAAATTCCATGAACCCATACTTATCAGAGTGATTTATTTATGAAAAGAGGGTATTTAAAGTTCCATACTATTATTGAATTGCATTTCTCTCTCCATTTTAGCCTCTTTATATTTGCTTTATACACTTAGGGGATCACATCTTGGGTGCCTAAATATTTACAAATATTATATCTTCTTGTTCAACTGAACTCCTTTTAATTATATAATAACCTTGCTTGTTTTATAGTCTGTATTAACATATATTCTATCTGATACAAGTATAACCTTAGTTTTCTTTTGATTTCCATTTGCATGGGATATTATTTTGCATCCCTTGCCTTTAGTTTGTATATGTTTTTATATCTGAAGTGAGTCTAGTAGATAGCAGATATATGGGTGTTATTTTTTATCCATCCACTGTAAGTCTTTTGATTGGAGAATTTGATTGGATAATTTAATTATTTTACATTTCAAGTAACCACTGTGGATTTGCTAACATTTTTTTTTATTGCTGTTTTGTAATTCTGTCATTCTTTTTTTTTTTCTACTCCTCTCTCCAGGGTGATTTCATGATATTTTATAGTGGCTTGTTTAAATTTTCTTTATCTTTTGTTATTATTTTATTTATTCTTTAGCCACACTCCAGACTTACTGGATCAAAAATCTGGGATAGGGTTCAGCAAACTGCCTCAACATACCAGAGTTTTCAAATGTAGATACAAATTTAAGAACCAATGAGTTAGCTTGAATTGTCTTAATTTCAAACATTCTACAAAATGAACAAGTTATATGATTTCTGCTAAATTGAAGCTTATGGAATTCTTGTTGATAAGAATAATCAAGATCAAATTTAAATTAATTCTTAATGTAATTCCCAGAAAAATAATGTTTAAAAGCATTGACATGCTCAGGTTAAATACCATATGTTTATTCATGGTACTACTAAAAATATCAAAAGAATTTCATTATCATATGCATTCCCAGGTAAATGTATTGAACTGTGGAATATTATAGTGGTTCATACATACTCTGATTTCTAAAAATGACATATTTACTGATTTCTAGAACTATGAATCATGAGTAATATTTTCTAAATGTCAGTCACGGCAATTTGAGAGGATGCAGTGACAAGACAAATGAAAATTTATTAGTATCATTGATATTATGATATCAAATGACTGCATACCAAAGTCCAATAATTAGTCTTGCATATCATAATCAATGTCTTTAGAATTTGCTAGTCATTATTTTTCAAGAGAGTGTTGGTCTTCTATAACCCTATAACCCTTCTAATCAACCCTAAAATAATACATTATCTAATAGAGAAGGCTGTACCTAGATTCAACCTTATTCACTTGACAGTATTTTCATATTGTCCAACAGTTTCTAACAGCTGTAATAGGAAAGGCTAATGACTGAAACAAATTCACAAATTGAACTATTTAAACCATTTTATAATTATATATTTCTCATATTCATCTGATGCTTTTAGAGTGTCCTCCAATGAGGTAACTAAGAAATCCAAGCTATTCCCATAATATGGCCAGCTTTTTATTCCTACAGTATCACTTAGATACACATAAATTGTAAGATAAATGGGAAGACTTCAGAGTAATTCCACTGTGTCATTATCCACATCAGCCCCAAAGTGCCATGAAACAATTCAGTTCATATTACTTTGGTCACAACTGTTGGTATGACTATGCCCAGATGCAGAGTCTAAGAAATATCTCTGGTTTAGTGGCTAAGCATGAATTGGTAGGTAACAGTCATAACTGCCACAACTGGGTAACTCCTCTTTTTCCAGTCTTAGTTTTCATAGCTATAGAACATGATTGATGGGTTGGACAGTTACAAAAGTAAAATTCTGTTTTGTTTACACAGAAAAAGCTTATGATTTATAGTAGGTACTTGATTTATACAATTTCTCATGTTATTTTCCTTTCATTTTCTAATTTTCATTAAAGCCAGTCTTCATTTTGTTTTCTCTGGATAATCCTAGAAGCTAATTAATTCATTCACAAATATCAGAAAATAACAAAAATGTTACTATATTATAACTGAACATGCGTATTTTAATAGAATCTAAAAGACTTAGTTAACTATAACACACTTATTTGGGAGTGAATTTATGAGAAGCAGAGTCAATCTAAATACTTAATTCAAAACAAGCAAGTGACCACGTGGCCCCCAAAATGAAACCTAATCAAAAAGCTCATCTTGGAGCAGAAAACAGAAGGGAAATTCAGCTACTAAAAGATATCATAAAGTGTTCCATGTTTTGTACTGTGGGACACTTTAAATTGCTTTTTCTGAAAAAAAGAGTATTTGAAAAATAAGCTATTTGTAAGGAAGCTAAAAAGTTTAGGTCCTGGATGCTTAGAAACTTTAAGTTGAAAATTTTAAATAATTTCTCAAAAATGCAAGGTAACAGGTATCAGTAAAAATTCAAACATGCCCAGGAAATATTAAAATTATGTAAATTAAAGTCAATATCTAGATATACTTTGGTAATTACAGTATTTTGTCAAACACGTAACAAAAATTAACATGACAAATATGCAAGAATAATAAGATTCAAGTACTGTTAAGTCTATTTCTGTAATCTCAGCTGAAGTAATTAACTGATGGAAAACACACACACACCACTGTACAACCACATAAGTCACACACTTGGGTGAACCGTGCCAAAGAAAGTTGAAGACATATTTAAGCAAGAATAACAGAAATACATAAAAAATTGCATGTGATCTAAACATTTCATGAGATCTAAAAGGTTTTAACAGTTCCTCATGCAGCATCCGTAGCATGAAAGAAACACAATTATTTACATATAAACGGTATGCTTACATACAACGATCACATAAGTAAATTTCTACATTATGCTGCAAATCTCATGCAAGAAATACAACTGTCTGATTGATATGCAGAATGTTTGCCAGGATGGTGACAGCCAAAGTAAGTTCAAAGTCATAGAAAATGTTGTCATCAGCCTAGTGTAAAAATGTACATTACTTGCTATTCTCTTTCTGTTTAAAGGTGACTACTACTATCTTTTCCCTAGGCTACTTGTTCACTGTAGCTTATTATCATTACAAAGTATTAAAATGGATTAGCTTTTCCATATTGTGTTCATATTGGGAAGGGCATGTTTTAGACAGCTCCCTGACAAGGTTTTTGAGAAAAAGCATTTATTCCTCCACTAAAAATTACCAAGCAGCTTGTTTTAGAGACTAAAAATCTCTAAATTGCATGCTTGCAAATTCTTCTCTCATGATAATTTCATTTAATATAAAGAACCAGAGAGTAGAAGGGAGCAGTATCTAATTAATATCATCTAATGCCCAACTAATGTCAAGCATGACTCCAATTTATAACTGAACCGTATTTTTACATTGAAAAATTCAATTACATTTACTGACAGACTTTGAAATGCCACATTATTTATATTAGCAAACTTTGCAAACTCCCAGTATATTTATTAATATTCCACAGAATAAAGCATATATACAATACAGATCACTGCATTCTTCTTTTTTTAAGCTTTCAAAGCGATATGTATATCTGCTTGAGCAGCGAGGCTGCTACAGCTTAAGAGAGCCAAAGGACCAAATAGTGTAGACATTAGTGTGCCCTTCCTTTTAATTCTCCAGACAAAACAAGGTAACCTTGACATTTCACTATCCTCTCAGGCACCTCCCCCATCCTTCCCCACTTCATGGATTCCAGTTCCTACATGCATACAGTACAACCACAGGGCTCTGGGTGCACACGTCAACAATTTTGAGCTGTGAAGAAGTTCAACTGCCACATTGGTGACTTAGTTGCAACACACAAATCATTTACTTGGATAGCTTGAGGACATGACAATGACAGAGAGACATCTGCTGGGTAAATGGGAGGCAAAAAAGGGGTTATTCACAGCTGGTGCACTAGTCCTGTTAGCCACTAGGCCACCACAGTGTCCCTGTCCTCCAGTTTCCTTCCCCTTCTTTCTGTCTGCTCCCTGCTGTCAGCTGCCAAAAGATATCTGTTCTCACCCTTTGCTGAATGAAAAGGTGCTAATGCATGACTTCGGGATATGTCAGAATATACAGTACTTACAAGCGTTTGGAGATGCAGCCAACCTGACCATGGGGAAAATAAACGAGTAACTAAAGAGTGAAATTTTGAATAGGAGAAGGAAAACAGTTCAGATAATACCTTTTATTTGGCTTTACAGTGGGAAGTGGGGTGATTGGGAGGGGACCTTTCTTAAATTTGAGCCACTCCTCTGTTTCTCTCTCCCTGTAGAAGGCATTCAATATATTTTGCCATCCTGAATAGCCTAAGAAAATACTTGTTTATTGCAAAGTGGTTTTGGTTTATATTTCTGCAATTTGAACTTGGCAAATGTACTATGAACATAAAAGATAAATAGTTCAAAATAATTACAATATTACTCTAGAAAACTAGTTTACAATTTTTCTTCGTTTTATATGCTGAGTAGGAAGAAACAAAATAGTAAAGGGAATGAAGAATTCTACTTTGCCCATCATATATATATATCCTATAATAGGATGACTCAACGCTGTATATTACTAAATGATTGATCACTTCTTAGCTAAAACCTAATACATAGGATCCATTCACTCACTTCTAAAAGAAAGAAATTATCCTCAGAATTGTCAAAATCTGGACAGTAACTTTAAAATTCAAAGTCTACATCCATATCTCCACTCTGATATTTTGAAGTTTGATGGTTCAAATAAAAGTGAATCTAAGCTATGATACTCAATCTATGTTATAAACAATGACTTCTATGCTACTAAGAACAATATCTCTCACAAAATTCACAATTCTAGAAAGTAAAACAATAAATAAATGTAGCATAAAAGGATTTTCACTGAGCAATAATAGCACATGCCAAATATATCACCACTGAGAAGATTATTATAGAAAGTCTGTGTTCAGAATTGGTTTTTGATGACCTAAAATCACTGATTAATTTTTAAGAATTCTCATAAGAATTTTTTGGCTTCTTGATGACAAAGTCAAATAATATGAATAATTTATATAGAGCACAAAAATCAAGTAAACTGAAGTCAGATTATGTTTTCTGAATTATATCAGGTGGGTATTTGCAAATGGAGTTTTCAGGAGAAAAAAATCTGTCCTTTATAAATAATGTTCCCGCCCTCCTGAAATCAAAGGAATCTTAAAAGAGTTTGATCCAGTATGTTACAAGCTTAAATAGAATTATACATGTTATATTTTACCCTATTTTGAAAATATAGTAAGGCTATCAGATTTATTCCATTTATTTTGTGTTGATATACTTTACAATATACATTCCTAACATTTGTGGTACTTTTTATTATGTATTTTTAACAGAAACATCCAAAATAATCATAAACACAATCGATTAGTGTATGTCTGCAGATTATGCAAATATATATTTAAATATACAAAAGAATTTTGATATGCTAGGAGGATTTAAAAACCCAATAAAATAGCTGTTTTAACAATTTGTATATCAGAAATTACTGACTAAATTGTTGTTGTTATTCATAGAAATACCTCAAAAATGTACTTTCAGGGGATCCTGCAACCTAAATAACTGAATTGAATTTTATCAAGGACTTTTACTAATAAGATAATTTCAAATTATACTAGAGAAATATTTTGAAAATTAAAGATTCTTTATATTTGCAATATAGTCTGAATGCAGTTATACAAAACAAAATGTTAAATGTTTTGTTATAGTAAATGATTGTCTATAAACTATGGATCAATAAATACAATGTGAAGTTTCCTTCAGAGAACTAATATTTTAAATTCTCTCATATTTTAATATGTAGTAAGTTGCTAAAAATAATTATTGTATTTTACTCATAAAACTACAGGCTTATCAAAAACATGTAAAATATATATTTAGAGATACTATTTGAAAATGTACTAGCATTAAGACTATGTCAACAACAAAGATTTGAGATTTTTTATACAATGAAAGTACACTTTAATGTAATTATTTTCCTTTTATTTAATGCAGTTCTCTAACTTCTGGTTTACTTTGATGTAATAATTTCATTCCTTGTTAGTAATGAATATTGTTCATCTTTTTCCAAGTTAAGCTAGTAGGAAACCTTAATTTTTCTGAGCAATACTATGTTAGAATGACTTTGTAAAATTGATACTACCTACATTTCTTATTTAAAATTTGCCCTGAGAATATCACCAAGATGGTGACAGAGGAGGTTCGCTGACATACACCCAAGAAAAGCAACTAAAAATTACCCAGGAATGGATACCACTGCAGACTTCTACAGTAGAGTAATGACATGGGAATACCCCATACACCTCAGAGACAAAAAATAACTGCATTAGAAGAGAGAGTGAGGAAATCCATGCATAGATGTAACAGAAGGTGGGTAGAGATTTCTGGAACTAGCAGTCTGTGGAGAACAGGGCCAGGAAGACTGTTAGCCAATCCAAGGTCTTTGGGGAGGAGAGAACAAAGATAGTGTGGTGGCAAATTCACTTGTCTCAGGTGGAACCCCAAACAGAGGAGCTGAGGTGTTGCACAAGGTGTCAGACACCAGGAAGAGGACAACAGAAGACATATTCTAGATTACACTCCTCTCCCCTACTCCTTGGGGTCCGTAGTCATGCCATGAAATGCACCAACAGTGAATGGACTGCCAAGTCTACGATATGGAAACCAACAGAGGAGGGTTAGCTGCATTACCACACATACATCAAGTGCCCCCACCATGTCCACATCAATGACTGCCACTACAAGTGCTGTTTACTGACTGAGGCATCTACAGTAACAAACAAGAACCAAAACATTTATACAAAAAATAGTCATAGTTCTACTTTCTTTAAAAGATAAGTAGTTCACTACTAAGTTGCTGATCAAAGATTCCAAATTGAAAGACAGAAAATGTTAACACAAGACTACTGAAGAACTCAAAGTGCTTTGCCTTCTCAAGGAGAGAACAATAACTTTCCAGAAACCAAACTCAAAGTCATGGGTAAAGATGAAATCATGGATAAAGATATTATAAAGAAACTCAAATATATACAAGAAAATTCAGAAAAGTAAAATTAACAAGAAGAAGGAAGAAACTGAGACTTTAAATAAAATTCTAACAGATTCAGAATAAGAAGAGCTCATTGAATGTGATAGGAAGTTATGGAAGCAAAATGCACTTATAGGGGCAAAATAATGAGTTTGAAGAGAGAAACATGTAAACTACCCAGGTGGAATAAAATACAAAATATTATAAAATAAAAAAAAATATTATGAGAGTTATCCGACTTCATTAAAAGAAGGAGATAAAGATAATGTGTATCTCGGAATATGAAGAGAAAGAATGAACTAGTGAGTTTATTCAAAAAAACAGCTGTTGAAAATGTCCCAAACCTGGGGAAAGAACTAAAAATGCAAGTCCATGAAACTGGTTATGTAAATGCAATGAGATCTACACTCAGATACATAATAATGGAACTATAAAGGGTTCAGAATAAAGAAATAATTATTAAAGGTAGGTAGAGAAAATTCTATTTAACTTATAAAGATACTGCCATCTGGCTATCATCAGACTTCTCAGCAGAAACTATATATATAAAACAGGAGAATTTGGAATGCCATATTCAAAATATTCCAATATTAAAAATGTAAGCAAAATACTGTATTTTGTAAAACTCTCTTACAGATATGAGGAAGAAATAAAGTCTGTCCCAAACAAATTAATAATAGCGTTTACTGCTACTAGACCTCCTGAGAGACCATGGTTATCTAAATTTTGTTCACAAAATATTTAACAAGAAAAAAACAGACCTAATTAAACATAAAACCAGGAAAACTCAAGATGATAGTAGAAAACATTAATATATCAATAACCCTAAATTGACTAAACTCACCAATCAAAATGTATAACTGGCTGACTAGATTAAAAATCAAAACACAACTATATGCTCCTTAAAGAAGACTCACTATAAGCACATATATATAATTAAAATAAAAAGATAAAAAATGTACACCAAGTCAATTGAAAATTTATAAAAGCAGGAACCACTATACTCAAAGGTACCGATATATGAAGGTTGACATTATATAAATGACTAATACAACAATCAAGATTTCACATTTATATATATATACCTAACACAAGAGGCACTAAAATATGTTATGCAAATGATAAGAAACCTAAAGGGAGTCACTGATAGCCAAAAAATTAACACCCCACTTAAAGTAATGGACATATCATCCAAATGGACATTCAGTAGAGAAACACTGGTTTAAAATAGCAAATTTAATGACATAGACAATAATTATAGACAAATAAACAGAATAAACACTTTTCTAGGGCTCATGGAACATTCTCAAGGATGACATAAGAATCTATGGGCTGGAGCTAAAGTACTAAGAGGGCATTCTATAGCAACTCTAGTCAACTTTAAGAAATAAGAATCACATATTTAAAAATATAAGCTTATACATTAAGGAACCATAAATGAAATAAAATTTATTGGAAACTAACAAGTAAAAAAATAGAACATAAATAAATGAAAGACAATTCAAAAGATTGATAATACCTAGAATTGGTTCTTGGAAAAGATTAACAAAATAGACCATTATTCAGATGTATAAAAAAGTAGAGAAGACACAAATAACATCAGAAGAAAGTACAAAATACTAAAGGAACACAAGAGAGTATTATTTACATGTATATGACAACATATAGGAAATCTACAAGAAATGGACAAATTCTTAAGAACATACATCATTCCAAACTTGAATCATGCAAAACAGAAATTCTGAACAGACTGATAACAAGAAAAAAGTGAAACTGTAATCAAAATCTCCAGAAAATAAAAAACTTAGATCTATATAACTTCCCTAGTAAATTTGACTAAACTTTCAAAGAATAACTAGCCTCACATTTTTCCAAAAAGTTGAAAGGAGGGGAAATTTTAAACTCATTCTATAAAACCAATATTATCATTATTCTGAAACCAGACAAAAACAAAAAATAAAAGCCTATATCTATTATGAATATAGATACAAAATTATCTCAACAATATTCTAGCAAACGATTTAACAATGCATTGAAAGACTCGTTGATGTAATATATCATAACAAAATCATAAGATATCTTATTAGATGCAGAAAAAACATATAACAAGGATTCAACATGATTTGATGATTAAAAATCCTCAGCAAAATTAGTATAAAAAGAGCATACCTCATTATAAAAAGGTCATATATGAAAAAACTTACACTGTCATATTTAATGGGGAAAAATTAAGAGCTTTCTCTGATTAAGAAAAATAATGTAATTTCCTTCCATACCACTATAATTCAGTATAATGTTTAAAGTCATATCCTATGCATTTAGACAAGAAAGGAATTGAAAAGTTATCTGAATTGGAAAAGAATAAGTAAAACTACTATTATTTGCAAATTACATGATAATATACATATAAAATACCAGATTCCAGTATGAAAAATGTTACCAATGATTTAAAAATTTAAAAAGTTAAAAAAGTGGAAGGCTACAAAGATGTTTAAAAGTGTTGTATTTATACATGCACATAACCTAGCAGAAAAAGAAATATAGAAAAGTGTCCATTTATAATCACATAAAAAGAATAAACCTTGGAATAAACTTAGCCAAAAATGTAGGAAAAAAAAAAACAACCTGTACTTTGAAAGCTATAAGACCTTATTGAGGGAAATATCAAATACAATTAAATGGAAAACTATATAACCCTCAAATATTGGGAAACTTTATGATGCTAAAATGTCATGTTATTTAAAGGAATTAACAGATTCAATGCTATCTCTATCATTATCCAATGCATTTTTTACAGAAACAGAACAAAAATAAAAAATTTATTTGGAACTACAAAATACCCTGAATTCCAAAAATAATCATGAGGATAAAGAACATGGAGGCACCACATTCTCCAATTTCAAAGTATATTACATGCCATACTGTTTTGAATATTGTTATTCAGCTGAGTATTGTTATACAGCTTAATGAAATAGAAGTGAGAGCCTAGAAATAACACTATACCTATAGTACAAATAATATATGGCAAAGGAGTAAACAGCATTCACTGAAACAAGGTAATTTTCTCCAGATTTCAGAAAATCTGGACACCCATATGCAAAAGGATTATGAACCTAGACTACTGTGTTACGCAATACACAAAGATTAATTCAAAATGGAAATAAGTCATGGATATAAGACCTGAAGCTATGAAGTATATAAAATAAAATGCTCCTCATATCAATCTTTGAGACTACAACAGCAAGGAACAAAAGAAAAATAAACAAATGGGAGAAGATACTGCATATCATAAAACCAACAAGGGGTTAATATTTAAACTATAGAGAGCTCACAAAACTCAGCAACAAAAACCCAGTTAAAAATTGGAAGAAAAGGAAGGATGATGGTGACCTGGTAGGAAGAAGATTCAGATTCCCCTCCACAGAGCAATGAGAAACTCACATATTTTACAGAGAAAAAACATCCAGGAAAAACAGACATTATGGCTCCAGAGACAAAGTGGCCATCCTGACAACAAAGGGTTGGCACACACATCTGGAATGGCATGTAGCTAAACCTCAGGTTTGGGACTCAGCATAAGAACTGAGGATGGTGCAAAAAGGAAGGAAGTATGCAAAAAGGAACCAAGGAAGGATGCAAAAAGACTGAACACCCAGTGCAGAGGCAATGAGGAACACGGCCAGTGGTGCAGGGATGCTGAAGTGGGGAAGACAGTCTTGGTGCATGTTGGAAGGAGAGCCAGCACCCCAGGCACTGAGTTGGAGCCTACATGGTAAAATTGGACTGGGTACCACCATAACTAAAAGACAGCTAGGGAAACTCCCCACACCCTTACCTACACCCTCCCACAAGCATTTTGCACCTGAGTCTCAGGATCCAACCACGGAATAACTCACCCAAATGGCTATCCCACTTCCAGGATAAAGGAAGAAGATATTCTCCCTGATAGGACTAAACCTAAATGCTACCAGCTAGCACCACACTGTGGGTAGAGGTGAAACTTTAACCTGATGCCAATTTTGGATCAGCAACAAGGTAATCATCCTACACAATGCCATCATTGCAGTGAAATTGAAAACTCAAATTATAAACAGAATGCCAAAAAGAGAAAAGGCACAGAGAAATATACATAAAATGATGAATCCAATTTAAAAGACCCAGGGAAAATCTGAATATAGCAGATGTATGCAAATTACCTAGAGATGAATTTAGGGTAACAGTGATTAACATACTCATAGGAATCCAGAAAACCATGGAGGAAGTAAAAGAGAACATTAATAAAGTAGACAATAAATGAAGCAAGATATCAAAGTTGTGATGAATAGCTGAACTAAAGAATTGAATGAGGGACTAAATAATAGGATAGATGAAGCTTCTAATAGAATCAGCAATCCGGAAAGTAGGGCAGAACTCAATCAAAGCAGTAAAGAGATTTTTAAAAACGCAAATAAAAGAAGACAGCATTTGAGACCTCTGGATAACATTAAAAAGAGCAACATTCACATCATTGGGGTTCCAGAAGAAGAGAGAGAAAGGGGCAGAAATTGTATTTGAATAAATAATAGATGAGAACTTCCTCAACCAGAAGAATGAAGCAAGCCTTCAGACCCGGAAACTAAAAAAGTTCCTAATGAAAGGAACCTAAACAGAAATACACCTAGACATATTGTCATCAAAATGCCAAAAATATAAGAAAAAGAATTTTAAAAGCAATCAGAGAAAAATGTGCCACATTCAGAGAAGCCCCCATAAGACTCAATGTATTTCTCAACTGAAACTCTGCAGGCCAAAAGGGAATGGCATATTAAAAGTGCTGAAAGTAAAAGATGTGCGAACTTGGATACTATACTCTTTGAGATTATTATTCAGAATTGAAGGATAAAAAGCTTTTTTCTGGTAAGCAAAAGTTAAAGGAATTCACTACCACAAAATCAACTTTGCAAAAAATATTAAATGATGCTCTGTAAAGCATTACAAAACCCACATAAAAACAGTGAGACAGCAAATAAAAAGTAAGGAGGAAGAGAAGAGAACAAAAATGCAGATAGAATGAGTCGGAAGACTAATCTGCTTTTAGATAAAAATAGGCAGTAAACAGAACTATTAATGCTAACTTCAGGGTATTATTAAAATACATCCCCAAGGAAAGAAACGAAGAAGAAAACAAAAAGGGAAAAGAGTCAAAATATTTCTGCATCTGACCTAAGAAGAGAAAGAGAAGAACAAAGGTATTGTCTGGAGCTACATAGAGAAGACAGATTACAAAATGACAATAAGTAGCTACATATCAATAATAACCCTAAATCTCTAATGAACATAGATGCAAAAATTCTCTACAAAATAGAAGCAAACTGAATTCAACAATGCACCAAAAAGATCATCCATCATGACCAAGTGGAATTCATCCCAGGATGGTTCAACATATGTAAATCTATTAATGACGTACACCATAGCCACGAAAGCAAAGAGAAAAGCCACATGTTCATATCAATAGACGCAGAGAAAGCTTTTGACAAGATCCAACATCCATTTATGATTTAAAAAAAAACCCTCCATAAAATGGGAATAGAAGGTTCATACCTCAACATAATAAAGACCATATATGAAAAATCCACAGCCAACATCATAGTCAATGGTGAAAAATTGAAAGCACGTCCTCTTAAGTCAGGAATGAGGCAAGGTTGTCCACCCTCCCCACTGCTATTTAACATCGTACTGTAGGTCTTAGCAAGAGCAATTAGGCAAGAAAAGGAAATAAAAGAAAACACAAATTGGAAAGTAAAACTCTCATTATTTGCAGATGACATAACTTCTAGAACTCATCAATGAATACAGTAAAGTGGCAGGCTACAAAATCAATGCATATAAATATGCAATGTATTTTTGTGCAGTAAACATGCTAGAAGAAAATGAAATTACCAAAATCACACCATTTAAATTATAAATTAAAGAATAAAATACGTGGGCAAACACCTAACAAAACACGTTAAAAAAAAAAGTCAATGAAAATTACATCTTTCTTAGAAGAAATAGAGAATACCACAAAAAAGGGTAAGATATCCCCTGCCTATGACTGGGAAGAACCAACATCATTAAAATGGCCATCTTACCCAAAGAAATATAGATTTAATGCAATTCCCCCGAAATCTCACAGGATTATTTCTAGGAAATAGAAGAGAAAGTCTTAACATTTGTTTGGAACAATAAAAGAAACTGAATAGCCAAAGTATTTATTATATAAAAGAACAAATCTGGAAGGATTACACACCCAGACATTGAACTATATTACAAAGATATAGTGATCAAAACAGATGGTACTGGACTAATAACAGTGGCATAGATCAGTAGAATAGAACTGAATCATCAGATACTGACCCACTCACATACATCAATTAATATATGACAAAGGTTCCCAAAGAATACAATCGAGAAAGGAAAGTCTCTTCAATAAATGATGTTGAGAAAATTGGACAGTCACGTGCAAAAGAATGAAACTAGACTACCCTCTAACACCATTCACAAAAATTAAATCAAGAAAAAAATAGTTAAGACAATTAACAGATAAATTTAAAAAATCTGTTATATTCATAGCTTCCTAGTTTCTGAACATTTTCCCTTTGGTTTAATTATTTTTACCCATTCTTAAAAGTAAACTAGAAGAAAATACAAAGAATGTAATATATATCCCTTATAGAACATTAAAACATTCACTCAATTGAATATACAAGTTTACTGGTAAATGTATATAAGAGGAAGCACCTGCTCATACTAATAGCTAAACTTTGTTGAAAATATATTATAGGCCATGCATCATTCTTGTTCTAGTGTGTTTTATAGAATTCCTGTGATTAAACTCATGCTAAAAGGAATGTTAAAACATTTTTAAATAAATCATAATTTCATTATTATGCTAATTTATGTTTATAATTAGTACCTCCAACTGATTTAAATAATATATAGAATATATATATGTATATATGTATGTATGTATATATCCATACACACACATAAACACATATACACAGACACAAAGACACATTCACTGGCCACAAAATATACATTTAGATTTTGGCAACTTGAGCTTCTATAATTGAAAGATCTTCAAATTGCATTCTTTAATGTAATTTATATATGATAGGTAAAACTCTACATTGAGTAGTTATTGTCTTATATGTACAAAATGGGTATTATGAAAGCTGAGAAGCTAATAATTTAATATGACTTTCTTCCAGTTGAATTGAATAGCTAGAAGATTTGAAAGTTTATTGCCTGAAAATTATGACCATGGCTTTAAATTCTAGCTGCATTATTTTATTTATAGTTATTTGTCTTCTATAAGACACTTCCTTGTACCTTGAATAGTTTTTGAATAAACATTTATTAATTTGAACCCTATGCTTTGTTCTTCAAAATTATATTTAAGAAGACATATCACTTAATTGAATTATTACATCATCCATTTACACTAGTTAATCATGTAAAATCTAATGTCAGATTTTTTTTAATTTTAACAATTTAGCTAAAATATTTGAGAGGTAGATTAAATATGTCAGACATCTGATTTAAAAAAAGCCAATATATTATTCATACCTCTTACTGACATTTTATTGATTGTTCATGCTGTTGATTTAGTGTTTGGAGCTATAAATGACATATCATAGTTATTGTAAATAATGCTGCAATCAATAGAATTACATATATATAAACATATATATATATATATATTTGTGTTAAAGGTTTCATATTCTTCAGATAGCTCCAAACATTGGATTACTGGATCATATGTTAGTTCTGTTTTTGGTGTTTTTGAAGAGCATCCACACTGTTTTCAAAATGATCACTTTAATTTATATTTCTTCTAACAATACACAAGAATTACCTTTCCACCACACCACACCTGCATTAATACTTGTTATCAAGGAATAAATGGCAAAGCTCTTGCTATTTATTATTCATAATATTAGCTTCCTGACTGGTTCTGTGACTGATAACTTCCTGGAATAAAACATGGGATAGATAAAAGCACAACATACATAGGAGAAAACATAGACAATAGATTCCATGACAGCATTTTAAAAATGCTTTTGTGGTCTGGATTCCCATGCCAAATGAAACAAACAAATGAGTCCACCTCAAACTATGACACAGTGAAAGAAAATATCACCAGAACAAAAAGACAGCTTATTGAATGGGATAAAATATTTTCACATCAGACATCTGATAATGGATTAATACAAAAGTATACAGGAACTCATACAACTCAATTATAACAACAACAAAACCAAAATCCTGCCATTTGCAGAAGCATGGATAGACCTTGAGGGAATCATGCTTAGTGAAATAAGCCAGAATGAGACAGATACAATACCACTCATATGTGGTATACAGAGATACCAAGAAAACAAATGAACTAAACAACAATTTGCTTTAAAAAAAAAAAAATCATAGAAACTTAGTCAAAAAGAGAAAATTAATGGTTACAGGATGAGTAGCAGGATTGTGGGCAGGTTAGTGAGGTAAACTGGGTTAATTATATAGTTAAAGAAAACTAAAATAGTGGTATACTTACTATACTATATATAGATGCTGATATTTAGAGATATATGTAATTCTATATTGATTGCAGCATTATTTACAACAGCTATGGTATGGAAAAAACCTAAGTTCCTATTGAGAGATGACTAAACAAAGATTATGTGGTATATATACACAATGGACTATTACTTAGTCTAAAAAAATAAAATTTTGTTATTCACAATGGGAGTAACTTGGAGGAATTATGCTAAGTGAAATCAATCAGAAAAATAAGAATATTGAATGATTGTACCTACATATGAAAATAAGGAAACTAAGCAAATGAATAGGTAAAATAAAATTAAAAAGAACCAGTGAACTTAGACAATAGAACTGTGTTTACCAGTTTGGATAATGGTGGGTTGTTAGAGCAGAAGTGGAAGACATTCAGAGAATAGTGGTGGACTTTTTCTTTGTTTTTATTTTTTGTGTAATAAAATTTTTAAAAGTGACTTAAAAACTGAATACATGACATTTTAATGACATATAATGTGCCATTTATACAACCTCTACCTTCGTTTATTACAGCACTGAAAATTAATTTTGATTGTACATACAACTTCTGCCTTGACTTATCATAGAACAATAAAGATACATGGCAATCTGCTTTGGAAAAACAAAAATGTACTGACTCTCTTATCAGTTTCCAAGATCTTTAAATACAGATGCAAAAGTATTTGTTTCTTATGGCATGAAGTGTAAATTAAAACTTTTTAATGGCTAAGGTACAGCTTTCTTTAGACTTATTGTGGCTATGTTTTATAACCATAATTCAAATTTATTTAACTTAGGCTACTAAGAGTTTCACAAGTCATGTTATTTATAGTATTTTAATGTATGTATATTTTAGAGGATACAGCCTTTGAAAATTACCCAAATTGTATTCTCAGTCAATAATCAGTTGGTTAATAAACTGAGATACATGAAATTCCACTTTAGAATAGCATCATTTTAAGTACAAAAGTTTAGTTACCTTGCCATGTTTATATTTATCTGTATAAATACCAGAAGATGAATTATATCCACTGAGAAACTGTATCCATTCCATTTCACAACATTAAGAATTCTTAGCATATTCACCAAAGAGCACACTTTACTTATATATTGTGTCTCATATTCAAGCCATACAACTTTGTGGTTTAGTATGGCACAATTTAATGATAACTGTGTCAACTGCCAAAACAAAAAAGAACGTCAAACCCCTTAGCTAGCAATTTGGTACTGAGAGTTAATTTAAACTTTATATTATATTGCTTTGATACTGCTATTCACTAAAAAGAATAAGGAAAAAACTCAGTTATAAAGGCTATTCAAGATGGGATATGATACAGAATTTATAATAAACTGTATGATTATTTAATATCATATGACAGCATTCAAATAACCAAACCAAAGAATTACAACACAGGCAACCAAAAGTTATACTGAGTAGTTTCAGCAATTTATATAGGAAAAATAACAACATAATCTCCAAGAAAAGAAGCACACAATAGATAACCTGGAGTACTGTAAAGTAGCAACCACCTAAAGGCAGGGCTTTGAAGAGAAAAGTTGTACACTAAATACTATTGTATAGCAATCTTTTGGACAGATTGTAGAAAACATTCATTGATTCATCCAGTTATTTACTTACCCATGTACATTACTTCTCATATTTCCAATTCCTTGATAAAAGCAAACATAATAACTTTGAGTCCTTCAGGGTGAAAGTAGTATTAAGTGGAAATGTAAAACTTAGAATACCCTAAGAGATATGAGCAGAAGTTCCTGTAACACAGGAAAATAATAAATCCAACAGTTTTCAGGTATTTTAGTAGCTTTTTCATTTTGATATATATCATGCCAATATTCTTTTCTAAGGAAAACTGCCTGATACACAGCCCTTGCTGGAGGGGCAGGCTGAGCTAACTGTACTCCACTCTTCATCCAAGTTACAGCTGCTTAGGTCAGTAGGTTTTATAAGTTGATGTGGAATCTGTTTGGGCTGTTCTTGGAAAACTGCTGAAGAATGGCTTCCCATAATTACACAAAATATAAGCCAATATACTCTACGAATAAACTAAAACTGTGAGAAAACTGAAAGTATAAATTAAAAGAAAACAGATTAAAGGGGGTACGCTACTTGGTGTAGGAGAGACAGGTAGAGATAGACCAGAAAGATAAAACATTAAATATGCTAATCATTATTAATGATATCACATTAATGTCATGATCTACATGCTCTTGTTCTAAGCTTCCAGGGACACTAGACCCAGTTCCAGCTGTGATCCGTAGTCCTGTTATATTTCTTATAATCCCCATGAGGTCTTGGCCCTTTTGTGAATATATCTGCATCTTCCCTTCTTAAACAATCCAGTAAGTTCAATATCTATGCATTCAGAAATCACTAAAATAACTGTTCAGATATATAACAATGCCTTGAAGATCATTATCTTTGAATTATTCTCTAATTCTTCCTTTTCTCACTATCATACTAAATATTCACTTTCTTTTCTATGAAGTGTGTATCTAGATCTTTTAGTCTTCTGCATATATAACCAATTCTGCTCTGCTCTCAAAATTTCACTGTGCTCAGTGACAGGGTAGAAGAAATTGTTCCACTTTGAGTCATTAAAGGAGACCTTTTTTACTCCTAAGAAAGCTGACACTGCCTCTTTCCTTCCTATATGCCTTCTCTTCTTGATCTTTTTATCTAAACTATTCATTCTCCTTGCTCACAATCAACCTGATTTCATTTTTATATGCAACCTTCAAGTTAACTGAGAAAGAAACTAATTAATTAGCTTGCTTGATTTTCTATCTTTAGTGTCTTCCAAGGAAATATAACGCATTGATATATGAAAAGGTAGATATATTAACCACCTTTATGTGCTGTTGATCCTTTTATATTAATTACTACTCTGCCTTATGTTTTATTCATATATGAAAAGTGTTTGCATTAGCACATATTTCCCTGATAAAATTATAAATTATGAAGAATAGAAATATCTTATTATAACAAATAAAACCTATTGCTATACTAACTTATTCTTTGTCCAAAATTTAGTAGTTAATACTAATTCTTCTAATACTATAGCTTTTTCAAAGTGAGGTCATTCAAATAAACTCTCAACTATTCAAAATATTTTTGAAAATTTTGTTATTCTGAAAGTCAGTAGTTTTTTAAGAAATATTTTTAGAATCTACACTTATGATATGGGGACTTAGTTTTCAAAGAATATAATTTATTGATCAACACACACACATATATATTATATCTATATATATCTGCTATAAAATTCTACAGCTATTGAAATTAATGCAATAAAGTTATATTTCTTTTTCTGGAGATATGGAGCAGAGAACTGAGAGCTGTGGAGACTGATCTAGTCAAGCCTTCTAAAAAATGATAATTTCTTGAATTTTCTTCCTATTTAGAGCAAAAGAGTGACTAGCATTCTCAAAATCCTGTAATTTTTATGCCTTCTAACATTCAAACTTGTAACATACAATCTGTGCTACTTCATAATTTCTGATTGACAACTTAATGGAACAGTCTGGTTTGCTGCCTTTTTGGATGATAAGTATAAATAGTTTGGTTATCAGAAGGTAATACCCTACCATTAGTGAGTCTCCCCATAGTCTTTCACAGCAATGAAAATAAGCTCGACATATTTACTTACATGAATCCTTGCCAAGAAACTCAATGTAGGTGTTTGGAAATGCTTGCCTCTAACCTGGAGCCTTTAGATAAAAACTTGGTCACTAAAGTAATCTGTATTAAGTATCACAATTTAATAGGGTATTCCCTATGGTGGAATGGAATTGAACTATTTGCTGTTTTGTACTATTTTACTCTTGTGAATGAATTTTTTGTTGTTGTTGTTTTTTAATCAACTGAACTCAGTTCAGATTTCTCAGGGTTATTTTTCCCTAGATTTGAACAAGAATCCAATTCTCTTGTTGACATATAGAGGTGGGGAGGAACTAAAATGAAACTAGCATACCAGCTTGTCTGAGTCCGATCCAGGTTCTGATAGGAGCCCAGTGGTCCTCTCTGGACTTACAACAAATTTATTTTTTGTGGAAGCCTCATAAATGTTAGATGTTATTAAAGTGTTAAAGAATACTTAAATAGAAGACAATATACTACCTTATTTGAATGGTGATAGATCTTGATATATATTAATAATTTGGACTTAGATTTGTACAAGGGAGAAACAGGAAACTTGACCCCCAAAAAATGAGGTTAGGTCTGACTGAGCAGAGGAATCGAAGGGATTGAAAGCATTTTAAGAGCTTCATAGAGGCAGTTTCGTCATTTATCCCCCTCTCCCTAAAAATGGAGAAAATTAACTGAAAGTTTAATTTATTTTTCATGAAAGCTGGATGTGTGAAGCTGAAGGCATTTCCTTAAAAGAGACAGGCTAGCCATTGGGAGAGTAGACCCTCAGAGAACTGTTTTTATATTTTTGTTTCTGGTTTATCCCTAATAATTAAATTCAAGAACCAAAAATTCACTTATAGTCTGAATACATATTCCAGGCAGAAGTGGAGAGTTCAGTAAATATCCACCAAGTCATCAGAGTCTATTATTAATCTAATCTTTGATCTTTGCCCACAGCATCTTCTAAGCAATGTTAATGATAGGAATAGTAAGTAAATGCCTATCGGTAGGGTAGTCAAATTTTAATGATGCAGAGTCTTTTAAACAAGCATTCTATATGTCATGATTCTCTCTATCCTTTTACTTCTTGCTAAATGATCAGGCTATAGATACCTTGATGATTGCACATGAGGACACTACAGATACTTACAAATTTTGTTGTTGTTTTTTGATGGTCTGGATTTCAGCTAGTCTCTGTAGTGATAACATCTGAGGATATATGTGGTTGGTAACATACCTGAGACTTGCAATCCTCTTCTGTTGCTGTTGCAGTGTTCGCTCCAATCTGTATACTAGCAGTTCCTGAAGAGGTTGGCAATCTACTGATGTAGACTGGGCCCCATCCCAACACTATATCCATGAATCTAATTGTTCTTAGGTCTCAGTGACCTATCTTGGAGATTTCTGTAGTACTTGTCTAATCTCGGCTCCATTTATGATATATGATCTCTATCCTAACTGCAAATATACAGAAGAATTTTAAAGAAACTTTCACAACATAAAGTAATATAGGGATGCCTGGAATGAATATGGATTATTTTCCATCCAATCTATCATACCCTTATTACTATTGTAGCTTCCCCTGTAACTGCCTTAGGTTGGAACCTGGCAAAAGCCCAATGATATGGTCCATGCCAGAGTTTCAATTGGGAAAAAGGAACAAAAAAATAAAACAAAAACAGTGATTGTTTCTTTTTACTCTACGTTGGTGTCTCTTAGGAAACTTCAGTCTGAATAGTCCATTAGAATACTGTTTATCAGCATAATTTACCTAATACACTTACCAAAGTTTTTCCAAATCTGTAAATGTGGGGTCCCTGAATCTTCTTTTTTTTCCTGACTCAAACTTACTCTATATCACATATTCTCAAAAACATTATGCTTTGTATTTCATGGGAAGAAGGTTGGAATTTATACAAGACATTAAGAGTTTGAAATCCAGGACAGAGTTTCAGAGTTAATAGAAGTTAAAAAGAATCTGGAAAAGTATTTTTCTTGATAATCCAGAATTTCAATACTTGTTTTCTTTAAACTCACTTAATTGTCTTATATGAAAAACAAACCACTGAGTGACAAAAGTATCATTGTGACATAAGAGGCTCCCTTCATTTCTCCCCTTTAATCTAGAGTTTCTTATTACAGCAGGATGTCAGAGAGATAACCATCTATGTGACTGAAGGTGAGTAAATCGAGGCTGGCACAGATGTCAGAAACTCAGAAGCCCAGAGATAGTTGGGCTTTCAGTCTAATCCAAGGCTTCATGGAGGAGAGGGCATACCTTCAGCTCAAGTTAACCCAAAGGCAAAAGAGGTCAAATACACCAAAATGGCTGGGATCTGATGAAAGAAGGCAGCAGAGAAAGTGTGACTGCAATACTCTCTCTTCCTTTCTCTCTGCCTCTCTCCACAGCCTCTCTCTGCTTAAGCTCCATCAGAAAAAAATGACCCAGTATATGCTGACAAGGAGAACATTCCAAAGCCTTTTTCAGGAAGGGCAGAAGCAGGACCATGCACATAGATCAAGCTTCCCACTGTCTTCCCATGGCAATAACTGGCTTACTCTACATCCTTCCCTTCCCTACTAACCCAGTGGTGACATTCAGGCACTGCAACCACTCTACTTTCTTCCTTGGGTCAACCACAGTGGTGCAGCAGTAACAATACTGGTCAAAATGAAAGTCATATGATTTTTCCTTAGGAAAGAAAATTTGAAAAATGTAATTCAAAACTGATGGTCTAGAATTTTATCAAAGGTGATAGATGCAACAAATATACAAGAAATAAAACATCAATAGATTCAAGATTTAATGACAACATGACATCACAAAGAAAGAACAAATTCTTCAGAAACCAAGTTTAAGCATATGGAAGATTGTGAACGAATGGATAAAGAATTTAAAATATCTGTCAAAAAGAAATTCAAAAAGAAAATTTAGAAAGTGCTCAGCAAATCACACTGAGTCTACCTGTGAACTTTCTCCCCAGTTGGAGAGCCGAAGAGATGGAAAGCTGCCTGACAACAGTCTGCAATAAAAGAACATCCCCTAACCCCCACTGAAGCCTCCAGGGATCACTGAAGACAGCATTAGTGACCCAGATGAGAGTTTACAAGTTAGGAACTATCCTCACCCCCAACAAAGTCCATGGGCATCACCTGAAACAGCATCAGGGCCCCCCACAAAAGCCTTTCTAGAGAGTGAACCCATCTCTACTCCCACCACAGCTAAGTGACTATTACCAGCTACACCAGGACCCAATATCATCATATAGGTAGAAATCAAAAAGACAAAGGAAATCCATAGTGTTATATTCAAGGCAGAGAAGAAAGCCATGCCAAAATCTAACTCACCAACCCCCAAAAGAAAATGGCCCAGAGAGGAATATGCCAGGAGTTTTCCAAGAGAAGTATTCAATTGAAACTGATTGAGATAACCACCCCCAAAAGAAAATGGCCCAGAGAGGAATATGCCAGGAGTTTTCCAAGAGAAGTATTCAACTGAAACTGATTGAGATAACCTAACAGATAAAGAACTCAAAATAATAGCTATTATATTTACATATATAATACTTAATATACATATATGTGTATGCATTTACACACAAACACTATATATATATATATATATATATATATATATATATATATATATCCAAAGGCAACTGGGGTCCTCAGAAAAAAAGTGACAGATGAAAGAAATACTTTAAAGAGACTGAGATCATAAAGAAAAGTTCTAACAGAATTACTAGAGATAAAAAAATCTATCAATTGATTGAAGAAAAACATGAAAAGTTTCATCATCAAACTGAATATTGCAGAGAAACAAATATCAGAAATTGAGGACAAGATCACAGTGGCAAATGGCCACATAAGAGGAAAGAGAAAGAAGCTTGAGGAAATATGAAGAAACCTTAAAAGAAATATCAAAATTCATGAGACAAAGAAACATAAGGGTGGTAGGTATCCTGGAAGGAGAGGAGAGGGAAAAAGAAAAAGAAAACTTAAGAATATCAGGGAACTTCCCAAATCTGTCACAAAATATAGACATGTGGGTGCAAGAATCAGATAAGACACCATAATTTCTGAACATAAAAACATCTACTCACAGACACATCATAGTAAAACTAGCAAAAGCCAACTATAAAGAAAAATTCCTCAAGGCTGCTAGAGAAAAGAGCAACATAACATGTAAAAGTATACTCATCCGACTGTCATCAGACTTCTCAGTACAAACCCTACAGGCTAGGAGAGAGTGGAAGGACACATTCAAAATGACAAAAACAAAGAGACAAAAATATCAATCAAAAATACACTATTCAAAAAAAATTATAATGTAATATAGTGGAGAAATAAAGGTCTTTAGTAAGAAACAAAAGTTAATGGCTATTTATATCACAAAGAATCTTTTCAGGAAATCTTGAAGGAGTTTTTACAGTAGGGAAAACATAAAGAAAACTCACCAAGTCTCAAGAAAGGTGATAAACAGTAAAAAAAAAAAAAGCAGAAATCAAGATGGGACCAAGAGGAAAGATGTGAAAACTAAAGGGAGAAAGAAAAGCATAGATTGGTGTAAAACATAAGTATGATATGGCATCAACTCATAAAAGACTATATAATACAGTGATAGAGAGAATCTGCATGACAACCACAAAGCATAATCCTAAAGTGATAAATAGGTGGGAAGTAGAAAAGAGTGAAAGAATCAAAACCAAAAACCATCCAGAGGAAAAAAACAAACAAAAATAGCAAGTGAAACAATAGACACAGAAAACAAAGACTCAAATTATAGCAATAAAGACCTACATGTCAATTATCACCACAACTCTGAATGGACTAAAATTATCAATCAAAAGACAAAGAATGGCTAGATGAATAAAAATAACTAGGAATCATCAATTTTATACCTATGAAAAATTAATATTAGAGTATAAAACAATCATAGGTTGAAAGGCAAGAGCAACAGAAAAACATTTCAAAGCAACATTAATGAATGTGAATTAGGAAGTACAATTGTAATAACAGACAGTATAAACTTCCACCTAAAAGGGTATCATTAGACAAGGATGGACACAAAATTAGGATAATTCATCAAGAAGTAACTGTCATTAACATATATGCACCTTGTGCAAGTCTGTCTTAATATATAAAACAAATACAGAGTTCAAGGCAGACATTGAAGTAAAATAAGTGTAAGGGACTTTTATAACCCATATAAATCAATAGATAGATCACCTAGGCAGAAAATCAACAGCATCTAAATGAAGCAATAGATCATAGAGACTTTTACAGAATGTAAACAGACATTTACAGAATGTTCTACTCAAAAAAAAAAAGAATACACATTCTTCTAATCTGTACATGAACATTCTCAAGGATATACAATGTCATAAAACACAAAACAAATCTCAGTAAATTTTGCAAGGTTAAAATTATAGAAAATATCTACTCTGGCCACAGGGAGATAAAACTAGAAATGGACCAGAAGAATAAAACTGGAAGTACTGTGAAGGTGAGATTAAAGCTCATGCTTCTGAGCAAATCTTGAATCACTGATGAAATTAAGACTTATCTGTAAACAAATGAAAATGAAGAGACAAGCTAGCAGAACATGTGAGATACAGCAAAAACAATTCTAAGAGCAAAGTTTATAATTATACAAGTTCATATCAAAACCAAGAGAGAGCCAACATTAAATATACAACAAAGAACTAGACAGGGAAGAAAGGGAAAACAATCAAAGCAAAAAGTTAGCACAAGCAAGGAAATAATAAAAATTAGAGCTGAAATTAGAAACGAAAAGACCATAGGTGTGCCCTGGTGGCTTAACAATTAACTTCACAGGACACAGTTCTCATACATCTCAAGGACACGATTTCATAATTTGAGGCTAGGGAAGAACAACCAAGATGAACTAAATAAAAATAAATAGAATGCTTATTTCTCTTCTCTTTTACTGCCTTACTGTCTTTGATTACCTTAATTCCTGCTTATATCATTCCTTAAAAAGAATCATCCAAAAGACCAATAAATCCAATAACCAGTTCTTTTTAAAAGAAAAAACAAAATTGATAGACCCCCTAGCTAGACAAACAAAGAGACAAAATGCTAATGACAAAAAGAAAGAGGTGAAATTACAATACAGTAGAAACACAAAGAATCATGAGAGATTATTATGCATGCCAAAAAAGAAAAATCCATCATGAAGAAATGGACAGATTTTTAGAATTCAACAACCTCCCAAAACTAAATCAGGAAGATGTAGATAGCTTGAATGCACCGATTACAAGCATAGAACTTGAGAGTAAAACTCTCACCCTCCCAAAAAAGAGCCATGGACTAGATGGGTTTACTATCAAATTCCACCAGACATTTGAAGAAACAACCTAATTGTTCTTGATCTCTTCCACAAAGTTGAGAAGGAAAATTACCAATATTATCCTGGTTCCAGAATAAGACAAAGACAGCATCCCAAAGAAAATAAAGATCAATATCATTGATGAATATAGATGCCAACATTCTCAACAAAATCTTGGCAAACCAAATTCAACAGCACATTAAAATAAATTATACAACATGATAAAGTGGTATTTATTCCAGGCTAGCAAAGTTGGTTCAACATGCATAAATTAATCAACATAATATACCACACTAAAAAAGGGAAGATTAAAAAAAATTATATGATCCTTTTGTTCCAAGACGGTGGACTATTAAAACCTAAATCTCGTCTCCTCCCCATAGACATAACCAATAGAAAAAAAGAAGAAAAACACAAATCATTTGGCAGCTACATTCTTTGGAAAAAAATGGAATTAACATCACCATAAACAAATGAAACATATGTCACCCTAAGTAGTAGAAGTCTACTTGTCTCAGTGCCAGACCACCCTGTTCGGAGACCCCAGAGCCATGGTGAAAGAACAGTGAAACTGATACTCTCCCAGAGCTAAAGGGTTTTATCCCTTAGCAAACATCCCATACCTGGAAACTGGCTTTCAGTCGCTGAGCTGGAAGCCATGACATGGAGGTGGAAAGGGTTAACCTTCCTGTGAATGGATACAATGTTTTCTCACAGTACCTACACTGGAGAACACCATTACATAAAATCCATCAGAAGAAGGAGTCATACTCTCTTCCATTAACACATTGGAATGGAACTGTTGACACACATAGCTGCTTTTTGTGGGCTGACAGAAATTGACAACGAGGTTGGTAGTAAAAATGTGGATAACTGACTAGTTCTGGACAAGGAATATTCCATTGTACCACTCTCCTGGGGGAAAATAATTAGAAGGGGTTCATCAAAGTGGTAGCCTATGTCAGCCTGGTGCTGTAGCAGACTGCTTCCTATCAGCTTGGTAATTTCTGAAATTCTTCCCCCCAGCCTCAGGTCTTGTTTACAGCCCTGATGGGACTACTACTTCTCTAGAGAACTGAGGGAGTTTCCATTACAAGAAGTGTGCCCTACTAAGACAAATCGCTGACATTGTCTGTTCTGTGGTCTCTGCTGGGATAGTGATCTGATTATGAAAAGGAACCACAACTCCTGGGTCTCTATCCTACTGGCATTTCTTATGATTGTGTGTGAAACTCTGCATTACCCACCTCAAGTCCAACGCTGTAGACTGGAATCTCAGGCATTCAGCACAGTTCTCATGAGGAATACTAAATGAAATGATATAAAATGAAAAGAAACCCCACTTAAAAGCAGCAATATATCAAAAATATAAAGTGTCGAAAGGAGGACAGTAAAAATGTGAATTCTTAGAATGAGTGCAAGGCTAACTTGATCTAAGTAAAAACAGGTGATAAGCATAAAAACACTTCTGTAAACTTCAAGGTAACATCAAACATAACTTTGGGGGGAAAAACAAAGGAGACCATAGAGGGAAAACAGTCACAGCATTAATGTTTTTAAATCACCTAAAAGGAGAAAGAGGAAAACGAAGGTAGTGTCAGCAATAACATCCAGAAAACAATGAACAAAATGGCAATAAACAGTTTCATACCAATAATCATCCTAGATGATATGAATTTAGCTCACCAATAAAAAGACAGTACCCTAATGGATTAAAATACAGAACCTAACTTTCTACTGCACACAGAAAACTCATCTGTATTTGAATGACAAACATATTATCAAAAGTAATGGTTACAAGACAATTCTACTGTCAAATGTTGACAAAGCTGGGGCAGTCATTCTTTCCATCAAAAAAGGTAACACAATATAGAAATGGACATAGATAATGATTAAGAAATATATTCAGAAAGAAGACATAACTTTTATTAATATATACTCACTAAAAAAAAGCATCAAAATACATAAAGCAATTGTTAAGAAGACATTAATAGCACTATTTAATAATAGGACACTTCAAAACAATTGACAGATCAAACAGGCAGAAAATTAAGAGGGAAACAACAGACTTACATGACAAATAAGGACAAATTAAACTCCAGATATTACCCTGGATTTTACAAAACTGTTTTTATGCTTATTTGCTTTTACTTACGACCATGTTTAATATTCATATATATATATATAAAAAACACTTTATCTTCAGAATTCACATTTTTCTCAAGTGCTCTTAGAACATTCTCAATAATAGACCATATTTTGGGAAACAAAACATATCTCAACAAATTTACACAGATTGCAATAATACTAAGCATCTCTGATCACGATGTCATAAAATTAGAAATTAACCACAAAAAGAAAGGTGGGAAATCCCCAAATATATGGATGCTAAACAATACATTTCTGAATTATTCTTGGATAAAAGAGGAAATCAAGGAGAATTTAAGAAGTATTTGGACAAAAAATGAGAAAGAAGACAGAAGCTACAAGAACATGGGATGCTGCAAAAGCAGTGATAACAAGGAAATTTATTCACAATCCAGGCATACCTACAGAAACAACACAAATCTCAAACAAGCAAACTATCCCTACATCTAAAGCAACTATAAAAAGAACAATTGAATTCAAAAGTCAGTAGGAAGAAGGAAATTTTTAAAAATGAATGAAACAAACAGAAATCAAAAAGAAATTCAGATCAATGAAACCAAGGTTCTTTGAAAAAATAAGCAAAATTGAAAAATATTTTGCTAGACCATAGAAGAAAAAAAGGAGAAAACTCATAATTAGAATCAGAGATAGAATGGGAGAAATTACAACAGACACTTCAGAAATATAACACATCACAATAGATTACTATGTACATCAATATGCCAATAAATTAGACAACCTAGAGGACATGAACAGATATTTAAAAACATATAACTTACCAAGACTGAATCAGGAAGAAATGGAGAAGCATAACAGGATAATCACAAGCAAAAAAATTTAAGATATAATCAAAAAGTCTATCAAACAAAAAGCCTAGGACCGGGGAGCTTTAGCAGTGAGTTTTACAAAATATTCAGAGAATTAATACTTATTCTTGTCAAATTGTTCCAAAAAATTGAATAACATGGAAGACTTCAAAACTCTCTATAAGTCAAAATTAAAGTGATATCAATACATACAAAGACATCACAAAGAAACAAAATGACAGTATCTCTAATGAAAAGAGATGCAAAAATCTTCAACAAAATATTAGAAAACTGAATCCAACAGTACATCAACAGGGATCTATCATGACCAAGAAGAATTTATGCTGGGGAAGCAATGATAGTTCAACATACAGAAAACTATTAATGTAAAAAAATAAACAAACAGAAAATTATATAACCATATCAATAGCTATAAAGCTTTGACAAGGTTCATCTCTCATTTATGATAAAAACTTTACATTAAATTGAGATAGAAGTAATATAACTCACCATAATAAAGGTTATATATGTTAAACTAACAGCCAACATAATACTCAATGGTGAAAAACTGGAAGTGTTTCCTCTAAGATCAGGAAAAAGAGGAGGCTATCCACTGTCACAATTGCTATGTAACATTATAATTAATGTCCTAGCCAGAGCAATTAGGCAAGAAGATATAAAGGAATCTGAATAGGAAAAGATGCAGTAATCACTATTTACAGATGACATGACAATATATGTAACAAACCCTAAAGACTCCATCAAAAAAAGCTTGAATTAATGAGTTAAGTAAAATGACAAGAAAGAAAATTAAAAATCTGTTGTATTTTATATGCTAAAATATGATAAAAGATAATTATATTAAGAAAACGATCCACTTATTATAGATACAAAAATAAATATCTAGGAATATAATAAAAAAGGTGAAATTACTATACAATGAAAACTATAAGATATTTTTAAAGGAAATAGAGGTAGATATCAAGAAATGTAGAATAATGGAAAGATATTCTATGCTCATGACTGAGAAGAATTAACATTGTTAGACTATTTTTTCAAAAACAATACATAGGTTCCATGCGATCCCCAATAAGATCTCCCTGGCATGTTAAATAAACAGGACAAAACTGTCAAATATTTAGATAGAATAACAGAAAACACTGATTAACCAAAGCAATCATGAGAAAAATAATCATAAGCACATTTATCACACTAAAGATCTTGAGTTAGCTACAAAGTGATGATGATTGAAAGTATGGGCCTGAAATAAAAACAAAGACAATGATAACTGGAATTGAACTGAATAACCAGATAGATTCACACATATATGATCACAATTTATGACAGAGGAGTCAATACACTGGAGAAAGAAAAATCTCCATAAATGGTGCTTGAAAAACTGCATAGCCACATGATAAAGAGTGAATCTAAACCATTCTCTAACACCATCAACAAAAATTATTCAAAATAGTTAGAGAAACTAAAATACGTAAAAGATAACATAGTCAAGTCATCTCATGACACTAGCCTTAGAAAGATCTTTTAGACTCAACTCCAGTGGCAAGGGAAACAAAACAAAAAATAAACAAAATTAAAAGCTTCTGTATAATGAAGGAAACTATCATCAAAACAAAAATACAGCCAAAAATACAGCTGACAGGGAGAAGATATTTGCAAATCATATATCTGACAAGGGTTTGATATCCAAAATATATAAAGAAGATATAAAAGTCAACAATAGAAAACAAACAATCCAATAAAAAATGCACAGATTTAGATATACATGTCTCCAAAGAACATATAAATATCCAACAGCCATATAAAAAGATATGCCTGGGTGCACCCTGGTGACCTAGTGGTCTAGTACACCTAGGTAGCAGTCCCACATACATCCCAAGGTTCAGGGTTCAAGACCCAATGTGAACAACTAAATAAAAATAAAGTGCTCCTTCCTCTTCTCCCTGCCTGTATGCCTATTCCCCTACTCCTATCTATACTTTTCCTTAAAAAAATAAAAAGATATGCCTTCCTCACTTGTTATTAGGGAAATTAAATTTAAAGCAATGTGATATAATCTTTCACCTATTATCCAAAAGTCAGGAAACAACAAATGTTGGCAAATATGTGGAGAAAAGAGAGCAGTTTCACATTGTTGGTGGGAATGTAAATAGATGCAGTCTTATGAGAAAGCAGTGTGGAGATTCTTAAAAAAATTGAGAATGGAAATCTCGTAAGAGCTTGTCATGTCATACCTCGATATTTAATCAAAAAACACAAAAACCACTAATTCACAGAGATATATCCACTCCAATATTTATTGCAGTATTATGTACAAAAATAATGAATTGGAAACTTTCTATGTGCTTGCTACATGAATAAAGAAAATGTGATATATATATATATATATGAAGTAATACTATAAGGCCTTAAAAAGATGAAATTCTATCATTTGCAACAACACTTATAGAACAAGATTCAATTATGCTAAGTGAAATAAGTCAGAAGCAGAAAGACAAATACTGAATCATCCCACTTTTATATGGAATATAAAGAAAAAGCAAAGGAACAGGTACAACAATAATCAAGCATTAGACATTGAAAATAGAACTGATGTTTCCAGTGAGGAAGTTTGTGTGTGTGAGGGAGCAAGGGCTGGTGAGGTTCAATGGACTATGGTGTAGGACTTTTGGTAATTTAATGTTGGGCAGCATGTCTTGTCATATAATTGAGGAATGATGAACTAGAACATATGGAGTTATATAGTTTTCTCAAATTTACTCAATATGATATCAATAAATACAGAAAAAATCATTTGACAAGTTTCAACACTCATTCATAAAAACAACTTTTGCTAAAATAGGAGTACGAAGCACATACCTCAGCATAAAAGTATAACATGACAAATACACAGCCACCATCATACTAAATGGTGAAAAATTTGAAGCCTTTCCCCTAAGATCTGAAACAAGACAAGTTTGCCCATTCTCACCAGTCCTAAGGAATGTTTCTTGAAATACTGGCATAGCGATAAAGAAATAAAAGCATATTAAAGTAATCCAAATTGGAAAAGAAGAAAAGAAACTATTATTAGTTGCAGATAATCTGTTCTACCTAGAAAACCTTAAATGACTCAATCAAAAAACTGCTAGAAACAATAAATTCAGCAACGTGACAGGATATAAAGTTCAAATATAAAATTCAGTGTCATTTCTATATGCAAACAATGAAGTAGAGAAAAAAGAAATTTTTAAAATCCTATTCACAATACCACCAAAAAAGATGAAATACCTAGGAATAAACTTAACAGGAGGTGAATGACCTCTACAATGAAGATGAAAAGACTTTATACAAAGAAATAGAAGACACAAAGAAATGGAAGATTATTTCATGCTCAAGGATTAGAAAATTTTTGTTAAAATGGCCATCCTAACAAAAGTAATATAATCGTTTAAAGCAATTTCCATCAATGTTCTGGGACAGTTTTCAAGGAAAGTGAGCAAACACTACTGAAGTCTGTATGAAATCATAAAATGCCTTAAATAGTCAAAGCTACTCTCAGAAAAATAACTACTATTAGAAGAATAAGAACAGAGAAATCACACTTCCTGACTTCAAACTTTATTAGAGTGATCATCATCTGAACTGTATGGTGACAACAAAATACACAGATGAGTGGAATAAAATTATGAGGCCAGGAAAAAAAATTGATAGCCCAGAAATAATGCTGTACCTATACGGATAGTTAATCTATGATAAAGCAGCCAAGAAATATATTGGATGAAATAGTCTATTTAGCAAATGGTGTTGGGAAAAGTGGACAGATAACATGCAAAACTATGAAACTGGATTACTCATTATTACCATACACAAAAATTAACTTAATATAGATCAAAGAAATGGACACAAGATCTGAAATCATTAAATACATAAAGGAAAATGTAGGAAATATACTCCATGACATCAAGTTAAAGAAGTGTTTGGAGAAGGTACACCTGAAACAAAGAAACTAAATAATAAGCAATTGGGTTTATATCAAACTAAAAAGCTTCTGTATTGCAAAAGAAAACACCACTAAAAAAGGCAACACATTGAATTGGAGAAGATACTTGCACAGCATATATCATATAATAGTCTAATCTGAAAAATATATATTAAAAAACTCATGTACATCAAGGAAAAATGATGGACCTACTCAAAGACTGGGCCGAAGAGTTGACTAGACACCATAAAAAGAAGACAGATAGCCACCAGTCATAAGACTAAACTGCTCTACATCACTCATCATCAGAGAAATGCCAATGAAAAACAAAATAAGATATTACTTCACACCAGTGAAAATGGTGTGTCAAAATATTAGAAACACAAAATAATGGAGAGATTGTGGAGAAAAAGGAACCCTTCTATACTGTTGGTAGAAATGTAATTTAGTGCTACCTCTTTTGAGAGCAGTGTTAAACAAAAATATAAAGATAGATCTACCATCTGATCCAGTAAATCTCTAATCAAAAAAGTAAATATGTGCCCCTATGTTCACAACTGCACAATTCACACTAGCCAATACATGGAAATAACCTTAATGCCAACAACATATGAATGGATAAAGAATCTGTGGTATATATGCTTTATGTAATTCTATGCATTTACTACAAAAGATGAACTTACGTCCTTTGCAACAGTGTGGATGGAACTGGAAGGGATCATGTTAAATGAAATAAGTAAGAAAGAAAAAGAGAATTATAGGATGGCTTCATTCAAATGTGGAACAAAAATAAACAAATATACAGACAAACCTCAACAAAATTTACAGGATGCAAGACTGTGGTTAACAGGTGCTATAGAGAGGAGGAAAGAAAGAAGGGAACAAAGTTGTTGTGTGTCACAGGAACTCTCTTGGTTGCAGTGTGAAATACTTACAAAGTAGATGTGAATTAAATAGCCTGAAATGAATATAGCAATATAATAAAAGAAATAATTATTAAAAAAAGAAAATTCATAAAGAAATCCAATAATATAGGAATAACATGAATCGTCAGAAGTACTTTACCAAGGAAATTTAAATTATAAAGTAAACTAGTAGAGATTTGAGATGCAGTGATTTTAATAAATGAGAGGAAGAGTGCTATGGGAAGCAATGGAAATAGAACAGATAATGTGGAATATCAAATTTGTGAGATCAAATTTAGAAATATAGAAATAATTCATCTGAAAGGAGAAAATCAAGATGTAAAAATATAAATACTATATGAAATATAAGATTCAATTAAGGAAAGTAATGTAAGAATCATGGGTATCCTAGAAAGTGAGGAGAGGGAGAAAGGGACATACAACTAATCAAATAAGTAATAATCAAGGTTTACCCAAACATGAGGAAGGGACTGAATATACAAGTCCAGGAAGCAAGCAGAAAGTCTCATTATATAAATGAAAAGAAAAATATAGGATACAATGGTGACAGAGTATGTTCCCCAGTTCACTTCTAAAAGAAACAACTAGCCATTCTTTGAGTCCCACAGCACGGTGATAAGACCAAGTCACTCGAGCAATTTGAGGATTAAAAGGGACTACACTGCAGAGATTACCTAAGAAATTCCACACATCTGTGTGACAGTTGGATAGAGATGCATGGTGACTTCATTGACAGGTCTACAGCGGCTACAGAAGCAGCTGTCATTGTGGAGATAGAGGGGCAGCAGATTCATCCTTGAATCCCCTTGTAAGGGAGAGAAAAGATTGCATGGTGACACACAGACTTGACTTGAATGAAGCCCAAATTAGAGAATTTGAGATCTGCATTCTTGATAGGAACCAGGAAAGGAGCACAAAGGAAAGAACTATATGCCTTCTATTCCTTACATCTTGGAATATGCCATTGAACAGAGAAAAGGACCAAAACTACAGTGGATACCCTGCAGAGACACAAGTCTGGAATCCCAGAGAGAAGTGCTGACATCGATGCTACTCACACCAATAGCTTCCACATTGTAGCCCACAACCAGCCCCCTTACACACACCATGCATGCCTGTCATCCACAGTAGTCATTAGTCACCCAGCTGACTCAACAAGGGATCCTCATTATGGAAACATGAAAGGGTAAAAAATATATAAATTAGAATCAGAGCACCAGCCTCTGATAAAACAAAAGATAAGAACTCAATTTCAAGGCCCTCATGGGAATGAAAAGAATACAAACTGTTATTATGACATAATAAGGAGAGGACAACTTGCCAGAAACCAAATACAAAGAGTGTATTCTTTTAGTGGTAAAAATTAAAAGCAGCAATCATAGAGAATCTAAACTAAAGGAGATGAAAGAAAACTCAGCAACAAAGACAAAAGAAAGCAACAGAAAAAGTCAATGAGTTAAAAATAATGAGAAGAAAGAAATTGAAGTTTTGAATAAGAAACTAAGATGTGGAAGGTAAAGAATGAAATAAATAACATCAGGAATACTATAAAAATCTATGGATGCAAAATTTGCCAAATGGATCAATGGATTAGTAATCTGAACGATAGAAATGTAGAGAGGAACCAGGTGGAAGATTAAAGAAAAATGAAATATAAAGTGTTCACTCCAAAGGCTATCTGACTCCATTAGGAGAATTAACATAAGAATAATCCATATTTCAGAAGGTAAAGAAAGAGAAGGGAATGGAGAATTTATTAAAAGAAATAAAATTCTAAATCTGGGGACAGCACTGAATATACAAATGAATGAAATAATCAGAAATCTAATCTAAATGCAATGGGAACTATACAAAAAGACATCATTGTGATTTCCAATCAAATGTCCAAGACAGAAAAAAATTATTAAAGGTGACAGGGTGAAAATCAAGCAACTATAAAGATACTCCAATCAGGCTACCCTGACACTTATTAGTAGAAAATCTACAGACCACAGAAAGAAAAAGGAAATATTCAAAATACTGCAAGATAAAAACTGCCAATCAAGAATACTATAACCTACAAAAGTCTTTTCAGATATTATTAATTAATAAAGCTTTCTATGACCAAAAATAAGTGAAGGACTTTACTATCACACTCCATTACAAAATGCTTTGAAAGATTATCTTCCATATCAATTTAAAAGAAAAAAATAAAGGTAAAAAGTAACTATAGGCAATATATGGATAAAATCAGAAAATGAAACTCAAAATAGTAGTAATAAGTATTCAGTAATCACCCAGAATGTAAAGAGACTGGATTTACCTATTGAAAGTCACAAAGTGACTGGGTGAACTAAAAATCAAAACCCAACTATAGGTGGTTTTTAAGAGACTCACTTAAATATAAAGAGACAATGTATAGTATAATATTCCATCCTGTGAACAGAAAATTTTAAAAAGCAGAACTGCATTTCTCATATCAGATAAAATTTGTTTCTAGTCAAAAAAATTAATGAAAAACAAAGATGTTTACTTTATAATGATAAAGACATTAGTATAGTAAGGCATAATCCTTAATAACATATATGTACTCAACCTAAGGACACCCTAATATATAAAGCAAATAGTATCATGCCTAAAGCAAGACACTGACAGCATAAAATTATAGTAGAGGACTTTAGCATCTCACTCTCAGTAATGGACATGTCATGCCAACAGAAAACCAACAAGGAAATAATTGCTTTATGACAAATTAGGTGATATGAGCTTAACAAATATCTACAGAGTATTTCACCCTATGCATCTGAATGGTCTACACATTCTTTTCAAGTGCTCATGGGGCATGATCAAGGTAGACAATATTTTGTGATATAAAACAAATTTCAAAAATTAATGGAGACTGAAATCAAATCTAGAATCTCATCAGATTACAATGGCATGAAGCTAGAAATCAACCAAAAGAGGAAAAGTGAGATAATGGCAAAGGAATGACTAATAAACAATGTTACTGAACAACTACTGAGTCAAAGAGGACATCAAAAATGGCATAAAATTACCTGGAATCGAATAAACAAGATGATAAAAATTTTCAGAACATATAGGATGCAGTATTAATAGGAAAGATTTTATCACTATAGGCCGACCTCATGAAATAAGAAAAAAAATCACAACCTAAGACTATAACTAAAGAACAAGATAAAGGAGATAACCAAAAGTCAGTAGAAGGAAGGAAGTAAAAATGCAAACAGAAATAAACAATATAGAGATAAAAAGACTACTCAAAATTTAATGGACCCAATAGTTCTTTGAAAAGATAAACAAAATAGACAAGCCATTAGCCAGACTCACAATGGAGAGAAAACAAAAATAAGAAAGAAAATATGAGAAGTTGTAATAGATACTACATAAATACAAAGAATGACAAGAGTACATCATGAATACTTATATGGCAACACATTGCATAACCTAGAAGGCATGGACAGATTCTTAGAAAGATATGATTAAATGATTAAATCAGTAAGATCTCTAGCTCAGCTCCTCCCCATAAACACAGCAGAACTAAATCCTCTAACAAATAAAACATTTGAAAAGGAAAGGAGTGTGATCCAGCTTTTCTAAAAATGGGAATGGCATGTATCTTCATAAACCATAGAAAAGCCAATCTGCCTTAGCTTTCAACTTCCTGGTTCAGAGACACTAGATTCTGTGGGGCATGATCAGTGATACAGTCTCCTCAGAACTGAAGGGTTTGCCCTCCTTTCTCCCCTACATTTGCCACTACACATCAGAACTGATTCATGACTGGGTACATGGAAAATATAGGTTTTTTTTTTTTTTTTTTCGAGATCAATACACCTCTGGGTACAGAGAGGATAGGACAGAATACTAGAAACTGATAAAGTGAACAAAAACCTGGCTGCAGAAATTTCATTTATTGAATCAAAAATCTTGGTGTAAGGTGGAAAGATAGCCTCCTTGTTAATCTAGACATGACTAGGCATCCTCTATGGCGATCTTTTTACAAAGTGGTGCTGGTGCTAGAGGCCACCATTGTAGGAAGGCCCCATAGTGAGAAGACCTGCCCCATCCATCATTAGTGAACTTGTAGTACTGGATGCTTTGGGCTCTCAGTTGTAGAATTCTGACCAGCCTGTGACAGACTGCCAGGTCTGTAACCATGATTCACATAATTGAGTGATTTATGCAGAGTATTCTTTCTTCTGCTCTCTCAGGGAAGATTTTAAGAGACGGTCTATGAAAAAGCAGTTTCATGGCTGTCTGTAGCTACTACTAAATAGTTTTGCATATCTACTGGCTACTTGCCACCACCAGGCCCTAGGGCTTATTTTTGGTAGCTGTCGGGGCCACCACTCACCTGGAGAACAGGGATTTTTTCACAGGCCTCAGTGCTTTGTTGTGACAAGTTCTCAGCTCTCCCTTAGTGGTAGCTTCTATTGGAAAATTGGGCTATTTATGACCTGCGCCCAAATATCCTGTGTCTCTCTCTTTGTGCTTTGTTATTCATTCTTGTGACTCTGGAAAAAAAATACCTATGCATTCCCTATGCCAATTCCAACAAGTGGGCTGGACTCTCAGGCCTCAATGAATTGCTCACTCCAGAGCTTAAACAATTCTGACTAGTGCAAAGATCATAGAGCAAAATAAAGCTCTAAATTCCTGACTAACACTCTCGTCCTATACTATGAAACTTGATACTCTAGCACAAAGCCATTATATTAGGGAAACATAAACTTTAGATACAAACTAAAAATACCAAGTAGAATGAAGAGGCAGAGAAATAAGGAAAATGACAGACAAAAACAAAACCCTGAGGGTCAAATCTGAATACAACAAAATTAAGTAAACGCCTGGTTCAGATTTTAAAGCAACAGTTTTAATGATACAATGGAGCACAATGGAATAAGAAAGAGAACTACAACAGAGATAAAGAGAGAACTACAAGAGAACAATGGAGAAAAAAGATAATTACAGCAAAGACAGAAAAAAATGTAAGATCCCAGAAATCAGAAAGCAAAAGAAATCAATACCTGAGCTAAACAACATGATAGAGAAAATCAACAATAGGTTGGAAGACTCCAATCAAATACATGAGTTAGAAGACAGAGAAGTGGAGTGTACCAAAACATACAAGCAAACTGAAAAATATATAAAAGGAATGAAGACAACATAGGAGATTTGCAACATAACAATAAGAGGAACAACATTTGCATGATAGGGGTTCCAGAAAGAGAAGAGACTGAGAAGATGACAGAAACTTTATTTGAATAAATAATAGCTGAGAATTTCCCTGGCCTGAGGAAGTAAACCTCCAGGCCTACAAAACTCGAATAATTCCAAATACAAGAAACTCAGACATAATTACACCAAAACACATCATCATTAAAATGGCAAAAGTAACGATAAGTAATTTTTTATTTTAAAAATAATTTATTATGTCTGTTTATACTGCTAACTGCATTTTAGGATATTGAAATCATATCTTAGTCGGTGTGGTTTTCACAACACACCCACGACCAGAGTTTTAAAGACCTTTACTGTCACTTTGTTCTCTTGTTCCTTAGAATCTTAAAATCAGCTAAAGATAAATGAGTTACATAAAAAGGAGCCCCCGTAAGATTGTTGGCAGATATGTGGATGATATATACAAAGTGCTGAGAGAAAATGAATTTCAACCAGGGATATTCTGCTGTAATAGATTATTACTTAAAATTAAAGGAGTGATAAAGAGCTTTGAAAACAAAAGTTAAATGAATTCATTACCCCTAAATTGACCTTGTAAGAAATATTAAAAGACATCTATAAAATGAAAAGAATCTCCACTTAGAAACAGCAACATATCAAAAATAAAAAAAAATGTGGGAAGGAAGAGAGCAAAATTGTGGACTATTAGAATTAGCTTGAGTCTAACTTACTTTCAAGTTAAGTCTAACTAAAAGCATAGTAAACCCCAGGTAAACTTAAATCATAAAATTATAAAAAAGTCAAAGAAGAAAGTAAGAAGGGAAAGCAAATCATCCTAAAAGCAAATCCATAATCGCCCTAAATATGAATGTTCTGAACTCATACATTAAGTGACAGAGTAGTTAAATAGATTAAAAAAACAGAATCTAACTTTATGTTGCATCCAGGCAACTCATCTAAGTCCTAAAGATAACCAGGCTCAAAGTCAAGAGTTGGAAGACAATCCCACAATCAAATGGTGACCTAAAATCCAGGGACAACCATACTTATATCAGTTAAAATAAACTTCCAAGTAAAGATTAACAAAATATAAGTATGAACATTACAAAATGATTAAGGGGTCCATTCGGTAAGAAAACACAACTCTTATTATGAACCAAATGAAGGATAATCAAAATACATAAAGAAAAGAAGAATTAAAACTATCACTATCTGCATAGAATATAATAAGATACACAGAAATTCATAAAGATTCCACCAAAAACTATTGCAATTGATAGATGAGTAAAGTGGCAGGCTAGAATGTTTTATACAAAAATCCATTTCATTTTTATCTGAAAATCTGGTCTAGAGACTGACATTAATAAAAACTATATCATTTACAATAAAAAAAAAAATCAAATACCTTGGAATACACTTAACAAAGAAGGTAAACACTTGTACAATGAAAACTACAATACACTGTTAGAATATACAAAGTGATGGAAAGATCTTGAACTATATTACAAAGTGTGGTGATCAAAACTGTATGTTCTATAATAAAACAGATACACAGATAAGTAGAATCTAATTGAATCATCAGAAATAAATACACGTATATGACTAGCTAATTTATGACAAAGAAGTCAAGACCATATAATGGAGAAAGGAAAGTCTTTTTAATAAATGGTATTAGGAAAACTGGACGACCAAAGAATGAATCTAGACCACTCTCTAACACCATATTCAAAAATAACTCAAAATGTATTAGAGTTGAATGTAAGAACAGAAAGCACAAAATACTTAGAAGAAAGCATAGGCAATACTTTACATGACATCCTTCTCAGACACAAAACAATAAACAAATGAAACTCAATCACCCTAAAATCTTCTGAAGAAAAAGTGAAACTATCACCAAAACAAAAGTAACATTCTACTGACTAGGAGAAGATATTTGCACATCATATATCTGACGAGGGCTTGAAATCCAAAATATATAAAGACTCATAAAACTTCACAGAGAAACAAACAACCCAATCGAAAGATAAGCAGAAGAATTAGACTTTCTACAGAGACAACATACAGAGGGCCAACAGACACATGAAAAGATGTTCTGCCTGTAATTAGGAAAATGTAAATTAAAACAACAATGTGATATCACCTGATACCTATGAGTCAATATTATCCGAAAGACTGGAAACAACAAATATTGGCAAGGGAATCTTTTTCATTTGGGGTCGGCATGTAAATTGGTACATCTTTTATGAAAAACAGTATTAAATTCCTCAGAAAATTAAGAATGGAAAGTGTTTACCCCCAAAACACAAAAACACCAATTCCCAGCTATAGATTCACCCCATGTGTCTATTGCATTATTTTAAATAACCAAGTACTGAAAACTACCCTGAGTGTCCATTGTCAGATTAGTGGGTAAAAATGTGTAGTATATACACACAATGGAATACTACACAGGCTTAGAGATGAAATCCTGTCATTTGTGACAATATGGATGGAACTAGAGAAGATTATTCTAAGTGAAATAAGCCAAAAGGAGAAAAACCAATGATGAATTATCCCACTCATATGTAGAATATAAAGGAAAACAGACACAATAAAAACCCTTCTAAGCAGAAACTCCACAAGCCAGGAGAGAGTGAAATGAGATACTTAAAATATTCAAAGGTTAAAAAATAAAACACCTACAAATCCTCTATCCAGCAAAGCAATTTTTCACATATAAAATAGAAATAAAAGCTTTCACAGGAAAAATCTGAAGTTCAACATCACTAGACCTTTCTTATAAGCAATGTTGAAAGGAGTTCTTCTAACTGAGAAAAAGTAGACAAAAATTTGAGCAAGGTGATGGATTCAAATTCTATTTTACAACAAGGTATTAAGCACTAAACTATAGAATAAAGGTGTAGGAAAGAGGCACTAAATATAATTATAGGTAATTTGGTAAACTCACAACATAAAAAAGAATAATAGTGGCAACAAAATTATTAAATGGGTGAAGGGAAAGGACAGAACATGTATAGACAATGATAACATTGCCAGAAATAAACCATTTAAAGTATGAGATATTTTGTACAAACCTCATGGCAACTAAAAAATAAAAATCTACAGAGACACTAAAGATAAAGGAGATTCTGAGAAAAACACGACAGACATCCACCAAATTAAAATGGCCATGGTGATATAAAACAACCAGAGCACAATTGATTAAAGAGAAGTATCATGCCCTTGTCTATCAATAATTACACTAAATGTAAATGGATTGAACTAATTGAACTAATTAATCAGAATGCATGAATTGCTGGTTAACTTAAAAAACAAAGCACGACTATACTGATTGTAAGAGAACTCCTTCAGCAATAAAGAAAACATAGGCTTGAAATGAAAGCATGTGAATGATTCTCTAAGAAAACAGAAACCTGAAAATTCTGAAAAAGCTATACCTATATCAGATTAAATAAATGTCCAGTCAAAGAGGTAATATAATACAAAGATAGATATTATAATATAGGGTCAATCCATCAAGAAGAAATAACACCATACGCACACACATATACAAACATACCCACAAACCATAGAAGAACCAAAAATATCATGTCAATATTAATAAACCTAAAGGGAATTATTGATGGTAACACAATAAACACAGTAATAGTAGGAAAATTTAACATCACTACAGCAGTGATTAGATCATCCAAACAGATAATCAACAAGGAAACAATGACTTTAAATGACACATTAAACAAGAAAAATTTAATTAGTTGTATCTAGAGTTTTCCATTCCCAAAAAAATCATCTAAGTACACACAGAAAATTCTCAAGAATAGATCACATAGAGACAGAAGGAAGTCTCAAATTTGTGAAGACGGGTATCATATCAATCATTTTTCCTATCACAGTGGTATAAATCTGGAAATCACTTAAATGAAGAACAATGGAAAAATATAATATGTGAAGAAAAAACTCATGCTATTCAAACATTATTAAACAAGGAACTCAAAAGATACAATAAAAATATAGCTGGACACCAATGGGAACAAAGACATGAGCTACATGACCTGTCAGATGCAGCAAAATTTGTATGCAATGCCTACACAGGAACTAAGATAAAAGTTTATAAAAATACAGACAGATATCACGACACAAGAAAAATCACACATAAAGGAAATACAAAAGAAAATATGAAACCATAAGTCAATAGATGAAAGTGATACTAATTAGAGTAGAAATAAATAAAATAGGGAAGACAACTCAACACAAAAGTTCACTGATATCAAGAGCTAATGCTTTGAAAAGATAAAGAAAATAGGCATTTATCTAGATTCACAAAGTCAAAAAGAGAAAACTTCAATAAAATAAAAGAAAGGAATGAGTAATTACAATAGTATCACATAAATACAAAGATCATGATATACAATAAATATCTTATGCTAACAATGGGCAATCTAGAGAAGTGAACATATTTATAGAAACATACAACATTCCAAGATTCAATAAAGAAGCAGAATATTTGAACTTCAGAGCCACAGTCCTGAGTGATTTGTGAGGTGTGCTGAGGTGTGTTAGCACCATATTGAGCATTTCTGGCATGGTATATTCTTTGGCAGTAGGGGCCCTGGTGGACATGATCACCATACTCTCCCACAAGATACAGGGCTAGTAGGGACCCACAAAGGGTGAATATTGCTGGAAATTCACATGAAGGCCATGGAGAAAATCAAAAGGAGAAGATTGACTGAAATCCCAGGTCTCACAACAGTTGAAAGCCTGGTAAGTATTATAGAAAAAAATGGCACTCTCCTGTCCCCTCTCAAACCCCTTCGGACCCAACTCCAACAGAGAGAAATTTCAATATCACAGTGTATAGACTACTGGGGCCATTTCTGGAGTGTAGGGAAAAGGGCTGGCACAGTTGATGTCAGCAGATTCAGGTTTCCTCAAGCCCTCCCAAATAAAGAAGTAACACTCCAGACTGAAAGCCCCTCTCCACCCACAAATAATATCCCAGTCCTCCCTCCCCCAACATAATTAAGGAAGCACAGTCAAAGTCTGCAAGGGACAGAAATATTAAAAAAAACTTGAAAACACTTGTTGATAGAAAGTATAAAAGAAAAATTGAAAGCTACGGTGCTAAATTCAAAACAGAAAAGAAATGCATGCCAAAATATGTCATCTAAAGAAACACAAGTGTCCCTAAAAGAAGACACCAGAAAGTCACTGGAGAAGAAGTGCTAGAACTGAAAGATGCAGCCAATGAAATGAAAATACATATGGAAAGCTCCATAAACAGAAGTTTTTTGTAGAGGAACAAATTTCAGAAATTTAAGACAATATAACAGAGATGATAAAGAAAAGAAGAAAACAGATTGAGGAAAAATGAAGAAACCCTACAGGAAATATCAGACTATGAGAAGAACAAACATAAGGCTAATAGGTGTCTCAGAAGGAGAACGGAGGAATAAATGAGCAGAAATCCTATTTAAAGGAATAATAGAAGATAATTTCCCATATTTTTAACAGAAAAAATAGTTTCAAGAGGCAGAGAAAACATCGATGTTTCTCAATATAAATAGACTTACCTAAGACACATCTTAATAAAACTAGCACAAGTCAACAACAAAGATAAACTACTCAAGGTTATTAGCAAAAAAGAAAACATTACCTGCAGCCACATCCATCAGGCTGTCACCAGACTTCTCAACAGAAACCTTATAGACAAGGAGAAAGTGGAAACATGTATTCAAAATACAAAAGACAAAAATTAACAACCAAGAATAATTTACCCTATAAAATCATCATTCAAATATGTTGGAAAAATAAAGGTCTTTAATGACAAACAAAAGTTTTTCCATCACCAAGGTTGCCACCCAAAAATCTTGAAAATGACACTACAACAGGGAAAATGAAAACAAAGATTCACCAACCCTCAAGAATGGTTATAAAGATGAAAGCAAAAGCAGAAACAAAAAATGGAACCAAAAGTAGAAAGCAAAAATACAAATGAGGGGAAAAGAAGAATAAGCAGCTTCTACAATAATATAAATATGTTATGGCATTAGCTCATAAAAGATCGCAGAGCAGTACAGTTAGAGACAATTCACGGGCTGTTCAAAAACCCTACTCTAAAGGGATAGACTGGAATTAGAAAAAAAAAAAAATCTCAACAGAATAGACACTGAAAACCACCCAAAGGAAAAACCAAACTTAAATAGGAAATGAAGCAACAGGGAGATAAAATCCACAGGAAAATAAGGTTCAAATGACAGTAATAGAGCCTTACATTTCAGTCATCACCCTAAACATGAATGGACTTAACTCACCAATTAAAAGACACAGAGTGGTTGGATGGATCAAAACCCAGGATTTATCAATATTATGCCTGAAAGAAATTCATATTAGATGCAAAGATAGACATAGGTTGAAAGTCAAAGACTGTGTAAAAATATATCAAAGCAAAAGTGATAAAAGAAAATCAGGAACTGCAATACTAATATTATACAAGACAAATTTCCAACTAAAAATGGTAGTGCAAGGCTAGAAAGATGGACATTATGGTTCAGGGGGTAATCCATCAAAAAGAAATAAGGAACATCAACATATATGCACCCAATGTAGTACTATCAAAATATACAAAACAAATACTGACAGCTGAAGGTAGACATTGACAGTAGCATAGCAAGAGCAGGGGACTTGATCAGTCCACTTACACCGAAAGATTGATCACCCAGGCAGAAAATCAATAAGGAAGCAAGGGTCCTAACTGAAACAATGGAACACACGGACCTAATCCACACAAACACACACACAACACACACATACAGACAGGCAGTTTTCTACCCCGCTCCCCCAAAAGAATATATATCCTTCTCAAGTGTACATGGAACATTATCAAAGATAAACCATGTACTAATAAGACACAAAACAAGTCTCAACAAATTTAGAGATTGAACTTACAGAAAGCATCTCTGTAGACAAGGTTGTGAAATTAGAAATCAACCAAAAGAACAAAACTGAAAGAACCACAAAGATCTGGAAATCGAACAACATAATTCTGAACAACTTCTGAATCATCAAGGAAATTCAAGGTGAAATCAACACTTACCTAGAAAAAAAAAATGAAAATTTGGAGACAAGCTATCAGAACACATGGAATGTGGCAAAAACAGTTCTGAGAGGAAGGTTTATAGCTATACCATGCACATCAAAAACTAAGAGTAAATTCAATTTAAATATCTAACCACACACCTGTGGGAACTAAAAAAAGATCAAAACCAAAAATAAGAGAAAAAATAAATTAACTTGAAAACAAAAGACCATCCAAACGATCAGTGAATCCAAGAGCTGGTTGTTTGAAAAACTAAACCAAAAAATAAAAATAAACAAAATCAATACATCTTTAGCTAAACTCACTAAGAAAAAGATAGAAATATGCCAGTAACAAAAGTTAGAAATTAAATAGGTGAGATCATAGTGGACATCACAGAAATAAAAAGGATCATGAGAGATTATTATAAACACTTATGTGCTAACAAATTTGTCAATCGTGAAGAAAAGGACAGATTTCTAGAATCCTATAACCTCCCAAAACTGAACTAAGAAGACACAGACAACTTAACAAACACAACTACTGGAATTGAAGCAGTAATAAAAAATCTTCCCAAAAGCAAGAACCCAGGTCCAAATGGCCTCACTAGTGAATCCTACTAAACATTCAAGGAAGAGCTACTCCCTATTCTCCTTAAACTCTTTCAAAAGTTGAGGAGGAGGGAAAACTCCCAAACACATTCTATGAGGCCACTATTACTCTGATTTCAAAATTACATTAAGAACAGTTCCAAAAAAGAAAACTACGGACCAACATCACTGATTAATATAGATACAAAAATCCTCCAGAATATTCTGGCAAATAGAATTCAACAGCACATCAAAAAACATATACTACAATCAAGTGAGATTTATTTTCGGGATGAAAAGATGGTTCAACGTATGCAAATATATCAATATAATAAACTATATCGGCAAAGAGGAAATTCAAAACTACATGATTATCTCAATACATGCTGAAAAAACATTCAAAAGATTCAGCACCCAACATGATAAAAACCTTCGGCCAAACAGGAATATATGACATCCTACAGCAACATACAAGCAATATATGAAAAACACATAGCCAACATCATAATCAATGGTGAAAATCTCAGAGCATTTCCTCTAAGACAAGGTTACCCACTATCGCCATTACTATTCAACATAATTCTGGAAGGCTTGGGCAAAGAAATAAGGCAAGAAAAGACATTAAAGGAATTCAAGTAGAAAAGTATCATTATTTGCAGATGACGTGATATTATGCCTAGAAAATCCAAAGACTCCACAAAAAAACTGCTAGAGACAATAAATAAATAGAGAAAAATGACAGGATATAAAATCAACACACAAAAATCAGTAGCATTCCTGTATGTAAACAATAGAGGAAAAATAAATTAAGAAATAAATTCCATCACAATAGCACCAAGAAAAATCAGATATCTAGGAATAAACTTAACTAAAGAGATAAAAGACCTCTACACTGAAAACTACAGGACATTAACAAAAGAAATAGAGAAAACAAAGAGATGGAAAAACATTCCCTGTTAATGGATTTGAAGAATAAACATAGTAAATGACCATTCTGTCCAAAGCAATATGTAGATTTAATGTAATTCCCATCAAAATCCCAGGAACATTTTTCAAGGAAATGGAGCAAATGGTACTGACGTTTTTGTGAAACAACAAAAAGCCTCTAATAGTCCAAGTTATCCTAAGAGAAAAAATGAACAGCAGAGGAATCTCACTCCCTGACTTCAAACTATAGTATATACAGCGATCATCATTAAAACAATATGGCAATGAAATAAAAATAGACAAACTGATCAGTAGCATCAAGCTGAGAGCACAGAAATAAAGCTACACCTACACAGGCAGTTAAATCTATGGCAAAGGTGCCAATAGCATACAATGGAAGAAGGGAAACCTACTTAAAAAATAATGTTGAGAAAACTGGAAAGACATAAAAAAAAATACTAGATTATTCATTATTACCATACACAAAAGTTGACTCAAAATTGATCAACTATCTGGACATAAGACCTGAAACTTTAGAACAAAATATGGGAAAAACATACTATAATTTCAACCTTAAAGATTTCTTTTGAAAGAAATAGCAACAGTAAGAGATCAAAGTGAAACTAAATTGGGACTACAGCAAACTGAAAAGCTTTTGCACAGCAAAAGAAACCATAACTAAACCAAAAAGATAACTCCAAATTGGAGAAGGTATTAACACAACTTACATCAGTTTAGAGCTTAATTTCTGAAACATACAAAGGCCTCATATACCTCAACAAAAAAAGCAAATGACCCACCCAAAAAACTGGTGTGTGAACTGAACGGATGGCTATCTAAAGTAGATACACATATGACCCACAGACATCTGAAAAAAATGCTCCAAATCATTCATCATCAAAGAAATGCAAATAAAAACTACTATGACATACCACCTCACACTGGTGAGAATGGCCTACATCAAAAAGACTAGAAATAGTAGGTTTTGGGGGAGGTGTGGAGGAAAAAGAACTCTTCTTTACTATTGCTGGGACTATAAATAGGTGAATTCTCTTTGTAAAATAGCATGGCACCTCAAACAAAGATGGATCTATCATTTGATTCAGCTATCTCAGTCCTGGGCACATACCCAGAGGATACAAAATTTCTAATTAGAAAAAATATCTGCAACCCTACATTCATAGCAGCACAGATCACAATAGCCAAGACACGAAACAACTTGAATGGCCATCAACAGAAGACTGGGAAAAGAAGCTACGGTGTATATACTCAATGGATACTATGTCACTATTAAAAAAGATGAAATTGTGCCCTTATCCAATCTGGATGAAATTGGAGGGGTTTATGTTAAGTGAAATAAGTCAGAAAGAAAAAGAGAAATACAGGATTTGTAATATAATGAAACAGATGATCATACACGTACCTCCCAAAATAACAGGACACAAGATTGTTGTTGGGATAGGGGAAGAAAAGAGAAGAATGAAAATGGTGGTTTCAAAGGACATTGGAACTCTGGTGGTAGGTGTTTTATGAAACATCAACTTAGAAGCAATTTCAGTTTCCTAAAATGAATATGGAATTGTGAACAAATGAAGTAATAAATACTATTATTAAAAAAATATTACACCAAGAAATGGAAATATAAATCATATTAATTGGTTGAAATAATTAACATTGTAATGTAACTATAAAAAATATTTTTATTGCAGCACAGTTTATAATAGCTAAGTTTTAGAAACAACCTAAATATCAAAACAAAATGATGATTACCAGAAGGGAAGTGGGGAAAGGGATGGGTAAAGTGGGTAAAAGTGGTCAACTGCATGGTAGGGGATAGGAACTAGTCTTTTGATGGAGACCGTATCTTGTATGTGTTGACAAAAAATTGTAATGCTGTAAACCTGAAACTTATATGTTAGAAACAAATGTTACTTCAATTGAAAAATTTTTTTAAATCAAAAAAATCTAAATCTAAGTAGTTAAATATTGACTTCATCTTTATTTTCTAGTCTTACTGTACAAATACTAGTCTTTCCTGAGAAAAGTGGGTACAGTACAGTTTTTGTTTTTTAAAGGAAAGGTGTAGGCAGCAATGAAGACAGTTATATAAGCAGGTAGGAAGAGAGCAGGGGAAGAGGCTTTCATTTATTTTTATTTTAGTTATATATCTTGGTTGTTCCCCCAGTCCCTGGATGAAAACCTAGGATTTTAGGATGCATGTGGACTGCACTTGCCTACAGGCAGCAAACCTAACTGCTACTCCACCAGTTCATGCCAAGTGTCACTTCTTGATGACAGACACATATCTCTCAATTTAATGTGGTAGTTTACATGGTTGTATTCCCAAGAATGGGGTCCTCTAGCTCAAGAATTTGGTTTCATTAGCCTATCTTCTTAAAGTATACTGTATATTGTTGGTGTCCAATTGATGTCTACTAATCTACTATATGTTTTCTTTGATTAATCAAAAAGAGTGATACGGACTCTACAGTACATAAAAAATGTGAAACAAAGCTTTCTAGTGATTTTTTTTCTGTATTTATTTTAGTATATAAACAGCAACTGTGAAAAGTGAATATAATTTTTCTTCTAATATTGAAGATAGTGTTTTCATATAAAATACTATTTCAAAATTAGAAATATTTTATAATCTTTAAACTTTCTAGAAAATAGCAGGTAGTAAATTTAATGATTATGGTTTTCATTTGATTATCCTTTCTTAGTTATGATTGAAAATGGGGGCAGGCTTAAAATGTTAATACTGAAGAACTAGTATAGTTAAATATTACTAAATAACAAAAGAAAAGTTAAAAGAGAAATAAAATTAATTTTAATATTGACATTAAGATTGGCAGGTGTCAAAAGTTTATTATTTCTAAATTATTAGATATTTGGCTGAATTTAGATTGTGGGGAATATATTTGGGAAGATCAACTGATTAACATTTTAGCTCAAAAGATTAGTGTGTCTGTGTGGTGTATACTTACAAAGAAAAATATAAGCAAGGCTTAGAAAAAATATTTGAATGTTTGATATTCAAATAGTTGCTCAGAATATGTTTCAGTAGTAAAATAAATTCAGAGGACTCAAGTATGAACAATGAATAGTCTTTCTTGAGATCAGTGGACTTTGATGGTTTTATGGATAGTTTGGATGCCAAAGGGCTTGTACCACTTATTTTCAAATTTAAAATGTGGGGGGGAATAATTAATAAAATAATATTCACTATAGCCTATTATGAAAAATAACCCTTATAAGAATAAACTTAGAACTACATAAAGGACATGCCCGAAGATGTGACAAGTAGGTTCTCATAAGTTAAAATTAGAATTAAAATGTTTACTATAGCATTTGCATGAATATACTAATGTGTCTGACATTGATTAATATTCATTAAATCCAAATTCTTTACCCATTAATTAAAAGCTTTTAAAACAAATGTCTTATTCCTGGGTCAGAGTGTTTCACAGAGCATTTTCCTGGTGTTTATTAATAAATTATTCAGTTAAACTGAAATTTGGTTTTAATCTTCCTTGAAATAAATGGGTCATCTTATAGGCAGAAAATCTTTTCTTGTAGAGAACTATCTATTATAATATAGCCTGTGGCATTTTGTAACAATAAGTCTCATTAAAAAAACATTTTAAAGGTCTTCATTTATTTAGGCCATAGCTAAGTAATTCTATTAATATTTCTATGAGAAATTTGACAATTAATTATATCTTGGAGATTGATGAAAGGTTTAAAAAAATTGGAGTAATTTGAATGAAGACCAAAACCCTGAAATCATCCTTAGAAGACATTTACAATATGTAAAGATTGCAAGTGATAAGTCATTATTTGTTTAGTAGATATTAATAAACAAATAAAAAACAACATGACTAAACATTTATTCAGGGTGTGCTCTGGTGTTGTAGCAGTTGGATCTGCCACATCCAGCTGAGCGCAGTCCACATATATATGAACACAGACCCCCAACCCCCTTGGCACCCAGTTCACCTACCTGTCTATTTTCTTTCACTCCTGCCTGCACCTCTCCTTTAAAAATAAAGTAAAAACTTATTCTAGATCTATTTATGATTATAAGGTACAAGTTATCAGCAAAGTAAATTCTGAAAAAAAATGTAAGATTTTTAAAAATTTTCTCACCATAGTAGCATTTGTGTCATATTTTTCATGAACATATAACCCTCTTCTAAGGCCCTGAATCTAAACCATGCAGTCTATCCTGAATTGATTTGGCAAGGTAATAGCAGTAAGAAGACATCCGTCTTTCATGTCTTACCCTCCACTGCTATTACTCTCATGGGAACCCTGCTGCTTGCACAGAGAGGTCTGAGTTTGACATGGTGAGTCAGTCCTTTCATAGTTGCTTCCAGCTTCTATACTCTTGGGCAAAAACACACTGTTTTATGCACCAGAGTCAGTCCACATCCTATGAAATACTGTACTGCCACTGCCATCGGAACCCCCTGTTGTGAGTACAATAAAGGTCATGACCAATAAAGGTCACCTGTGTCTTCTTGTGATTTACTTGAACTATCTACTAGACAGGGCATCACTCTGCCAGAATGCGAACACCAGCATAACAATGGGTATAGTAGCCAGAATAATCCAGGAACTTTTTTGATAAACTGGGTGAAGTTGATATACGTTTGCAGGGAGGTGGAGAGGAATCCCGAAGTGGACCAGTAGAAAGAGCTATGTGGGCTCATGTGGCTACAGTAGTGAATAACTAGGGGTCACTGTGAAACTGGGATGATCCTTCCTTCACTGTACCATGTCTGCCTGCAATGCTGTGTGATGTAGGAAGAGCATGTATGTGTGTGTGTGTCTGTGTGTGGTGGGGAGAACAAAGGACACCAGAACCGCTGCTTCTGCTGTGGCCCCTGCTGTAGGCAGCTAAGAAGACCATTCATTAGAGCACGATTAATGGCAAAAACTTGGGTCCACAAACCAGACTAAAACAAAACACACATCTCAGGAAGGTTGACCACAGAGAAAGCAGGAGGGAACGCTTAGACCATAAAGCAGAACAACATTAAAACGGTAGGCAGATAATGTCCTCTCTGACAAGTTATAAACAAACAACTGCAAGTGTTGGAACACCAACTAAAATAGACCTAAATGACCTGTCAATATGTTCCCTACTAAGACACAGGGACAACAACTTCTGATACAACTTTACTTTTCTGGCTGAAAATTGCTGTAAGTTTTCCAGGAGAAATGCTTAGCTATTTATACAACAGATCAAATACCTGGGAGTCATCTTAACCCCAAGGCACAGAAATGACTATCTTGCATTAGAAAAAGTCTTGGCAGGGAATGTCAATTCATTAAACTCAAAGTTAATTGACTCTCATACACTTTGGAGCCTGACCTCCATTTTCTGGCATTGACAGTATTCCTAAAAATATCATTAAACTTATGGTTTGCACAAAGAAAGAAATGAAACAAAACTTAGACTATGTGAATTCAAAAGGAAAGAAAAAAATGACCTTGATGTGTTTTTCAAATGAAGATAACAGTAGTACAACCTGGTCTGAGTAAAGACAAAGGGAAACATCAACAAACACAAAAACTTGTGACTTTCTTTTTGTAACTGCTTTTAAAAGGCAGCCACTGAGTTTAGACAAAAAACAAGGGAATAGACATACTGAAATTACAAACCAGTGCTTCAACTCTTATTTTCTTTTAAGCAGGATAACAGGAAATTTAAAAAATATGCAAGACTTTTTGCAGAAAATAAAACTAAGACTTTCACTTCCATTTCAAGAGTAAAATTAAGCAATCTCTGTTCATGTCTATGTGTATGTCTGTCTGTGTGTCATAAATTATAAATATCATTGTTGGTTTTAACTTGTATGTAATCGACTTATGGAAAGTAACATAATGAATTAATACTGGATTCAAAATATAGTAATGAACTAGATAAGAACTAGTCTAAATTAATTAATTTTGCCTACATAGACATGTCTTATGCCACCTGAAGAAATAATATGGTGAAAAACATTATTTGTAAGTACTCTGAGCTAGAAAACTTTGCCTTGTTTTAATTTTCTTTTAAGAATCTCATATGCTAAGAGGTAATGGGAAAATTAATGCACATAGTAAGTAGGCAGGAAGGAGAAAAAAGTAAAAGGAGAATTGATATGTTTTCTAAACAAGAGGGGTTTTTGGGGGGAAGTATTGAAGAAAGTTATTTTGTCTTTAAGTGAAATGATTGTTCAAGAATTAATTAAAGACAAATTTCAAATGAACTTTGGCATATAGTAGGAAGGTTTGTGCAAGTAAAAAATGTTTGTGGAAGTGATATTTTGAAAGATATTTTAGTGTGGTCATACTGACTAAAATGGGATTTTCATTTTGTTTTGTTTTACATGTGATAAATTGTTCAAATATTATTATGTACATATATTTTTTCTGTATAAATTTGATAAATGTTATTTTAATGTGTTGGCAAGACTGCCTGCAATTTCCTAAAGTCAAATTCTCAATAAAATATTATTTCAAAGAAAAGAATGGGAAATATTAAGAACTTTGAGGATATTCCTTATGAAGAAATGCTTTTCTTCCTCTATGAAAGAAGAAATAGGAACCAAAAAGTAGGACTTAATTGGTGTAATAAACTTATGGGAAACGTTGTCAAAATGCAGGTTAATACTTAGGTTTCTCAGAATATGTTTATATAAAAAATATAATAATTAATGTGTATGTTCTAAAGTTATATAGAGTTCCTAAAAAGTGTAATACCTTCTAGTATACTTGTTATTCTGACTGTTATTCTAAAGTGTTGTGTGTCATAAAATTAAATAAGGATGCATGTTAAATTGTTAATCAGATTATTGTTACATCTTTAATCATGGTCATTTTAAAGGTCTTTGCCAACTTCAGTGGGAAAGACAATCATATTAGAAACAAAAAAGTTAACTTCCATTGCAACATTTCATTGTATAGATAGTGCATTGCTAACTTTTCATTTACTTACATATTTGGAAGAATGTGCCCCACCATACTTATACAACATCTATAGAAGAAATAAGAAGTAATGGATCAGAGCTAACTACAAGTATCTAAATAAATTGTTATCTTTTTTGAGGACTGTCTAGTTGAATGGACAAAGGCAGTACCAGTCACCATTATAAACAGCATCTAGGCTTATTCTGTTCCTATATCCTCTACGAGTTTGCAGGAATTGTGGGACCTACTGCAGTACTGGAGGGCATCCATTCCTCACCTGGCTGAGATTGTCCAACCACTTTAAAAGTTAGTTTGGAAAAGGAGTCACTTTGAATTGGAAGAGAAAGCATAACATGGCCTTCAAGGACAACAAACATGCTGTGCTAGCTGTGAAAGCACTTGGAATTATGGTTTAAAGCCAACCCTGCTAACTAAATGTCCCTGTGACCCAGGAGGATATGTCTGGGGGCTCTGGTAATGGCAAGGATGCACAGGATTGCCCATCAGGTTTTGATGTCAACTGTGGAAAAGAAGCTGAGGTTGGTTGCAGTCTCATTCAGCCACACATTAATGAGAATTCCAAGCCCTGTGTGTCACTGAGGCTTTAACAGGTACAGCAGCTGTGTCTTTGAAGACAACATCTTCTATTAGGGGGCAGATTAAAGACATGACTGAAAGACAGAAGCTCAGTGGTGCAAGCATCAACAGTGACCAAGTGTAACAATTACCTGCAGCAATGCAACATTGAAGAAGTAGAGGCCTCCAGTGATTGGAGGAGGCCTCCCTACAGAGTATATGACCCCATCACATCACCAAAAAATGAGACATACTAGACGACATGTACAGCAATGGACTGGCAATCATCACATCAACTGGCAATTCTACCTGTCTGACGACCCAACAGGGACTGGCATAATCAAAAGATACAATGGCCTGCTGATAAGTGAACCCACTCCTATGTGGGGTAGACTGATTGGTTGTACGAGACTTTCAGATGCTTAAATGACCACCCATTCCCTGGAACCACTCATCACCATTGAACTTCCAAACCCAACTCTTGGCAACCCCAATGAGACTGCAGGTCACAGGAACAACTAAACCTTGGAATCTGGCATCAGGTCCCAAAATATCATACACTTGCCAGCCCTAACATATACTCTCTGGGTAAAGTACCCTCACCTGGCTTTAGAGAGTTCAGGTTGGATCTAGATAAGTTCCCTGGTGGCCTCTTGGGTGAGCTACTCTATGCAGGGCATCTGGGATGACTCACTCCTCTACAGGTAGAATTTCAAAAGCCTGCAACCCATTGGATTGAATGGAAAAATGGTACCAACACATGGTTGGTCATATATCTTTCCCAAGTTAATGCTGAGGCCCCACTAGAAACATAACTGGTGATATTATCCTCTGATAATCTTCTCCCCTCAAATGGGTAGCATATATAATCAACTTGCAGTAACCAGCTTAGTTAACCACACTGCTTGTGCCCTAAATTAGAAAAAGTGTTAAGTGACACTCCTTGACCAAAAGGCAAAAGTTATGTTACAGAATATGCCAGTGAACATGTTTACAGTGACTCAATAAGGAACTCGTGCTGTAATTGGTCCTGAATGCTGTACCTATATTGCTAATGTCTCTTATAATGTCTCCCTTGCCCTGCAGGCATAAGGAGATCCCTGTGATTTCCATTTTTGCGGGGGAAGATGACCCCTTATACCTGGTGGTCCTCCCTCTTGTCCTCGTGGAGACATGCATTCCTGGACATATGGAATGCCTACTAATTTTTATAACCTTGATCTGTAGTCTGTAATGATACTGCAGCAGCAAACAGATGCAATATGTAAGTGTCCTAACTATGCAGGTCCCCTACTGGCAGAATGGCATACAGATTGTGAGATGGCATGGGTAATGTTGGGATGGATTATAAGGTAGTGTGAGAACATGACCCATGCCCTAACTTGAAAGTGGGCTCCAGAACTGGTCAATGCTAAGCATAGACTTAAATGTAATGTAACAAATGAACTTTCTAAGATGATAACTGCCTCGACCTTCACTGACAATACCCAAGATGTCCTGCCATGGAATTTTGCTTTCCTTGCCTACATGACTATTCTTTATTCTTGCCCACCTGGCTATTCCTGCCTCCTCACTACCTTCCCTCTGCTGATACCCTCTATCAAAGAGCCTCTCTCCAACAGTGGTGAAGTAGATTTCCAAAAACATACCTGACCTGCTGCCGCTGGCGAGGTGGACATATGTCCAACCCACTGCCACTGGAATCCCCTTTTGTGAGTGTAATAAAGGATATGTTCTTGTTGTCTATATCTTCCTGTGATTTTCTCAGACTATCTACTAGATAAGACAGTACTCTGCCAGAACTTTAATACTTGCATAATGACATACCTGATCTGATGATTTACATGTTTAATTACTGAGAGTTATCTCTATAAAAACCATGGAACTAGGCAGCATCAGAGCTTTTTGTTTTCTTGTTAAAAACTTTTCCAGTTTTATTTCATTACATCACTCTGAACATATAGGGACTTCAACACACACTACAATTTTGAAAATGTAATTAACATTTCTATATTACTCTTACATTTCCACTTACAAACAATTGGTCAAATACTTTCTTTGGAATCACCATTTGGAGTCTCTTATTCACAGTAGACATAGAAAATGATTACTTTCTGCTTGCTACCTTAGCAGAATAATTGGAACAAGTACATTTCCAGACTCACTCTGAGTGGTTCATTTGCAAGTATAAGGAAGTTGCTCGATGGATTTGGAAGTCTATCTTTTGTATGGCCAACTGTTCTTTTCTTAAAGTTAGTAAAGTTTCACAACTTTGAGGTTTGTGAAAAGGGAAAACTGTAATTTTAGCAGACAGTGTTGTTCTTAGGCGTGGACAAACTTGGGTCCTTGCCCAGCTTCCCAACTGTAGGATTGTACTGCTCTGCAGCTTGCCAGGGCCTCTGTTTTCTGCTAATAGACCACAAGTTTTCTTGTGGATTTTCTATTGTTAAGGATGATTAAGACAGATTCATACAGAAAACTCATTAGAAATGTACAGTGCTTGTACTAAAAACATCTGAAAAATTATTTTAGTGTTCATGCTATTTTTTTTTTTTTATTTTTTTCCCTTTTTTGGCAGAAAAAAGGCACCGGCTTGCTCGGCTGGCACCTCAGCTCAAAAAGAAAAAGAAAGAATAAGAAAGAAAAGAAAGAAAAAAAAGAAAAAGCAGAAGAAAGGAACATTGAAGCACAGATGGCACCAAACATTCTCAGAGCCTCCACCAAGAAAAGTTCTGAGGTAGAATACATAGGGATTGGGCAGCCATTCCTTTGATGAAAGGGTTTTTAAAGATCTCTTTCTCAGTTTAGGTTAGAGAGATAGGTTGGGAAAGTCTATTTAAACAACACAAAACAAAACAAAACAAAAAAAGATTGAGTTACTGAAAAGGGAAAGACCTTTATGAAAAAATACTGCAGGCAATCTGAAATTCTCTGTGTGAATTCTCTAAGTGAAAGGGGAAAACAATCATGGTCCAGGGCCTTTTACCTTCTAGGGAGAACGTCACCAAAGCTAATATAAACAATGACAGATTTATTAGGCAACTTGATTAAGTAACTCTTCCATAAAATCTTAACAAGAGAAAAGATGGAGCTTTTCATAATCATTATTGATAGTTAATCATAGAAGCAAAATTTTTATTCTCCATGATTCTCAGATAGTTATAAGAAAGACTCCCCTGCCCATTCAACATCTTCGAATAGTATAAAATGAAAGCTTCACTCATGACTCTGAGAATACTTAAATTCAAATCGCAAATAGCAGCAAACACATAAGGAAACAGAATAAATCTATTTATAAGCTTTTGTAAGTTATTACACCATGGTAAAATTGAGGCTTGCTTCCTATTAATTTAGTAGCTATATCACTATAAAAATACAATATTGGCAAGTAAAATTTATTTGCTATATCATACTATTCTCTCAATTTTAAGATCCCTTTGAAATATACCTTTTCTAACAGAGTGAAAGTATTTGTGATTTTCCACAATAAGTAACCTAAAAATAGCTCTCTTTTAAAGAAAAGAGTTCTAAAGACTGATAAGAAAACAGCACATGCTTGTTGGGAAAAATGATGTTGAATAGTGAATTATAAGCTCAGTGAACACATTCAACTTCTTAAAAACATCCTCTGTGTTAGTACCTTTCTATCCTCTGCTAAATACTCTTCCTCTAGTCTAGCACCTCAAAGCAATGTCCATTGCTATCATTTATCATCCTTTAGATCTAGACCTTAGGATGTTGCCTTCTAGTCTCTAAATGCCCCTTTAAATTAGCATCCAAAATCACCTGCTTGTTCCCGATTTCTTCAGAACTTTTTATAGTGCTATGACATCCTCTCTGTTCATAAGATGTTGCTTATTGTCCTGTTCTCAAAGGCATTCAGTTTACCTACAAATAAGTTTCTTATCAAGGGAATTTCAAGCACTGTGGAAGAGGATAGGGGAGATTTGGGGGAAAGGAGGAACTTGTATCAATCTCATATTATTTTGAGTTATCATCCAAATATATATGAAGGCTATGTAGTTTCCAAAAATGAGTTAGGAAATATGAGTGATGGAAATGTGGTAAACTAGAAAACTAATATTGGTTTAAAGAACACAGTTTCTATTCCATTCCATTTGATTATTAATGTAAAGAATTATAATTACATTCCTATTTATCAAAAGAAGCTAAAAATCTAGATAACATGAATCTTCCAGTTTTAATGTTGATTTATTTAGAAATTAATCATGTGAAGATTAAGTGTATCAAGACTGCATAAGTTATAGCCATCTTCTTTTAGAGGACACTGTCAACATAAGAAAGGCATTCTCTGTTAAAGAGTGTCCTTGAATACTGCAGGTGAAGGGGTGATTGGAAACTGAACAAACTCTGGGATGAGTTTCTAATCTGCAAAGTCATAGAAAATAGATTAACTCTGTGCCAACACAGTGCTGCTCAGTGACAAAGCAGTTAATAATGCTTAGTGAATTAAATAGGCTTCAGAGTAATTTAAAAGCAATGATTAATCAAGATTTAAAACTTTGGATATTAAATAAATAAGCTTTTCTTTAAAAAAAACCCTAAATAATCTGTATGCAAGTGATCCACATAATTATTCCTATGTGATGTCCTCCTATAGACAGAGACAAAAACCTAACAACAATAAAGAGCAAAAGTTTTGGTTATTGATTAGCTTTTGCTTGTTGTTTTTGTTTGCAGCATCTAAACAGAACTTCGCAGATCAAATTTTCAAGCATATCCAGGCATATCATGAAGATATCTTAGTAAGGTACAAAGTCACTTTTTATCCTAATGTTTTACTTTTAATGTCAAGTTAAAGTTTATATTTGCTCATCTAGTTTCTGTCGTAATATCAAATAAGGAAGTAATATGTGGAAAAGTTCACATGAAATAATAAGGGTTAAATATAAAGACCATCAGAAAATGGTGTGAACACACTATCATGTATTAGGCAAGGCAATGAATTATTTAATGTCATTCTCTATTAACCTAGCAGTTAAAATAAGACCAAAATATACATAAAAATGAAATAAAACAATTAGGCAACACTTTAAATGGTTCATTATTATTAATTCATTTAGTATTCATTGTAGCTGTGCTGGTCATAATGAATTCATTTGATATTAATGGGAATGTTCAGAGGCAATTTCATTATAATGCAGTTTTAATTCATGTGCCATTAAAGAAAGCAATACCAAATTTTTATATTTATTTTTTGTATACTGTATATGATCCCTCATTTTTAGAAACAGTGTGACAATGGTTGTATTTTTTTAAATAAGATAAATATCTCAGATTTAAGACAAGTAGAATGTTTACCATGAGTTATACATCAGCAAAATTAAAGTTGATAGAAGCTTGTGTAATTAAAATGTTCTTTAACATATGAAAATATTCAGAGGTTAATGGCTACTGAAAAAATGTCATATGGCAGTATTTGCTAATTTTAACTAGTTTGCGCTACTAACATTTTATTACATATTGCCATTAACTGGCAAAAGTAAAGATATTTTTCTCTCTTCTCAGTCTGTTTTTGTGGAAAGCTGGAAATAAATTATATGACTGGGATTTCATTAGAATAGTAATTTTAATAATTTTCAAATAATATGTCATTCAAACTCAAAAATGGAATTGATATTATAATAAAATATATCGCTTTTAGTGAATGGTAGTAGATTTTCATGAAATATATTCTAGAAAGTCTAAAGAAATGCCTCTCTAAAGCTGCAAGTGCAGGTTTTAATAAAATACACTTAAAATGGTAACAGAAATGTACTCAATAATGTGTTTACTTTCACTTTCTCTCAAGGTAGTCAGTAGACCTTTTGCTAAATTATATAGGAACTAATGACAACAGACAATCAAAATTCACAGCTCAATCAACAGGTCTTCTAAAAGAGTATTTAACACTTTAGGAAGTCATTCAGCAGTGCATAATAAAGCAGCTTACCCCCACATTCTTTCCTTGAAATGTTCTGTTCACAGGGAAGGCACCCTAGAGATATATGAGTATGCAATTTGTCCTTTTTTCATTATTTTAGAAATAATTAATTGGTATAAAATTATCTTAAAATAGCAATAAAAACTGCTTACTATCCAACTTCCACTACAAATTAAAAATACCTTAGAAGCAGTGTTTATAAATTTAATTCATACTGCTAATTTTCCTGTATTTGAATAATTTAAAAAATAAATAAAACATTAATTAATTAAATTACAATTGAATGCATTTAATATTATAAATTACTATTTTTAGAAAAGATTTTTCTTCCTGTCTGAAATAGTTAAACTACTAAGCAAAACATATGAAATAGTAGTTTTAAATATTAACTTTTTGGTAACCAGGAAAGTTATTTCTGAAAGAAGGAAAACCAAATGAGTCCTATGACTGCTTAGTTTACCAGAACGACTTTGGAGTCTAGAGAAACAAGTTAGCTAAAGTCCACAGAACATTGTACTGGAGGAGAGGGGACAGGGGAGAGAGAGAAGGGGGAGAGCGGGGAGAGAGGGGAGAGAAAAGAGATGGAGAGAGATCACAAAAGCCTTCATTTGCAAGTTTTGAATTACTAATTGTAATAATAATGATATTGAAAATATTATCAAGGAGATTATTAGCAAATTAGTTATCATAGAAGAAAAGATTAGTAAACTTGAAAACATAGCAATATAAACTATGCAAAACACAAAGAGAAAACAATACTGAAAAGAATGATTAGTGAGCTGTGAACAATTTTAATATGTCAAATGTATAATTGCAGTATCTAGAAAAAAGGAGAAAAGAAAAAAAAAGAATATACCAAATTAGAGAAATAGTAACAATCCAAAGATACAAAAAGTTCAACAAACTTCACAAAAAACATAATAAAAATAAGGGATAAAATTAGTAAATTGGACAATTAAAAAAACAGGTTGAATTTAATCTCAATTATGTTAATAATCCTTTCATTATAAATTACCTAAATACCCCAATTAAAAGTCAGGGATTGTCATATTTGATGAAAATAAAACTCAACAATCATATATCCTAAGTTCTGAATTTTAGGGTGATTAAGGGGTTGGTTTCAGTTTTAGAGCAATGAGAGTATCCAGCAATGAGAGTATCCAGCAATGAGATGCCTGTGGGTCTCTGAGAACAAAACTAAGGTGCGTATTTTGCTGTTATTCCAGAGGACAAACAAATATACTGATAAAGATTGACACTATCCCCTCAGGGAGGAATGAGAACATTAAGACATGTTCAGATTTTGGCATTTTCATGGGGCTGTCAGTGGGATTTTGGCATAGTCTATCTCGGTGTGGATGAGATCTGGCATACTCTAAATATCTGGAGGTCACTTAGAAAAATAAGTAGCTGAGCAAAATTCTGTGTGTTTACATGAACTACAATGCAGCGGGCGTTATGAAAAAGCAATATATTTTGAGTTTCTCAAAAATAAAAATGAATGTATAAAAATACCTCCAATTACGAGTCTACAGAAACATCCCCCAGAATCTCTAGGTGATTACTAAAGGTCTTTCCTTATATCATATCAGGTAATATACAGGGAGAGGTGTGTTTCTTCTCTTTCTTCTTTTTTCTTTTTCTGCTGTATAGATATCAAAAAAAAAGTTACAAGCAATATGAAGCAAAAATGGCCCAATGGAACAATGGAAATCTTTAGAAACTGATTGTAATAAAATGAGGTAAGTGAATTTCTTTATAAAATATTAAAATAAAAATCATATAAAAAGACTGAATGAAGTCAGGAAAATTATGCATGAACAAAATTAGGATTTGAATAAAGAGACAGAAAATATAAAGACAGTACCCAAATGAAATTTGTACCTTAAAAATAAGGTAATTGAATTAAAAATTTCACTTAAGAGATTTAACAGCAGATTTGATCACCAGAAAAAAAGTCAGTGTACTATAATCCAGTTTATTTGAAACTATCCAGTCAGAGAAGAAAAACAAAAAAGAGCAAGAAAATGAATAGAGTGAAGAAATCCTAGGGATTTATGGAATACTTTCAAGCAGAAAAATATATATAAAGAGGAAATAGAACAAAAGGGTAGGAAACTTACATGTATTATATATTGCTATCAATTTACACTGATGTATATGTTAAACCTATATAATGTGATGGTGCAATATTCCTTCAACAAAATTAATTATTAATAAGATGAAATTAAAAATAAAATGGAAAGAAATAATGTCAAAACTTTTCCAAATCTGGGAAGGAAATGAACATTCAGATTCAATGGAAAATCTAAACAGACCAATAAGTAAAATACTGAATCAATAAAGAAAACCCCCAACAAATAAAAGCCCTGCATTAGCTGGCTTCATGTGAATTCTATCAAACTTTTAAAAAAGAATTAATGCAAATCCTTCTCAAACTCTTCCAAAAAATTGTAGAGAAGGGAAAAAATCCAAACTCATTTTATGAGGCCATCATCACCCTGATACCATATCCATACAAGAAAAAAAGCTGCAGGCCAAGATCTGTGAAAATTAGACACAAAAACATCCATAAATATCAGCAAACATAATTCAACTGTAAATTATAAGGATTATACAGCATGATCTGGGATGCAAGGATATTTAAACATGAAAATCAATCTCTGTGATATACTACATTAGCATAATGAAGTATAACGTTAAATGATTATCTCAATAGGTGAAGAAAAATCTTTAGGAAAATTAAATATACTTTAATGATTAAAAAAACTCTCAAGACAGAAAGAGAAGTAAACTATTTAAATATAACAAAAGCCATATATGAGTAACCCACACCATAATCAATGGTGAAAATTGACTTTTCCTTTAAGATTAGAAACAACAAAAATGTTGCTCAACCTCACCACTTCTGTTGAACATAATATGGAGGTCCTAAGCAAAGTAAATAGGCAGTAAAAGGAGACAAAAACACATCTAAATCATAAAGGAAGAAATGAACATATCTCTATTTGACAATCACATATGTAGAAAACCCTAAAGATTCTCCCCAAATCTCTTAGCATTAATAAACAAATCCAGTAGAGTCACAGGCTACAAAATGATCATACAAAATCAGCTGTATTCATTAACAATGAATAATTTAAAAGGAAATTAAGAAAATGATCCAATTTATGATGGCACATTAAGGAATTATATACTTAGGACTACACTAAACCAAAAAACTGGAAACTTGTACTGTACACTTAAAAAGCTATAACATTGTTTAAAGAAATTAATGCCATAAATAAATGCAAACATACTGTGTTCATGGATTGGAAGAGTTAATGCTAAAATGTCCATACTAACCAAATCAATATACATATTCAATGTAATCCCTATGGATTTACTGAAATCGAAGAAAATTCCTACAATTCTTTTAGAATTAAAAGGATCCTAAATAGCCAAAATGATCTTTAAAATAGTAAAACTGGAGACATTTAGTCCTTAATTTTAAAATACTTCACAAGGGCTAGAAATCAAACAGTAATTATAATGAATAGACATATAGACCAAGGGGACAGAATAAAAAGCTCAGCAATAAACTACATAGATGATGGATATAGATAGATAATGCAGAGATAGATAGATAGATAGATAGGTAGATGGTAGATATAGAAATAGATATAGAGTCAGCTGATCATTGACAAGAGTGCAAAGAATCCAGTAAGGAAAACAAATGGTATTGGGAGAACTGAATATCTATCTAAAAAATAATCAAAAATACATAGGAGATCATAGAACTCAATAACAAAAAAGACAATGTGATTTGAAAAATAGGTAAATTAGTTGAATAAACATTTCTCCAATGAAGACACACAAATGGTAAACAAAACCATTCAGAGAAATGCAAATCAAAACCACAATGAAACATCACCTCAGGCTTCTTATGATGGCCAATATAAAAAATAAAAACAAAATGAAAAAAGAAAGTGTTCAAATTGGAACAAAATGTTATAGAAACTGGAACTCCTAGTTGGTGGGAACGTAAACTGGTGCAGCTTCCACAGAAAACAATATGGAAGTTCTTAAAAAAACATAGAATAGAGTTATCATGTAAGATCCAATAATTGCCCTTCTGAGTACTTATGAAAAATAATTCAAGTAGGTATCTACAAGAAATATTTATGCTTTCATAGTCATTGCAGCATTATTCACAATCACCAAAAAGTGGAAACAGCCAAAATGCCTGCTGATTGGTGAAAGGTTAAAAGAAATGTGGTATATACATTCAGTGGAATATTATTCAGCCATATACAAAAAAGAAAATTAATGTAAAATGCTGCATTGCAGATGGAACTTGAGGCATTATGCTCAATGAAGTAAGCCACACACAGGACAAATTCTACATGATTTCATTTATATGACAAATATAAAGTATTCAAGATTCATGGAAGAAGTAAAATGGTGTTTCCTGGGAGGTGGGGGGAAAAAGTAAATGGAGCAATTCAGTTGGTATAAAGTCTCAATTATACCAGATAAAAAAGTTCAATAGATCTGCTTTACAACCTTGTTTTTATAAGTAACAGTACTGTATTGTACCCTTTGAAATTTGTTAAGAGAAAAGATCTTGTTATATGTTTTGTACCACAATCATAAAAAATAAAGTACCACTCCAGTCCTTCCTAGTACACAAAAGGGTATAACGTACCATTTAAAGGGAAAAATAACATTCCAAAAAGTGCTTTACACACTTCTTCATAACTCTTTCAGAGTAAAGATTATTAATGTCATGCAGAACATGAGGCAGGATAAATCTCCAGGTTTATTTGGGGTATCTTCTTACTTTTTAAGCTTCCTAAAGAATCACACACATTGAAAGTGCTACAACTACATTACTTGTAATTATTTCATCAGTGACAACCTCTGCCCTTGGTATATTTGTATGGGATCTTTCTTCCTGGAAAGCTCTCACTATCTTTCCTGACTTCTGTTCTTTCATCTGGGCTAGTCATAGGTTTTGCATTGGAGTCAGGAAAACTATTGTCTTCACTATCCAATCTGTATTATCTGACCCATTCTTTTTATTTCACTTTGTTTTTCTTACCACAGTTGTGTTATATATGTGTTTATTATGCATCGAGTTCTAATCCTTAATCAGGCTGTGGTCTTCATAAAGGCCAGATATAGAGACTTTTTTTCTGTTTTTTTTTTTTTTATCTCTTAATTCCCAGCATGTGAAATTGAGCAACACTTTCCAAACTTCTATGTGCATAAGAATTTCCAAGGTTCTATTTTTTTAAGCTTTATTGAGTCATACTTGGCAAATAAAATTATAAGGTATTGGCATTCCCTGGTGCATTAGCATTTAGGTCCACTGTCTTTGAATGAACACAGACCATATACATCCCAAGGACCCAAGTTTAAGTTCCAGGGCTGTGAGGGCACAACCAAGAGGTACAACTAAAAAACTAAGCAAAAAAAAAACTTCATTCCTGCCTGTACTTTTCCTTTACAAAAGAAAATGATAAAATAGTAAAATGTGCACTGTGATGATGTGATATACATGTACATTGTGAAAGGATTCCGCCATTTAGTTAGCACATCGATCACCTCACATATTTTTTTCTGTTTAGTAAGAAAATCTCTTAATTTAAATTATATAATATGCAATTACCAGTTTTTTTCCATATTACATGTTAAATCATCAGACCTTATTCATCCTATAGTTGAAAGGACCAGGGATTGTTGTTATAATGCAAATTCTGTTTTCAGTAGGTCTAGGGATAAGTCCCAGATTCATTACTCCCATGTTCCAAGTTAATCTGCTTATCTAGGAGTCACAAATGATTTATTCTCAGTGACATAAATCAGAAGGAGAAACAGAAGTATTGCATGGTTTAACTTATAAGTAGTATATACAGTAATCAAACAAACGAACCAAGAATCATACATTGAGGAAGAAGAATATAGCACATTGAAATGATTAAACAAATACACATTGATTGGATTAGTGGAGTAAGTAAAAAAGATGCTACAGTTAATTCTAGTGTGAAGAATACAATCAAGAGCAAATCAATAAAGTGACATTCACCATTATGACATTCACCAACTGTTCATTAGTAACAAAACCTTGGGCAAGATTTTTTTTTATTAACAACTTAGACACTGTAGAGTTTCCAAGTAGGAATGTTACTTAGGTCAGCAAATGATTCAACAGAAGCTATTTTTATAGTACCTTCAATCGAACTACCATTTTGGGACTATATATTATTCGTATTGCTTTTAAATCAGGTCATATCCTTAGCTGATCTAAATTATGGCAGCAACTACATTTAAGCATCTTAAAGAAATCGTCTTTCAACTGGCTTCACAATAAAATCATCTGTCAAAATTAAAATTACCTATTTTTACTAATAAATATTTCCTGGATGAATAAATGAATAAGTACCTATTATATGCTACAAAGTGTTAGTGATGAAAATATATATGGATTAATAAATCATAGTTTACAATTTTATAAGGTTTAACAGTCTAAAGAATGGAGGCATAAAATAAAGCAATCACAACATTTTATAGCAGTATGAATAAGGCATCCTGAGAGTGACAGAAAGAGAAAAATTTACCTAGGACTGGATAGGTCAAGAACTTTATATAAAAAATTACATTTAACTTGAGTTTTTAAGCATGACTCAGAGTCATTTTTAAGAAAGATGGTTTGGAATGACTCAGAGTCATTCTTAAAAATGACTAGACAAGGTTAAAGAAATACCATTCCAGAGAGGGAAGAATGCATAAAAGCATAAAACAGGACCTCAAAGACCAGGATATATTGTCTAACTAAAAGGCCTGAGAATTACAGAAAAAGAGTTATCAAAAAGATTGGTAAGACCAAGATCACAAAGACTCTTGGTGCACAGGAGAAGCTTTGATCTTTATCTTGTAAGTCATCGTTTCAACAATTTCTTTGTATTGCATATGGTGGATGTTATTTATATACATAATACAATGCCTTGGGCAGAGCCAAGTTTCATGCAATTTCACTCAATCTCTGTTGGTCCTTCTCCATGTAATATAAGAAAATGCCTAAAATATAAGGAAGTAAAAATAGGATTACTACAGCTTTTATTCTCTTCTAATTGACTTTGAAGTAAATTATTCAAAAAATTTTCAGGATACAACTGAGTTTAACATAGCACATTTCTGTACCATTAACCACATAGTGTTCTGGATTGTTGCTGGATTAAAAATAAGTATTTTTGTAATATTTAAATAAAGATTTTGGATAACACTGCATGATCACATCATTTTAAATATAAGGTACTTTGGTAACAGTGAAGAAAATGAATTGGTGAGTAGGAGGAGTGGAGTGAGGGCTATCATAGAGTGATTCTCAATATAAATGAGACATATTTCTCTTGACAGACATGACAGACACCTATAATTGGTTGGTCCAATCCTTATTTCCAATCACTTTTTCTTTTCCTTTTTCTACTACTGTGAATGATAAGGGTGTTACTTAACTGTCTCTCCTGCAACAAAAGGTGAGTATGTGACTCTTCATGCCAATAGTAAACAAGCATTAGTCTGCGCAAGCTTCTTGAAAGACCTTCTTTATTAAAGAAACATGATGTTAATACTTACCCTCACTCCATTTTTTCTATTGTGACTAAGTAAGTAGGTGATTTCTGAAGTGCCATAGCCATTTTGGGTCAATAATTTCCAAGAAAATTTCTGAGATGATAATCTTTAGTTGTCTACAGTCATCTTCCTCCAGCATTCTTATGTTAAAAACAAAATTAAAAAGCATTATTTATTTAAGTTATTGCATTTTGAGTTCTTTATTCCTTGTACCTATATAATAGATGTTTCTGAATACAAAAGTAGGACTTTTTATATAAGAAACCCTCCTATTGGGTTTTCTGATTTTTCCTGTAAACATTTTTCCTGTAAACAACCCAGTAAAACATCCCCTTATTAAAAATAATTGCTTTTGATGTTTTAAGATATAACTTGTTGAACATATTATGTCTTTCAGTATTGACAGGAGAGGGGCAAAAGAGGCTCAGATCATCTGTTGCAAAGTTATTAGAAGAGTTCAGTTAAAATGAAAAGGGATAATACTGCATCAATAGCAGTGAAATATAAATAAGAGAAATAAGTTGAAGTCATAAACAATGGTAGAAATATATGGTTTAGGAATTAGATAATTTAATATATCAGTGTATCATCAATAGATGATATTCAGTCATCTTTGGAGAATATGATACTGTATCTTATGAGTGATATTAATCACTTATATACAACATGAAAATCTTTAGGTCAGGTGAGTTAAGCTTGTAGTCCATAACTTCCAAATGATTTCAGTTAAATTTTAACAAATTATTGCTAACCTCATAGGTTGACACTTAGGGATGTATACCTACAAACAGTTGTAAAATTAGGTGTACATATGAAAACATCTATATAACATCTATATAACAAGTATATAACTACATAAAATGGGAGTGGTCTCAGTAATTTGTGTAAAAGAGATTATTTATGTTCTTAACAGCAATATATTTGCTTTATCTATAAAATAATTAAGCCAGGTTCATACATGTATTCACATATCCATTTAAAATAAAGTTATATTCCAATAGTATATGTAAATACTAACTAAATAATTGTCTGATATAAATTTACAACTGTGCTAATCATGAGGATAGTGATTTTAGAAATATTGTTATGAAATGATAGTCTATTAATAAATTTGATCTCTGATAGAGATGAGAGAATTCTTCCTAAAGAGTTAAAAAATTGGTTAAGATATGGAAAATGGGTAGAAATTAACTTGGCAAAGAACTGTTTGGTTCAAAACATCTAAGCATCGAGCACTTAGAGGTTTTCCTTGCTTTCTGAAAGTAGAATGTTTTCTTGGGCATACTTTGGTAGATTATTTTGGGCCTGGAATGTTCATTTTTCCCATATAACTATGTAATAGAGTACACAGACCTAAAGAATAACCTACTGAGTTATATCAAGTAGATATGTTCTACTTTCATATAGTGGAAGACAAATACAAGGGAAAAAAATGGCACTTGTAAAGGTCTTGCAGTAGAAGGGTGCAGGGAAATGAAATGAATACAGAAAACCACTAGAATTTTGATATAGTTAAAGCTGGAGACAATTGCAATGGTCAGATGATTTAAAATTTTGTGGACGTATTAGGAAATTTTTCGTTGTAGCATTGGAAAAACTATTAAAATTTATAAGTATGATATAGTAGATAAGCTAATCAAGACTGATTTCCCTTTATCCTATCTTTAATTTTCTTTAATTTCTGAAAAACAATTATATCAAAACACTATCATAATAATACTATTTGACAAATACATATACATTATTAGGAATAATAATATAATAGAAAGAAAATTTTATTACATATTTTAATGATCACATTGATGTCATGGAATCAATTAGCATCTAAAAGTAAATATTAGACTTATTAAAGAATTAGAACAAAATTGAAAGTATAATGAAAACAAAAAAGATACCTATGCCCAAGCTAAATGAGAAACAAAGATGATCACACCAGCACATTTGAAGATAAAGTTAAGAAATATGCAAAGGAAAAGTCAATTAATTGGGGAAGTAGGGATTTCCACTTCTAAAACCTGAGTATAAACATCAAGAGAACTGCTTCTTTGCACCTGTAGTTCTGATGAGCTAAAATTGAAAATATTAAACTTTAACAAATTCCCTATAATTTTGTATCTTTACATTCCAGCGAGCTCTAGTCTAGGCAGAAAATAATGCAAATGCCCTATTTATAAACAACCTCAATTATAAAGGAAGAAAATATTTTGGAAAATGATAGAGAAAATGGAAAGAAATCAAGTTACAGTTATAGCAGATATATCATGAGTATGGATTTTTGTTTAAGTGCCACTGTCCTTATTAATAGAACATTATCTCAGAATGAATGTACATTACATAGCATCTCTCTAATCATTAGATAAATTAATTTCAAGACTGTATATATCATGTTTTTCCTATCATCAACCTCCCATGGAATTTGACTGATGAACTGCATAAAATATCTGGCTGTTCGTGTGAATACCACTAATGTTTGACCATATATTCTTTCATGAAACTGCTAAAAATGAATTCTGAGAACAATAGTAGCCTATACCTAGTATCTGAATTTGAGATAATATGAATTAAGTTATATCCTCCAATTTTTATGTTAAATCTAATACAATATTCTTACAGATTTTATCAAAGTTGCTTGCTGGTTATCGGAAAATTCTCTGTTCCTCTCTATATGTGCATAAAAATGAATAGCTTAATTTATCATTTTATGTATGGCATTATCTCCAATAATTCTCATACTACACTAAAATTAGGCATTCTTATTTCCATTTTAGAAAAGAAAATTAGACTTATAGAGATAAATAACTTGCCAAAGTTTACATACCAATGAGGCAGGAGAGATATAGCTGAATTTTCTTAATACTTATTTTTAACTGTTTTTGTATTATTGTTTTGAAAATTTGAAATGGTGTATAATAAACACCTCTAAATTAATTAACTGCTTTTGTAAATCAAAAAATAATATTCAGAGTTGTAATTGAACTGAAAGCCCTGTTTATAACCATTTTTTCAGATACTTTTTCTAAAGTATTAAGGTTATAATTTAAGCTGCAATATTATCTTAATATTGAAAGATTGGTTACTGGCAAAGGAAACTTTTGAACTGTGATTTTTTTTTTAAAGGAAAGAGATAGGCAGGAATGAAGATGAGTAGGCAAGCAGACAGGAAGGAAGAGAAAGGAATCAGATGAACTTTTTTATTTGTATTTTGTTGTTCATTCTGGTACTCCGCACCCCACCCCCACTGCCTGACCCTCTGACCTGGGACTTGAACCCAGGTCCTTGAGGTATATGTGCATTTAGCTTGTTGCAGGAAGAGGACCTAACCACTAGTCTACCAGCACATGCCTGAACTATGATTTTAAAGAACATTCTAAATTGAAATTAAGGTTTTAAGATGAGCATATCATAGAAGTTGTCTTAAAGTTACAGAGTCCAAATTTGCAGAGGAAACAAAAAATCTGCAGAAGCTAAACAACCTCAAATTGTTTTGACTGTATCAAACAAAACACTGTAATCTGTTAGCAAGTTATCACTTCTCTGGCATTCAGTACATTAAGAAATTAAATACTTATTGAGTATAGGTAGAAATCACCAAGTCCTAAAGTACCTCCAGATATGACCAAATAATGCAAAAAAGACCTGGAAGAAGCTTTGAACTGCTAAAATATTACCAGTGCTAATCTCATTGAACACCTACAACACACATAAGCACACACACACACACACACATACACGTACACACATACCTTTGACTTCCAACTCTTCTCTTAATCCCTATTGTTATCTTTTGTAGCTTTGTACATTCAGGTGGTTTCTGACTTTCACAAAAGGACAGTTTAATCTCACATTTCATTGCCACAACAAAGGAGTGATCACTAGAGACTGGCTCTTGCCTCTTTTCAAATTCTAGTCATCAAGGGATCTAGGGATCTAGGGATCAATGATAACTTGTCTGCTTGCCTCAATTTCATACAGCAATGATGTGAAGTCAGTGTTGTAAGTGTGGGAATTCTTTGTGCAGTCGTCCTCTTTATTGTTCATCAAAATGTATGCAATTTGGCTGAGAGGTTCATATAACTGAGGGACCAGTTAAATCCAATGACAAATGACAAGCCGTTCATTATATTGAGCATCCCTAAAGTTGAATATAGTCATTGGTTTAACTCACAGAAGCACAATTTATAGGTCAATTTGTTTTGTAGGTTAATTTGTTTTGTATTTTCTTACCTATCTTCAGCATCTGTCAAGCAGATCTGAATTTTTTAGTGTCACATGAAGTTGTTTTGAACTGTAAAGTTTTTAGAGTAATTTTAAAACTATTAATTTTGTTCCCTGGATCAAACTATGAATTCATTTACATTTTACTCATAATGAAATAAAAAAAAAGTAGTTGCACCAGATTTATTATACAACATCAAACTACTATGAATAGAATTTGCAGGACCCAAAAACAGTGCATTGCTATATAGCGATGTCCAGCATATAATATTATATATAATAAATATATGTAACATACAATTTGCAAGACTAATGCAAATTTTAAAGCATATAAAACTGAATGAAATCTACTGCTCTCTGAAATATTTATTACAAACCCTATGCTATGTTAATAAAAATAGTCACATTGATTTTTTTATTAAAATGGTTAATGAATATAAGAAAGATTTTGTTTACATAAAATCCTCCTCTCCATTTCCAAAATTGTAACATTAAAAGATTTTAATGGGGTAGAGAAGAAGCTTCCAATAGAAAATACTGATTTTAAAAGACCTATAAAGTTGAATGCTATGAATAGGTATTAATCATATGAATTTAACTTTAGCACAGATATCTAAGTCAAAATAAATTTATAATCCTTCAATTTCCCCAGTCAAAGCTAGAAGACTTTATTCTTTGCTAATAAAAGTTAGAGCTTACAGATAGATTTTTTCAAATAAATAACTATAATTCCATAGTTTCCAAATAATTTTTCATTGCCTTTTACTAAATATAGAAATAATTCATTTTTCTAAGATTATCAAACTATTTCTGAATATATAAAAACAAAACCCCTTCTTTAAAGAGGTAAGAAAAATCTTGACATCAAAACCTGAAAATGGAAGTTAAAAAAACAATAAATATATAATTTTTGTCTTTTAATTGTTACATTTATTTAAGTATATTTAAGTCATGAAATAGGTATAAAACTTCTAGACAACAAACTAAATTTTCAACAAAATAAATAAATCTATTGGTATAGTAAAAGCATGTGATAAAATTAAGCTACTTCTACACTACAAATAATTAGTAAATGAGGAATATATAGCATCCTAATTACATCAATTAAAAAAGATTATAAAATAAAATTTAAAAAATAATCTCACTGCATGATATAGAAAATACACCTTAAATTTCAAGACACAAACAGGTTGAAAGTTAAAGGAAGAAAAATTATACTTTAACAACTGCAACAAGAAGAGCAATAGCGGTTATAATAATGTCATAAAAATGAATTTAACATAAAAATGTTACTAAAAATAAACATGCTTTTAATGAAGGTCAACCCATCAGAAAGACATAATAATCATAAAAATATGCACAACATATATACTAACATCAGATATCCAAATAATATAAAGAAATGACTGACAGAATTGAAGTGAGAAACAGACAATAATAGTTGAAGATTTTAATCCACACTTTGAACAATATATAAAACAACTGGACAGAAGATCAACATGGAAATAGAACACACAGACAACAGCACAGAACAACAAAAACTAATACTTATCCATAGAATATTTCATTTATAAAGAGTGAAATATATAATTTTATTAAGTGTCTCTGTCATTCTCAGGATAGACTATAGATTGAGTCATAAAAACACTAATATTTAAAGTATTGAAATCTTACAAGTATATTTCTGATGAACACAAAATATAAACAGAAGTCAAAAAAGAGAATGAAATTTAAGAAAAGTATATACAATGTAAAAGTTAATGATGTATTCCTAAATTATCAATGGTTCAAGGAAGAAATCAAAAGGAATATTAGGATATATTTTACAATGACTGCAGTATAAATAAAAGTATAGAATGTAGTTAAAGTAGTGCTTATATGGAAATTTATATCTGTAAATATGTTTGTTATAGAAGGGAAAAGATCCCAAAAAAATAACAAACTTTCACTTCAAGAAATTACAAAGTAGAGGCAAACTAAACCTATAGCAAGCAGAAAGAAAAAAAGTAAGAACAGTAAAATCTTTATAACTCAGAAAACAAAGTCAGACTAAGAGAACACAAGAAAATTATAGACCAATGTCCTTCTTCCCTGAATAAACAAAGTCAGACTAAGAGAACACAAGAAAATTAGAGACCAATGTCCTTCTTCCCTGAATAAATAAGTTAGAGAAATCCTCAACAAAATTCTAACAAACTAAATGTCAACAACATAAAAAAAAATTACCAAAAATATTTAAAAGAAGGAAAAAACAGAGCTTGAAGATTCATGTTTCCCTATTTTGAAAATTTCTATTAATTTAGTCATCAGGGCTGTGCAGTGCTGGCATAGGGATACATAGATCAATGGAACAGAAAGTAGAGTGTAGTAATTAATGAATACATTGATAAATTTAATTTTAACAAAGGTGCCAATATTAATTCAATTAGAATAGTTTGTTAAATGTATAGTGCTGAACACAACTGGACAGTGACATGCAAATGAAGGAATTTGTAATTTTCCGAATTAGCAATACACAAAATTAACTCAAGGTGGAGCAAATAACTAAATGTAAAAGTAAAAACCATAAAATTCTTAGAAAAACATTAGTAAAAGTTGTTTGCAACCCTGGATCAGGCAATGTGCTGTTAGATATGTCACCAAAAGAAAATCGAACAAACTAAAAATAAATAAATTGGACTTCATCAAAATTTTTAAAACTTGTGCTTCTGCATATGATATCAAGAAAGTGAAAAGACAACTCCTGGACTGGGAGAAAATATTTGCAAATCATATATCAGATAAGGATCTAGTATTCTAACTATATTAAAAGCTATGAGAATTCCACAGTAAAATGCAGAATAATTTTTATTTCAAAATTGGCAAAATATTTGAATAGAATTTTTTTCAAAGAAGTGCAAATTGATGATAAGGATATTTAACATTGTTTATAGTTAGGCAAATCTAAACCATACCACTTTACAAATACTAGGATGTTTATGATTAATAGACAATAATAAGTGTTGGCAATGATGGTCAAAAGTGAAATAGTGCTTCTGGGGAAGATAAACTGTTCTTCAAAAAGTAAAACATAAAGTAGTTCAAATGATCCAGAAATTCTACTCCCAAGTATCTAGCAAAGAGAACCGAAAACATTTTCACACATAAATAAGCTGAATGTTCACAGAAGCACTACTCATAAAAGTCCAAAAGCAGAAATAATCCAAATGTCCATCATCTGATGAAGGGTAAAGTAAAATGTAGAATACCCATGCAATGGAATATTACTCAGCCAAAAGAACAAAGAAAAGGAATGAGTCATGGGACAACAATGAAATTTAAAACATGCTAAATGAAAGAAGTCAGATACAAAAGGCCAAATTTATATATAATTATATATGAAATATTCAGAATAGGCAAATCCATAGATGTAGGACATGGATTATTGGTCCAAAGTGCTAATGGGTAGAGAATTTCTTTGGGGCAGGGAATAAAAATTTTCTGGATTTTGATAGTTATGGCAGCTACAGAACTCTGTGAATAATCTAAAAACTACTTACCTGTACACTCTTCAGGGGTTAATGTTTTAGTGTATTAATTATATTTAAATTTTAAAAGTACTGCTTTTTGGTAGGCTAATCTAAGGAGGAGCTAGAATGGAGAAAAGTGGGGCAGAAGGGACACCTCAGCTATGCAGACACACTGAGTGCTGTAGCCATCTCGGAGTAATCTTTGCCTCATTACAATCTGCTTAACATAAAATTGTATATGGACCCATACATTAAGCTCATTATAACAGAGTGAATTATGTACAGTAAAAGGAATGCCTATCCCCAGACATTGCCACCTTTTTCTTGGAAATCCCTCCTTGGGAATGCCCAAGTGGAGCAATTATTGGTGTATTGGTGTCCTCTCGAACACTGCCCACTTCTCATCACCTTGAGGAGTGCACTGTCTCTCTTGCTTGTTTTAATAAATTCCATGCTTAATCTTTTGTCTGCTCTGTCTTGCCTGCTGATTTTACATGCAGGATGCAAGCACCTGGAATGGGGCTCCAGTCTCTTCGGGAGTTCTTAACGTTAACACTGCAACTATTGGACCTATTACTAAAGAAGGCAGCAAGAATGCTGTATTGGGATTTGGGGGAAGAATGTACTGAATGACCCACTAAAACACTGGACTACTTTTGAGGCAGGTTAGTCAGCTATAGAAAAATTAACCAACAGCTGAAAAGGAAATTTCACCAAAAATATGTGAAAAACAACACTACCCACATCTGAGGAAAACCATATAAATGCTTAAATACATGGCTTCCCTAGGAATTCCATGAAATGAAGGTCTCTAGATTCCAGTGTGTGTCTCTCTCTATCTTGGAATATGCCCACATGTACTTCTTGAGTGTGCACTTTTTCTTGCCTTAAGCGTAAATTATTTTTTAATACTCTATTTCTGCCAGGTGGAAAGGGACTGTCATTGGAGACAGCTTTTACAGATGTGTTTCATACAGCATTTTGCAGTTTGGGCATTGAGAATAAAACCTCCTTGGAGTCAAATCCAAGGTCTCATTCCAGAATTTGCCCAATACCCACTTCTGAATGTGTACTTTCCTTTTCATAACAAACCTTTCTCTTTTTGCACCCATTTGTGACTCTCCCTGAGTTCTGCCTTGTAAGGGATCAGAGGAACCTGAAGCATAGGGCTGAGGTTCCTTCCTGCTCAGTTTTTACCAAGAGGTGGACCCAGTCTCCAGTATCACTTTGAAGTCAATCTGATAGGGACTAGCAAATGCAGGCCAGCTAGAAAGAAACCATAGTTTAAAATTACTCCCCTCTCTTGGCTAAACTAGCTGAGGCAATCTTGAATGAGAGAGGAATTCATCCTCTTTATCTCCTCTGTTTAGTATTTAAATAAATAACAAATAATCATAGGTTAAATGCTGAGTGATAAAATATGAATACAACTTGGTTCTATCTTTCAAAGACCTCATAGCCTAGAGGTCAGATCTCATCTAAAACAGGAACATCATATGCCTTTGCTAAAATTGTTTAAGTGTTACATCACTACCCTCCAATTTATAGCAAAGGTCCTAAGATAGTTACATAGTAATTGGAGTTGAGACAGGTGTACACTTAGCATCAAGGAGTTTCGATAACAAAATCTATCTCAAAGTCCAGAGTGGAAGAGAAACAGTTATTAGAAGAAACCCCCAATAACTAATTTTCAGATGATTCATGACAATTATGCTGATACAGAGAATGTGATAACTGGGCAAAGCCTTACCATCAAAGCTGAGGATCAAGAACAGAATTCCAGTCTGCAGAAAGAGTTGAGGGAAATCATGCAAAAAATTATTCCCAACATTAATTAATAAATTAAGAAGCAGGCCAGGAGTGAAAGGCAAGAGGTGCTATAGCTACTTAAATCTTCATCCAAGATTAAAATGAGCCCAATATTAAAGATGATTCTCCTAAGCTACTGGTGTCAAAGTAGATGAGGAATCGTATCTTATGCACTATTTGTTGCTCCTTCATCAACTGAGAATGAGGCTGGGCATTTAGTGAACACTCAATAACTTTAACAAATAAATGAAAAATGAATGAAACAACTCCAGCTGTGACAGAGAGATAAAGGACTAAAAGTTGACCATAATGCATTACTATGAGTAGTCAGACCTGTTAATGACCTAAATAGCTTTCAAAAAGTCAATAAACGGTGTGGAATATCATTCCGTAATTTCTATGATTTATTACCAAGAATCAAGACATTCAACTAGCCTTCAGTGCAGCCTCATGCTTCAAGATAATTCAAGAATAGTTTAGCAAAGAGCTTCCAATTGTTAAGAAAGTAATCAGGCCAACATTTGTCCTTCAATAGAGCATTCTTAATGATAGTTCATTAAATGTATAGGTTGTTAAGAAAATGGATTCAAAAGTAAAATTTATCCTATGTGTCAAATGTCTTTATATTTCCAAAACTACAGCAATTGTTAGTCAAATATTTACTCTGGAGCTTATAAGAGTATTTCTGAAGGAGACTACAAATTCAATGATTAACAAAAATAATGACCCTGTTTTCCCTTTTTTTATTTCTTAAATTTTGTTTAGAATCAATCTTATTGTTTGTTAAAAAAAAAAAAAAAAGAACCCGAAGCAAAAATCTAAAATCAAGTCAAGCCCCCAAGACCAGCTTTACCTATATATGACAAAAATCAACTGCCCCAAGTGAAATTCAGCCAGCGGCTCTCACTCACTTTGCCAAATCCCTTTCCTGCATCCCCATGGTGACTCTGGACCTACCCACCTCCTCCTCCTACCACCCCCATGCCACCCCGGCGCACATGCGCGCACGCGTACACACACACACACACACATGCACACACATAGACACTTGCGTGCGCACACACAAAACCTTTCCTGCATCCCTCAGGACATCCCCTTTCCTTGCCCCTTTAAAAAAAAAAAGTCCTCATTGCACTTAGGAAATGGGATGGTTATTTTTGGACGGGAGCCCAACAAATTTCCAAGTTATTGAAAACTGAAATAAAAATCCTCTTCCTTTCAATATCAAATCCTATTCTTTATGTTTGGCTGTCAGTGATGGGTGGAAAGAACCCTAGTGCTTTCATTTCTATCATATTGTTGATGTCATCTATAATCTGAAAACATTAGACCAGTGTGCTTGACTTTCGTTAAATTAATATTTGCTAAGTAAAGTTTTAAAGTGCTTGGATTCAGATGGTGAGACACAGTTTCAACAAACACAAGAGCAAGTGACAAAGAGAAGTTTATTACTTGTCCTGGAGGAGGGCACTCAAGGGGCCATACAGAGCAGCCAAGACAGGGTACATGTCAAAATTAAGCTGCAGAATTGGGGCATATGCCTTTATTAGGGTCCACAGGTAGAGTGCTTGGGAATATTCTAGAGCTAAGAAAAGTCAGTCAGTTAAAACCAAAACAGTCTGGTTTTAGCAACCTTCACAAAGTTCTTACAAAGGGGCACGTACAGGGAAGAATTTGGGAGGCAGAAGATACTACCAATCAGGGTTACTGAAGGAGTCATTATTGGGAATTTAGATTTACTTGTCATTCTGCTCTCTGTTGTCTAGGACATGCTCTTCTGAGAGAGGCTAGTGTCAGTTCATAGCCACTACAGGGCAATTAGTCACACTAAATGAGATGCCAAGGAAGCAATATTATAGTTTAAACACTCAACAGGATGAATGCTTCTTTAGTCATGGGAGCTACCTAAAGAGATAATGTGTCTTGGAATGTAGCTTGTGGTTTTTCTAGGTTTTAATATCACAATGTCATTAAACCATCTTAGTAACTGTATTTGAATAACAAATGTGAGAACACAGTAAAATGCATTACATAATTATTGGTACAATGTTTCTTGATATTTGGATAAAATTTACTTGACTCACTGATTATACCAATATGAGAAAGCCCAGGAAGTTATGGCTACCAAGAAAATGAAATCCTCATTTCTACTTGCTATGTAGCATCTGCAATAAACAGAAGCTAATAAAGTTGTGATTACTATCATCCTCCATACAAATTTATTCCTCTAATAAAATGTTTAAAGATCAGCAAATTGAATAATTCTCTTTGATATAATAAAATTATTTCTACACTGAAATTAACATGTATTCATTCACCAATTTGTAATGAATTTCTATTTATTGGCAGGCAGTTAATGACATATACAGAAGAGGAGAAACAGTGAGCATATTATCCTGAATGATGTTTTCAACAATGATTAAGATCTGTTGAATGTCATGGAGGTTTAGAAAATGATGAAAATGTTTTGAAAGAAAATCTCAGTCTTTGTTTTTCAAACAATGTTAATATCTTATAAGACAAGCATATAAGATAATCAAAAGGTTTATTTAAACATTGTGTTTTGTAGCATCTTACTGTCTGACCAAACACAGCATCATATATACTTATATACTTCTGTCCCAGTCCTCCCCTATTCTTACCCCTTATTTTAGAACCCAGGTGGTAGCTTTCATAAGGTTTTCCTACATCCCTGCTCAAAAGTAACTCTTATGAATACTTGAATAATTTTTCTTATGGCATGGCAAATTGATAGAAGCCTAGGAAACTGTCATTTATTGCTAGGACAGCTATCACGCTTTCTTTTTGCATTATCTGTCCATTAACATATTAAGAATCCCTCAGAATAAAAATATAGTTTATATATATGTTCTAAATGTATAAAGCCATATAGTACAAAGCAATACAAATCTTCAATAAGTTACTGTTTTACTATATAAAAGAAGTATTCAGTGAATACTTTTGCAAAAATAAAAACCTCTGGTATTTAGTCATGTATATAAATATGGATATTCTTAAATTAGGTTACTTAATATGTTATGTTCTCACAGCTCACAAATTTCCCAAAAATTCTGAATGTGCCTTTTCTTTCATTACAACACAAAATGCCAAGATATTTGAGAATGTTATTGGACCGAAAATTAGGAATACAAGTTTGTGTGAACTTGGTCATGTCTTTTATTTTTCTGGACCTAATCTATGATAGTTAATTTCAGTAAGAGATGACCATATAGTTGGTAAAACATTACGAGTGTGTCTGTTAGGGTGTTTCAAAAAATATTAGCATTTGAATTCCTCAATCCTGAGTAAAATGAATGGCCCTCCCCAGTGTAGGTGGATATCTTTTAACCCACTGAAAGCCTGAATAAAACAAAATGGTGGAGGAACAGTGAATTCTCCTTCTCTGTTTGAACTGAGATGTTGATCTTTTACTGTTCACAGACATTAGTGCTCCTCTAGCCTTTGGATTTGGTCAAGGAATTATGCACTGCACCTCCATCTCTGTCACCACCAACCCACCCCTGCCACCACCACCACCAGTTCTCAGACACAGACTGATTTACACCACTGCCTTTCCTAGTTTCTAGCTTGCAGAAAGGAGATTGTGATACCCCCTAGCCTCCATAATCATATAAAGCAGTTTTTATAATAATCTCATTCACTACAGCACGTTATACACATATGCGTATATTCTTATTTGTGTATATATATTTGTATTATACACACATTTATATGTGTATATACATGTATATACAGAGATACACATACAGATATATATACACACATACATACATTTATATATATAACATACATATATCCTATTGGTTCTGTTTCTCTGGAGAAGTCTGATTAAAACAGTTCAAAGGAACTGTGCTAGATGCATACTTAAGTTTCTTCCAATTTTAAAATTTTATGATATGTCATAATATAAGTTACTTCCTTTATGGTAAAAGTTTCAACCAGCACTTATATCATAAAAGTAAAATTTTCTAAAATTAATAATCATGTTCTCTTTTAATATGATACAAGCTATTCATAGGACACATTTCTAGTTTTTGTCACATGTATAGCTGTTACCATTATCTTAAAATAACAGATTACTTATACACAGAGTTATATTCAAAAACTATATTTTATCAGAGAAACCTGTCTTAAAGCTTCTAGAGGCAAGGTTTTGTCAGATAAAGTCATCCTTTTAAGTGGACATTCCCTCTTCTCACCTTGATACCCCAGTTTCCTTTTTCCATTCTTCAGTACAGGATGTAAATCTTTAATCTGTTCCATTTACTTCAAGATTTATAGCCATTCTCTAAATGTATGTCATTAAATTATAGTCTTTTTCCCTACTAATCCTGTCTGATGTCAATTTGTTTGCTTGACCAGCCCAAGAAGAACCTCAGAGGGATGATGGAATTTTTCCTGTGCCCCCACACTATCCTAGTTGATTTATTTTTACATCCTTGTGCTGTATAATCGTTCCAGGAAGGACCCAGTGGAAGATAATATCAAATTTGAAAGTTCATAGATACATTGGGGATGCTATAATACCAAGATGTAGATTCATAAACCTGAATAATTGTAAGAACATTTATATGAGAAAGTTTCTTGAGAATTTTGATCAGGCCAATTGTGTGATAAGCTATTGCAAGAGTAACTCTCTATAGCTCAGGACAATTACCTAATTTATATCAATGAATGTAGAATAGAATCACATTAGAAGACAGTGCTATAATTATGTGCACTGAAATCATAGTCCCTCCCCTCTTACTCCAAAGGTTGCCATGGCAATTGAAAATTTATCTCAGTCTGAGTACCAGTTTTCCCCCAAATATCTTGGCGTTTAAGATTTGATCATTGAAATATTAGTCCATGTTTATATTGTTACAATGCTACACTTTGCTCCCCAATTTCCAACATGATCTTCCTGTCTAAATTCTTCTGTTATCTTCATCTCTCACAAACATCTTCATATCTTAATATGGTTCCCACTTGCAAATGAAATATTACACTATATAGTTGGTAGAAGGTCATCCCAACCATTTCATTATTTCATTCTATATTTTCTAAAATAATATTGTGAACAGATTTGCTCCTTAAAATTCCACAAACTAAAACATAAATGCGCAGTTGCCCCTATTACATGATTTACTCACTTGCAGACTTTGGAATCTTGCCTGTGCTCTTGGAGCTAAGGGATCTTTTTATTCTAATTGCCTGAATGTCTTCTGGACAGCCATTAGCTGTATAATCTCATAGCAGTCAGAAAGCAAAATTTCACTTACTGTGTATTTTATCTTTATTGATACACAGTGTGATTATATCTCTGAAGAGGTAATGCTCCAGAAATATTAGGTATGTTCATATGAGATCCATGAGCCATTTCACATGATAAAAAAAGTACCACTTTATGGAAATGGAATCAGCCCATTAACTTTGCATTGCATTAAACTATCAGGTTAGGATTTTTAATTGAACAGGCTTGAACTTACTTATGGTGATTTCGTCTTTTCTATACTAAAAAGCTTACCCTTATTGCCTTTGAATACACAATCACGCATATATATATACACAAACATTCCACTTAATTAAAACTACAAAGCCCATTCACTTAATTAGATAGTGTGAATAAAGCATGCTTTGGAAAAGATGCTACCAACTTTTGTCACTTTGGAAAAGCTATTAAAAATATTAGCGAGTTTCTGACTCTTTCTCTACAAATTGTGCTCAGAAATATGTCAACGATTACATGCACACACACCTCAGATGCCACAACAGTTTTTTTTAACCACTTAATAGCATATATAATCAGAAATGTTTGCCACTTGCAGGAAAATAACTAATAAAGAAAATCTTCAATTTCATTTTTATGTGTCCTCTGTAGTTTAACCATGATAATAATACTACAGAAAAGCAATGATTTTTTAAGTATGTCAGATGAACTATTTTATATCACTGCTTACACATCATTATAAGAGACTACTAGCATTACCTCCAAATACAGATGAGGAAACTGTGGCACATATAGTTTAATTTCACCAAGTTTTCACAGCTAGTAAATAGTAGAAATTGGACATGCATCAAGGAATTTTGACTTCATAATCTATGCACTCTAATCATTGAATTTTAAAGTCATATTTATCAAAACAGGTGAAAACTTGATATTTTATTTCAAAATATATTTGCTTAGTGACTCACAGATATTTTTGAATATTCTAGGCATTTGTCACTTTTCAAATGTGAATCTATCCAGGATTCATAATTTTATTGGATATTATATAACACCTCTAAATAAATTTCAGTCTATAAAGCATTTATTTACACATACTCACCTTCAATAAATTCTTCCTAAAACTATTTAAATAACATCTCTGCTTATTTCTTTTTCTGGTTTTGATACATCAATTTAAAATATTTCTTCAATATTTTAATAGTATAAAAGTTTAGAAACCTCCCCCAAATTAGGAAATTAATAGAGTATGTACATGAGTAAACTAAATAGTGTATAGAGACCTCTTGAGCTACAGCTATATAAGAAATCTGTTAGGAACACCTTAGGAATTTATTAGCTACTTTGGCATTCAAGGTTTAAATTATGTAGTGTTCTAACTTTCTAAACCATTATGTGTAAAGAACAGACTAGAAAGAAAAAAAAAATGAATAAAGTGAAAATGGTGGCTTAGTATTACAGAAGAAACCTGGACACACAAAAACTAAAATGGAGTTTTGTTGTACTATTTTATAATAAATATTCAGATAGATACCTATATTATCAATAAGGCTAAATTGTTTTTAAACTCAATAGTTTACTAAAGAATAATATACTGTGCTAAGCATCCCTTTCAGATTGATTACACTTAAAAATATTTTAACTATGATGAGTTATTTGTAAGAATTACTTTTATAGTACATTTTATTGTCTTAAATGTTACATAATCAGATATTATTATAATTTCCTATGACTAGATAAATTGCTATCTGTTTCTGGGTCATGTATTGATTGTAAACAAGTTTTATAGAAACAACACTTTGCCTTTTCCTCAGAAACTGTAGAATAACTACTCGGTTAAGCACAGCTGACAACTTTTGTTTTTTTCTTTCTTGTTCCATTACCATGACTTCTCTTCCCTCTGTTCATCCCCTAAAACTGAATCTATCCTACTTGTAAACTGTTTATTTATTTTTTCATTTTTAGTTCCATTCTCAAATGCCATACACATTTGCTCATTTGTCTACCTTGTTTTGGTTACTATGCTAATTTCTGAATCTTCTCAGAAATGTAGTCATAAATACTAGGAATGAAAGTGAACACATCTGAATCTAAATTCTAATGGATAAGAATTAAGTGTCTTGTGCTAAACCTTTCCTAGGGAATGCTGAAGATTTATGTTTGAGATAGAACTTAAGGTATCAGAAATATATAAAATTAATGCAAACAAGAGGAACTGTATCATTTTCCTTTATAACATTAATTTATATTGAACAGAAGTCAGATTCTATTATTGACAAAGACAAAATATTCACATTTTGGAAATAGGAGTCATTAATTCATAACATGCAATTTTAAAAAGGACACAGGATTAGATATTTCAAGTTAATTCAATTAATTTAGAAATACTATAAAAGGATGCATACCAAATGTCAAGGTAATACAAGTACAAAAAGAATATAAAGAACAAGAGAGAAGAATGATAAAGGGCAAGATAAACAGGAAAGATAATCAGGTAAAGAAAATTAATGGAGAAATCTGAGAAAGAAGTATTTGAGAATAGACTGAATCAAAGAAAATGAGAGTCGAAAAGAGATATTAGCTTAGGAAAAGGTAAATTCTAAGATATTCATTTAGACTATTTACAATCTCTTTTTGGGTAACTTTAAACAAATGGCAAATGTCCACTACATAACCGGGAATAGTTTATTCTAGTAAGCTCTAGGAAATAGTGAACTTACCTTAATTACATTTGCTTCAAAATTTTATTTTCTTATATAATGGTAACAGCTTTTGCTTTAAAAGTTTTTTTCACATATAACGGTAACAGACATATCAATGTGTTTCATAATCTCCAGTTATCCAAAGTTACTGTCTGAGTGTGAAGAGGAAATCAAACTTTTAAAATTATAATACAAATAATGGAAACTCTAAAAATGGCAATAACCAAATACATTCAAACATTTACTAAAATTAATCTCTGCATTGTATTATCTTTACTGTTTTGCATGTGCAATGGATACTATATAGAAATTCATTCAATATGCATTTTGACTTCCTTCTAGTGTGTTTTCCTTTTAAACTGAGACATTAAAAATTACATTTTCATATTTCTTGCAGTCATGATTGGAGGGCTGATTTATATCTATCCATCAAATGTTCTCGTACATGATATGAATTTGGAACTGTACACAGTGGGAAGAGGTGAGGGATATGCAGTTATGCTTTGTTGATTCAGCATAAATATGGCTCTGTGCTTAATGATCACTTGATTTAGAGACTAGCTCTTAGTAATGCTAGCAGCTTCCTGATTGTGGCATAGAAGAGTAATTTGGGGGTAAACAACTTCCAGATTTTGAGCCTTGGAACTGAATCCTATGGAATGATTCTGGAGATTGAGAGTTTTTCTGAATGTTCAGCTTGAAGACAACTCTTTCAATACTTTTAACCAGTGAATATCTGGCAATGAATCATTTTCTTTGTAGGGTTTAAAGAGTTATTTGTCTTGCCTGCAACTAACCCCTATCCAAATACATTATATGAGAAAGAAAGGGTTAATACATAGTCACTGACAACCCAAGTAGGATTTTAAGTTTATAGTGAAAACAATAGGCTTGAAAGCCACGTTTTCTGAAGTAAGAAAATTTTACTCTAAAACTCTTGTAATTTCCTAAGTGATAAGAGGAATAAAGATATTGTTTATTAAATTATAGATTTCTTTTTACTCAAAGACTCTAGAAAACATTATTTTCTAAAATTCCGGTGGGGAGTAAATTTTTAAAAAGTTTAAAAATATCTTTTGTTATTCATAACAAATTCCAAATGGTGGGAGACTGGTTGCCAGGGAAAACAAGCACAAGATTAAAAGGGTTGGAACTTTTAGTCCTACTCTCCACCTCCATACTCAAAGTGGGAGGAGAGCATCATTGGAAATTGAATCAATAACCAATGATGAGTGATTTAACCTATCATTCCTACATAATGAAGTCTTCAGAATGACCCAAAAGTATAGTGTTTACTTCTGGATTAGTGAACACATGGAAGTTCAGGGCAAGTGGTATCCTCTGAGCAGACATGGAAGATCCTTGCCCCTCCCCCCATCCTTCCCCTAGTCATCTTTTCCATCTGGTTCTTTTTGAGTTATAGCCTTTTATAATAACTGGTAATCTAGACCAAAAATTTTTTTTTCTGAATTCTGTGAGTCATTTCAGTAAATTAATAGAACCAAAGGTGGGGGATGAGGGAACTCTTGATTTATAGCCAGTTAGTCAGAAGCACAAGTAACAATGGTATTTGGTGACTGGTGTCTAAAACCAAACCAACACTCCACAAAGCCATGATAAACACACACAATCCTATGGACCACTGGAGGGAAATAAAGAGAGGAAAAGAAACCGAAAAGACTGAGCACTTCACAGAATAGAATAAGCAGTCTCCCAAAGGAATTATTGAAATACATTGCCAGACAAAACTCAAATTTCAGTTTGAATTTTTTTTACTATTCCTTCGTTACCCAGTGGAATGGGCTAGTCAAAGAAGATAGAAAATATACTTTGCTTTCTTTTACTACTATAAATTTACAGCTACATTAAAAACAGTTATCAAAAATTACCTGACAGGCAGAAGGTTATTTATATTATGTGACAGGATCAAATTGATGTGTATGCTGTAGCGACTACAAAAATTGGAAAGCAATACTTGTATGAAAGTAAGAATGAAACACTGAAAAGTAAGAATGATGAATTCTAGAATATTTTTAAAAGCCCAAAATGATTGTAAGTAGTTACACTTTTATAGATTCCAAATGTACCAAAAATTAAAAAAAAACTAAACAAAGTAAATAATTTATTGAAGCTGGTTATTTAAGTATTATGTGAAGTCATTATAAAAATCACTCTGAGGTATTTTTAAGACAAAATGTTGAACATTTTATTCCCATTTAAGTTGTTCTTATGCAGAAAATTGCATTTTCTCAAAAGTAAAATAACTGAAGAAACACTGGGAATAAAACAGGTAAATAAACTACACTATCTGGTCTACATGTTGGTAAGCATCATACCTAGGATAAAAATCAAGTTAAAATTAGTTTTCTTCCAAACACTTGAATTTTGACAGTTGGCAGGTAATAGCCTTAATTTTTCAAATATCTAAATGCTTAAGAATCACACTGAATAAAGATTCAGATGGAAAACATCCATGATATGCTGGTGAGAGAGGAGAATGGATGAAGCAGTATTGATTTATTGTTTTAACTAGGTGAACACATAATATTGCAATTCCTGAGTCTTATTTTTAAATTAGGGTTTATATATTTTTATCCCATCTCATAATCTAGTCTTGAGAGATATGATCAAGTTTGACAATAACATGAAATCAATATGCAACCTTCTAATATTTAAAAGCAGTATCACTGCTTTTAAGTATTTACTGCTATTGTTTAGTTCAAAAGTAATAATTTTAAAATATGAAAGCTGTAGTTTGGTTATGTACTACTCATTCTGCTAAAGAATTTCCTGTTTAAAATTTGATTATTGCTTTATATTTATCAAAGAAATGGGTACTGAAACAGAAAGAAATAGAAAACCTGAACAGACCTATCAAAAGCAAGGAAACTGAAGTACTCAAAAGTCTCCCCCAAAATGAAAACCCAGGACAAGATAGCTTTACTAGTTGAGTTTAAATAAACCTTCAAAAAAGAATTATTGTCTCTTCTCAAACTCTTCAAAAAATATTGTATAACAGGGCATGCTTACATACACTTTCTATGAAATTAATGTGTTACACTGATACCAAAAGTAAACAAGGCATAACAACAACAAAACAAAACAGACACCATCTCTGATGAACACAGATACAAAAATTCTTACTGAAACATCATATCAATCACAGCAATACATCAAAGGAATCATCCATAATAACCAAGTGAGCTTTATTTGGAGAATGTGAGAATGAATCAACATATACAATTACTATAATATACAAATTAACAAAACTCAGGTAAAAATGATATAATTTTATGAATAAATGCAGAGAAAGTATTTGCCAAGATTCAGCATTACTTTGTAATAAAAGCTCTCAATAAAATAAGGATAGAGGAAATATTCATCAACATAATATACTCAATGGTAAAAAGACTTTCATCAAATATCGGGAACAAGGTATGGGTGTTCACTCTCTCCATTATTATGCAACATTGTGTTGGAATCCTAGTGCGAGCTATTGGGCAAAGAGAAGAAATAAAAGGAATTCAAACAAGAAGTAAAGTAAAACTCACCATTTGCAAATGACACTATAAGATATATATGTGTATGAGTACATACGCACATATAAAGATTTAAAAATTTCTACAAAAATACCTTCTAGAATTAATAAATGAGTAAAGTGTTTTCAGAAAAAATCTGGGTTGCATTTTACATATAAACAGGGAGATATAAAAAATATAAGTTAAGAAAACAATCCCATTTATAATAGAAAAAAAAGAATTAAACACCTTGAAATAAACTTAATAAAGGCGGTGAAAGACCTGTACAATGAAAACTGTACAACACTGTTGAAAGAAAAAGAAGATACAAAGAAAAGGAAAGATATTCCATGCTCGTGATTGGAAAGAATTAACTTTGTTAAAATGGCCATTTTACATAAGTCAACATACAGACTTAATACAATCCCTGTCAAGTTTCAACTGGCATTTTTCAAGGAAATAGAACAAAAATAAAATGTGTGGAATCACAAAAGACCCCAAATAACCAAAGCACTTAAGAGAGGGAAAAAAACAAAAACAAAACAAAAGTGGAAGATCGCATTCCCAGATATTGACCTATACTATAAAGCAATAGTAATCAAAACACTGTGATACTGAGATTAAAAACAGAAACAAAGGTCAGTGGGAAGAAAATTGCTCCTAAATATAAACTCACAGATATCTCATCAATTTATAACAAAGGAGTCAAGAGCACAAGATGTAGGAAAGCAAGTTTTTTCAACAAATGTGACTGGGAAAACTAGACAGGCACATACAGAAGAATGAAACTATATCACTCTTTCAGACTCTATACAGAAATTCAGAATGGATTAGAAGCTTTTATATGACAGGAAGGCATAAAATACATAAAAGAAAACAAAGGCAATAACTTGAATTTTACATTGGCCCGAAGACGTCTTTAGGGACTTGACTTCAGCAACAAGGAAAACGATACCAGAAATAAATGGGTTTACATCAAACTAAAATTCTTCTGTATTTCTTAAAAAAAAATCATCAAAGAAAAAAGACATTTTACTGAATGGGAGATGTCTGCACATCATATAGATGACCAGAGCTTAATATCCAAAACGTAAACAGAACATAAAACTCGACAGAAAAATAAAAATCCAATCAAAAAGTGAATAGAAGATCTGAATCGACGTTTCTCAAAGAAGACATGCAAATGGATAATAAGTATACGAAAAGATCTTAGACCTCTCTTGTAATTAGGAAAATGCAAATTCAAACATCAATGGATTATCAGCTCAAACCTATGAGAATGGCTATTATCCAAAACACTGGAAACAATTATTAGGAAGGATATGGATAAAAGAGAACATTTATGCACTGTTTTTGGTAGCATAAATTGTTATAACCACTATGGAAAGCAGTATGGAGATTCCTCAAAAAACTGAGAATGGAAATTCCATATTGTACTTCTTGGTGTTCATACAAAAGGCACAAAAACACTAATTTGAATAGCTATATGCACTTCCACATTTATTGCAACATTACTTATAATAGCCATGAACTAGAAGCAACCTAAGTGCCCATTGACAGAAAACTAAAGAAATTGTTATTATACATACACAATGGAATTCTACAGTCATAAAAAAGATAAAATCCTGCTATTTGTGACAACATGGAAAGAACTAGAGGTCATTATGCTTAATGAAGTGTCAGAAGAAGAAGGACAAATACTAAATGATTTAATTCCTATATGGACTATAAAGAAACAAAACAAATTAACAAAAACTAATCATAGATCTCTTTGCTGACATATTGTCTGTTTTTTACATTAGGGTAATGCCGGACTTATAGAATGAATTAAGTATTCCCTCTGCTAGTATACTTGTATATGTAGAGAATTGGCATAATTTCTCTGATTAATGGAAAATTTTGGTAGAATTCAACTGCAATTCCATTTAGGCCTGGTGCTTTTGTTGTGGAAAGTTATTAATTACTAATTCATTTTAAAATAGATTAAAATCTATTTAGATGGACTATTCTGTATATAGGTTGTGCCTTTCAAAAATTGGTCTGTTTTATCTATGTTATCAAATTAGGGGGATAAAATTGTTCAGAATATTCCTTTATTGTTATTTTATTGTCCATAAGATCTTCAGTGATGCCTCTTCTTTTATTTCTGATTTAGTAAGTTCTATCCTGTATCTTATTTTCTTTGCCTGACTACTGATATCTCTTATTAATCTTTTCAAAGTACTATCTTTTGGCCTCACAATTTTCTCTACAGATCCCTTGGCTTTAATTTCATTGTATTCTGCTTGCTTATTTCTTTTGTTGTGTTTACTTTCGATGTACTTTGCTAATATTTTTATCCATTTAAAGGTTGATTCGAATTATTAATTAACATATTTCTTATTTTCTAATTTATGCATTAGTACCATAAATTTTCCTGTAATCACTGATTTTACTGCATTCCACAAATTTCTATAGCTTGTGCTTTCATTTTCATTTAGTTCAAAAATTTTTAATTTCTTTTTGTTTCTTTAAACTAGTGTTATTTAGAAGTGTGTTGCTTAATCTCCAAACATCTTGACACATTTCAGTTATTTTTCTTTTATAGAAATAGTTTAATTCCATTTTAGTCCGAGATTAGACATTATAAGATTTTTCTTTTTCTCTTAAATTTGTTAAGGTGTTTCATGGCACAGAATGTGGTCTGTCTTGGTGAATGTTACATATGAGCCTGAGAAGACATGTATTCTGCTATTGTTGGATGACGTAGCATATAAATAACAACTATATTGAGATTTTTTATGTTTTTTATTGAACTGAGCTATATCCTTACTGATGTCCTTCCTGTTAGATCTATTTCTGATAGATGTGTTTTGATGACTCCAACTATGAGAGTGATTCCTTTATTTCTCCTTGCAGTTGTATTAGCTTTTGTTTCATGCAGTTTGACACTGTACTGTTAAGTACAAACATATTAAAGCTTTTGGTGTCTTCTTGGAACACTGAAACCCTTATCAATATATTTTATTTATTATTCTTTATTCCAGAGAACTTTTCTTATTTTGAGTCAGTTCTGAAATTAATGCTACTCCCGCTGTCTTTTCATTAATTTTGGAATGGTATATTTTTCTGCATCCATTTACTCTTAGTTTATATGTAACTTTATATTTAAATGGGTTTCTTGTAGACAACATTTAGCAGGATGATTTGTTTTGTTGATCCTGTGACAATCTCGATCTTTAATTGTTGCATTTAGAATACTGACAGAGATTACTTAGACAGTCTGATTTATGGCTACCATATTTGTCACTGTTTTTTAATTTTCTCTGTTTTTAGTTCTATCTTTGCATTCATTATTGTTTTTCTTGATTTTAGTTTAGAACTTCATTATTTTATTATTTTATTAGAATATCAGCTGTATTTCTTTTTAAACTTTTAAAATAATTGTCCTATAATTTAAAACATAAATTTACAAGTAATCCATATCAATTTTTAAATAACACTATTTGCTTTAAGGGTAATGTGAGTATCTTAAATAACGAAGTAATCCTAATTATTTCCTTCTGTCATTTGTTTCATTATTGTCATTCATTTCACTTAAGTATAAGCATATGTACATACATAAGGTAAACATATATAGTGGGACAAATTGCTGCTATTATTATCTGTTTTATCATTTAAGAATAATAAATACAAAATATTTAATTTAGTCTCATTTATTTAGGTATCTTCTTTTAGCATTTCTTGAAAGTAGGTCCACTGGTATCATATCCACTTAATGTTTGTCTAAAAAGGTCTTTTTTCACCTACATCTGTGAAGGAAAAATTCATAAGATACAAAATTCTAGGTTGGTGTTTCTTTTCTCTCAACAATTTAGACATTTCAGTCCAGTCTCTTCTGTTTATGATTATTTGAAGATAAGATGAATATGCTTCTTATATTTGTTTCTCTGTACATGAACTGATTTTTCACTCTGAATTTTTTCAGAATTTTTTTGTTTATCTTAAATATTTTGTTGTTGGAGAATAATATACCCAAGTATAGGTTTGTTTTTTGTTTTTTTTTTGTATTTATCCTGCTTGGTGTTTTCTGAGCTTCCTTGATGTGCGATTTGGTCTGATATTGACTTGTGGAATGTCTCAGCCATTGTTTCAAATATTTCTTCTTTTCTTTTTTTTCTACTGTTCCTTTACACATATTCTTTTGTAGTTGTTCTATAAATATTTTTTTTATTTTTTCCGTCTTTGTTCTTTTACAATATTTGAAAATTCTATTGATTTTTCTCTAGTTTAAATATTCCTTCCGTGTCTGTGTTCAGTCTATTAACATGTCTATCCAAGATTTTATTTTTCTAACAAAGATTTTTACATCCAGGATTTATGTCTTTTTGGTTCCTTATAAGGATTTCTATCTGTTTACATTGCCAATTTGTTCTTGCATGCTGTCTTTTTCATATTAATCATAGTTGTTTTAAATCCCACTTCTGATAATTTCATCATTTCTGTCATGTATGATGGTTCTGATGCCTGCTCTACCTCTTTAAATTGTATTTTTTGCTTATTGGTATCCTTTGAAATTTTTTCTTAATAGACATGTACCAGGTGAAAGAAAGTTTTGTAAATGAATAATACCATAATCCCATGTCCAGGTGTAGGACTAAAGGAGCATTCTACAGTCTCAGTATTTTAGTTAGTCTGTGTCACTGGATTGTGAAGTTCACACAAGTCTCTCAGCTTCTCAGGTTTTTTCTATCCTTTCCCTTAAGTAGGCAGAATGACTAGCTCTCTGGAACTGGGTATTTTCTTCTTTCCCCCAAGAAAGTTAAGGAAAAAAAAAAAGTAGATTTGGTTCTGTTAAAGTGGTTTCTCCTTGGGTTTAAAATTAGGTACTGTGGAATGATTCAAAATATTTTTTTTTTCTTTCCTGCTGTGTGAAGTAAAAATGGTATTTTTCTCTAACTTTTACAGTGGGAATTTGTTTGCGTTCCTGGAAAGTAAATATCACAATTTTGTGGGCGCTCCTTGGTGTGGTGTCCCTGTAGTTTTGGGCTTACAGAACTGTGAAGACAGCACCTCACCATTTATCCATCACAGATTAGGTTTTCATGCCACCACACTTGGTTGTTTGGTGAGTCTTCACCAAGCAAACTAAGACTTTATTTGCCTTTCTGTGTTTCTCATTCTGAGGGCAGGGATTTGCCTCTATACTTTCTTCTCTTATGAATCCAAAAAGAGGTTCTGATTTTCAAATTGTTTCCTTTTTCATTTTTTTATTAGGATAAAGTGAAGACTTCTAAACTGACTATGTTAGGTAGGAACTCGAGCTGAGGTAAAATGGAAGCTAAGCCAGGGAGTCATAAAATGACACCAATTCAATTAATAAAACCGCTAGACATTAGCCAGATAATTCAGAACAAAGTGCCTATACTCAGAATTATTAAAAAGCCAGGGGAGTTTAAAGTATAGAAGCTACATGCTGGTGATCAGGGCTACAGACTGTTGGAGAGGACAAAGGAAATAAATCATAAATTGCTACCAGTTTACATCTTCTAATCAATTTAAAAGAAGTCACTAGCAGGTCAGTTAAGGACCTCATCCTACCTCAGAACTCACCTGGGCGGGAATAAGAGCAAATAATGAATGGCTGTGATCTTTAAAAATCTCCAGTCCTGAACCTCTGGCAACTACTTCCTTCTCAGAGTGGCCCATTCCCCAGGTTGATCTGGGAATGTACTTTTCCCCATTCCTTCCTTCTAAATAAAAACCTTCTTTGGCTCTACCTCTCCTTTCTTTTCATGTGCTGGGCTCTACAGCAAATTTTTTCTCCAAAGACAAAACAAAAGAAAACAAAAACAAACAAAGAAAAACCCCCAACACAATGAGGAAAGTGAGGCACAAGCCCCATGGTTAAATATCTATGTTTTGAGCACAACATCTGAAAGATTAGAGAGTATTTTTCTTGGGAAGGGCCGTATTTCTTAATATGGTAACTTCTGTTTCATACTAACAATTTTATCATTAGAAAATGTTTAATAGCAAGAATAAAATGCGTGTGTTAGTTACCCAGTTAGAATGGAATGTCAATGTTTTACATATTCATTTTCAGAAAATCTTACAAAGAATGGAATAGTTAATACCACTAATTGAAATGTGTATTTATAAATGGAATGGGAGAATTGTATACATAAATCTAGTCAGGAAACTAATTATGCAAATTGATGTTACATGTGGAATATTCTAAGTTTTTGGATCATAGAAATTGAATATTCTAGAATATGGTTTAAAAAGGAGGAAACTATTACGGTTATTCAGGTATTAAAAAAGAATTCTATTCCAGAGTTATCCTTGCAAGGGAATCTTTTCTACGCAGAAGCCTCTGCCAAACACTAAGCACCTCTTTCTACCCTCATCCCTCCCCCTCCCCCTCCTGCTTTTTTGTCCATATGCATGTTTTAGTTAAGTCACTGACAAGGAAACTACCAGCCTTATGTTTCCACTAATGTTAGGAACAGCACATAGAATTTGTAATGTTAAGCATAACAGCTGATCATACTATAGAGGAGTAGAAAAGGAAAAAAAAAATGACGCCATTAACCATGCAAATGTGTGCCACATCTGTACTAAATTGTCATTTGCATGAATACAGCAAAGGCAAGCAGGATTACTGTCATTAGAGCAATGCTCTTTGTACTGCTATAGTGTACTTAAGGTTGTGTGGGTGTTCCCATTTATAATGCTCCCCTTTTTAGGGTTTTATAATTTGGTTGTAATAATCTGTTTTTGGATGAAACATTACTATAAGTTCACAGAGGGAGAGCAATTTTTAATTACAAAATTGAATTCAAATTCGCTCAGCCATATTTTAGCTAAAAAAGGCATTTAAACACACTAACAAAAATTATGTTTCCTTTTTTAATATGACTGTTTTGAATGGAATTTGCATGAAAGTGTTTTTTTAATTGGTTGAAAAATTCCTTCTATTGTAGTATTTATAATTATTGATTTTGTGAAGTACCCCAGTTGAGTCTTTGACAAATTTCCAGAAAAAGTAATTCCAAGTAAATAATTTATAACAATTTTTATCATGTTAGCTCTTAATAAACTACTTAGCACATATTTATTTAGGGCTTCTTAAGCATCTAACAAGATACACATTTGTGTACACATATTAATGACAAACTTTACAATCAGTGTTTCCTACTTATTGATGAATAACAAATTGCTTCTGCAACTTCAGTTTTTCTATCAGTTTAAATGTTGCAATAACATCAAAGATGTAATTATAATTAACCAGTAATTTTTTTTATAAATGGTATATTGATTTTGTAGGCATTGGTTTTCAATACATTTTCTGTGCATGGTTATTATTATTTTCAGCAACTTTATACTCTGAAAAGTTCCTATATGCATCCAGCCATCCATATCTGCATCTTTGTTATATAGTAACGGCTAAAAATAAAGCCTGAGCTAATGTTCACACATTAATTAAAGTTATGATGACTGAATAAATTCAGATTGTTTCTATAATTCCCCTAGAAAAGACAGTCAATTTTTAGTTTATGTAGCTCATTATTGCTTTTGAGAATTGTCATCTTGTAGATCTATAATGTGTAATGTCAAAAATACATGCACATCTGCAGGTAAGAAGAAGAAAAATAAAAGTACCTTCAGAAAACAGATTATACCATTAACTAGGAAAATATAAAATGTTTTCTAAAATAATTACTTATAATGCCAAGACTGGAATGGAGAGAGGCCACAAGAAATATTGTAGCCTCTTGGGATTAGTAACACAGGGGCTTCAGTCCCTCACCTAGACCTGAAAGGCAAAAGAGGACACAGTTATTGAAACCTAAAGAAAGAGACAGGGAGAGACCCTGTTACGGTATCTCTAACCGTAGGTCAAAATAAACAACTATACAAGGTAATAGTCCACAGAAAAAGCTGGTGATTAAGTACTTTGATCTTGATCTTAGCCATTGTAGGGACATGGCTCCCAGCCCAATAAGTGGCAAATAATGAATTTAAATGGCTGCAAATCTTAATAAGTTGTTTTTGCTAGTATACATGTTCATGCAACCTACTACTTTATTCAAATATTGACACATATATCAGCTTACAAATAATTTATGTAGAGTCCATATGTAACAAATAGTTTTGTAAGATAAATTTGAATATAACATATTTGTGTTACAGAAGGGAGTAAATAGGGAGATAAAACCTATAGATAGATATCTACAATTCTGGCATCACTGCTATTTCAATAGTACAAAATAAGACCTGTCGAGAGATAGGCAATAAATCATACATTCATAATAAAATTAGAGAAAGACTTAGAGAACACATGCTAAATCATAAAAGTCTTAAATAGTAGACTTATTTTTATAACCAAAGGGTGAGTTTTCTTGCCTGCACAACATTATCTCTGTGTTACAAAACCAAACGTTCACAGCAGCTCAAGAAATGTTTCACATGGGAACCATACTAGTTAAAAAGAGAATAGACTGATAACTTCTAGTTGAGAAACTTAAGTGCCAGTATATGGCAGTGTGTGTTGTTGAATACGAAAATTTCTGTAAGTTTCAAAATAAGGTAGTAAGACAATCATAGCATCCCATTAGAAAGATAGACTGGCTTCCCCAATTAGTTTGGATTAGTTTAGAGAGACTCGGTGTAATTCAGTGATTTAAGAAATAATGTAATGATTCAAATAAAATGGAGACAATTGAACGTAAAAAAGAACTCACCAATGTGAGAGAGATTTTACAATATATTTCAGTACTATATTTAAATTTGAATCAGTTGTTTCAGATCAACTTAAAAGGAAAAAGCATAAATATTTAGATTATCAGGTGTATCATCGTCTAGTATCATGTTCTCCTGAATATAGGTTTCTTTCCAATATGCTTTTATAAAGCCAAGAAAGGCTGATAGCTCTCTCCTCTGCCTCCCTGCAGTTCTAACAGGTATCATTATCTCTAATCCCAGCCTTACTCATCCTGCTGAGCGGCCAATAGCTATTAAAGATAGCTTTTTTGCAGTATAAACTGAAGCCCTCAGTTCAGTGATGGCATGTGGATATTTTGGCATGTTTCAAACCTTATTTTTAACAACTTATTGTAATTTATCTAAGATATTTGGATCTAAAAACTTATTCCATTTACCTAGGTTGAAATACACTGCTAGAAAGCTGTGTATTATTCATATTGGGGATTCATACTGATGAAATTTGTTTATTATGCTTATATGTAAATATGCATTTGAAATAAAAAATTATCAATGTCATAGTCATGATATCAAGGCATCAATAGTACTGATAAAATTTTAAAATGTATCAGGCAAGGAAGTAACTATGACATTACTAGAAATAACTAAGTAACACATGATACCTTCATAAAAGTTCATCTAAACATGAAATTTTTAGTGCAACTATTAATATTAAAATTATTTTCCCCTTCAATCTTTATCCTATGCAAAGTTATGAGTTTGTGACTTAGACCTGACTTGGAAAAAGCTGGAACATGGTCATATGAGCAAATCACTTCTGTAACCGTCTGGCTTTCCTTTGCTAACTTTGTTAGATTTCTCTTAAAGCTTTGTTTCAGATAATTCCTTAATTCAGTTTCAGATATGTATATATTTGATAGTGTGAGGGACCTATCAAAATAAAATGTTCAAAATTTAACTGTGTTGTATTCTATAAGATGAGTTCAGGAAGTGATTGTAATTCATATGTAGTATATGTAAAGTTCAAAGTTTGTAATTCCAAACAGTGAATCAAAAGATTACACACACACTCTCACATTCACTTACATGCGCTCACACACATATACACATCAGTCAGTAAGCATATTTTCAAACATCTGGATCTTTTACAATATGAAGTTACAAACATCCAGATGTTTTCACAAGAGTTTTAGTGGTAGGCCTATTTTCAATACATCATTTGAGCATCTCAATACTATTAACCCCAAAGTACATGTATTGTATGTTTGTGTGCGTGTGTGTATGTGTGTGCGTGAGTGGGCATGCATGTAAGTAGGGGAAAGAGAGAGAGAGAGAGAATTCCCACTCTCCTATTTCACAATAAATCCTGTAACCACTTGCTAAAAAAAAAACAGAAGAAGAAGAAAGATAAATTCTCTATTTTTAAATGTCATCTTGACTTTGGTCTCAGACTTAGAGGACTTATCATGACTTCATCTCCACACTGACAAAGAATATTCATGTCAAACGTATTTCTGTCTTTAAGTGTGTATGTTCGCTATGTCTTGAATACTCTGTTTTTTATTCTCCTTGAATATCTGCTCTCAAATTTATGTCCACTTACACTATCCTTTTATTCCTCATGGTGTTCGTGTTGGAAACAGGTGGGGAGAACCCTTTCAGTGAGCTGCAGGACTACTTGGGTCGCCAAAGAATTCTGCTTTCCTTACTTGTCAGTTCAAGTTACTGTAAAAAGAATAGCTCTTAAAAATGCATGACTTCATGTGGTCAAATGTGTCAAAAATGGTTTAAAATAATATAATCCTAAGAACCATAGGGGGTGGGAGGGAACAGCAAAAAAAATCACTGGTATTTTCTTCTCCTATATCCCATATTTATAGCCAGCACCATAAATACACACCAGGAACACATGTGAGACGCGGTCATTTTCTCCAAATAAGTTTTGTCAAAATCACTGCATTTACTACTGTTACACTTACTAATTATCTCAATATGTATTGCTGGTGTGTCTATCTCCTTGTGCTTTGACCTGGAGGCAATTCTTACTCTAATCATAAGATGAGAAAGGATGCTGTTGAGTGCAACTTCTGGATGCTATGGGGTAACACTTTGGAAGTAATCACAACAGAAATGACACTGTTGGAGAAAAATTTACAAGTTTTAAAACAATCCTTCTCTTTTAACTTAAATGAAAAGAAACATGGAACAATATTGAATAAGAGCATTTTCCTATTTATACTGATACTTTTTTTAAAGTTGTATCAGTACACATTTTACTAGTATACTGAGATACATAAAATTCGAAGTCAAATTATTATGTTTTAGGAAATATTTTTTAGCATTGTAATAGGTAGAGTTACCAATTAAATACATAATCATAAGGAAAGTAGTCAAATTATATTACAAGGAATCCAGTAGTTGAAGCATTATTTTTTATCTTTAATAATGTTGATAGACTTTTCCATTTTGTGTATCACATTCCATTTCCTAACTGTATTAATTGATGCTATCAAATTCAGCAAAAATATGCACAGCATTATATATTGAAAATAAATCATTCATGTTTACTCAAACTAAATACATTGCTGTATAATAGAATAACCTTTCTCCTAAAGGCTTCTTGGTAGGTCAAAGTGTTTTTGTTCACAAATTAGTGCATTGCAAATTTTTCAGGTGCAAATTTGGAAACCACTTTCAAAACATAGCACATCATTTCACTCCTGAAAATGTTTAGTATGTTAGTCTTAGAATGTGATGGCATAGATAATATTTCACTCTGAAAATTCATGAAGAACTAAATTTAAATAGTGTCATCATTTTCTTTGCCTAAAAGCAATGAGGAAACTAAATATATTTGAAGGTATTTTCTTCTGTAAATCCAGACCTGTATTATCTGTGAGAATAAGTAAACAGTTGGCAAGGAACTCCCTCTTGTGGTCAAACATTCTTAATTAGAAAAAGAGATTTGTACATAACCAATGGTCTGGATTATTAAAACTTGGGTCACTTGTAACCATTAAGATTAACAATACTGATATAGTGGTTTTACTGAAGCAGTTCATTGCAAATTAGGGCTGAATTCTGGAACATATGCTCTTAATTTTTTCCAAAACAGAGCTTTGCACTGCTTTTCAAGATAAATCCACTACGAGTTTCAATTTCCAAGATTTCTTGCTACTTTTTAAATAGCATGTCATCCTTTAAAAATTATACACAAACACAATTATCAGACACAGAGTGGAAGACATTTATTATTGATTATTGTAATAAGTTCACATCCTCTTTGTTTTTATCTGAACACTTTGTTTCTAGTAGTTTCAAAAACTGTAGGACTGCTAAATGTTTCTTTAAGCATCAAGAGAAAGTTCTGATGTGCTGTTAACCAATTCTCTCCCAAGGTACATGTGGAAACAGAATCTATTGTCAGAAGCAATAAATGCCTGACATCCAATCAGAAGTGTCTTTTACCCTTATTATGAATGAGACAAATTATCAGGCACATAATGAAGCTGACAAATTACAGTATTTTCCTGATTGCTGACTTAAACAGTGATTCCAACCTTTTCACAAGATCAGGAATAGACACTATCTGTCCAAGTACTGAGTGTGCAATTCATTCCATGATATCAAATTAAAACTTGATGCCAAGAAGCCTGGAATTTAACTTATCTTCTGACAGCACATCAAAGTTGGAAAGACGGCCCTGTGTTCAGATCAGGTCACTGCTGCCAGTTCAAATACTGAGGATACAAACAAAGCCAACATCTTTTAGGGATGTCTTTCAATATGAGCAAAAAGAAAAAAAAAAAAAATAAACAACCAGCCTCCAAGCCTCCAAACTTCAATAGAGTCTCTATTTTAGAGAAAGAGAGCCACAGCAAAGGGGTGGGAGGGAGGGAGAAAGAAGAGAGGAGGAAGAGGTATTGAAGGGGAGGGGAGGAGAGGGGACGAGAGGGGAGGGGAGGGGAAGGGAGGAGAGGGGAGGAGAGGGGAAGGGAGGAGAGGATGATGATCATTTAAGTTCTTTATTTGTGCAAGAGATGTCTACATGTGGAGATAGCTATTTCTGTACAAGAGCTGGTTACAACATTGCTTTGTCTGCCTAAAGTTAAACACTCAATTAATCATCAGTCAAATGATGCATTTACGCTTTCTTTAAACAAGCTGGGGAATAATATGTGTGAGAGGACAAAATTAGTTATCTTTAAATTATTGTTCATATTTCCTTACTGTTGTTAGGAAATATGTTGTTACATTCTGTTGACCATGATATATTTTATATCTTAATTGGTTTCCTTAATTTTTATTGATACAAAAATATGTAACAGAACTGTATTCACTGTATAAAAAGTGTATGTTATTTAAAACACTAGAAATACAAAAAATGTTGGTATTTCCCAAAATATAGATAACTTTATAGTACTTTTAATGCCATTATTTCAAATATATTGACTAATTTCTCTATTCATAGTGTTTAACTTTTAGTGACCTTATTTTGAATATCAGCATACCCTCTATTGTATGAACTATAATGTGCTTACTCAAACCACCATAGCAGGAAACAGTCAAATATCTTTCCAAACTTTTCAAAAAGAAGAAAAAATGGTTAAGTATTTATGTAACTAAATATTTACACACATGAAATTATTTAACAATACAATGTATTCTCAAGTTAGTGAACTATAAGAAATGTTAAATTTTTGGTGTTTTTCACTCATTTAAAATGTTGTATACTTTGCAGTTCTATGTTCTTAGCACCACAACTCATAACAACCAAGAGATGAAAACAGCCTAAATGCTCAACAACAGATGACTAGGAAAAGAAGCTGCATATATATTCAATGGCATTCTATACAGCTGTTAAAAAAGATGAAATTGTGCCTTTTTCAACAACCTGCATGGAACTGGGAGTGATTATACTAAGTGAAATATGCCATAAAGAAAAATAGAAGTACAAGATGGTTTTGCTTATATTTGGAATATAATGAGATAAAACAAAAGAACAGACAAAATTCTACAAAATGTATAGCACTTAAGACTGTGGTTACAAAGGGGCATGGAAGCCAGGGGAGGAAACATGAGAAGGAAGGAGTGAATAAGTTGGTGTTAAAGGGCACTAGAAATCTGGTGGTGGGTGTGGTGTAAAATGCACACAGACTGAGGTGTGTGAATTCAATATTCTAAAAAGTATATAGCAGAGTAAACAAAATAAATATTAAAAGCAATTAAAATAAATGAAAGCAAAAATAATAAAATTGCAGATATTTTGAGAATTCATTTTCAATTAAATCATATAATAAATTAATAAAATAATATAACTTATGTATTTTCCCTATATAGCTATCAGCACCAGAAAAATATCATTGAGTTAAAACTCAAGTTTTGTCCAAATAAAATAATATTAATGGTGAATAGTTACAACCCATATCATCAACATTTGCATTTCACTCTGTATTTTGACTCTATATGTAATATCAATATCCCTGTAATACTTTTGGAGTTAAAAGTATGCCTTGAAAAAAAACATTGTAGATCTCGTTCCAAGATGGTGTATTGTAAAGATCCCTAGCTCATCTTGTACTCACAGGAACAACTCAAATACACCTACTTAGCAATTATAAACTTGAAAAGGAACAGATTTCAGTAAGATAAATCAGTCTCAACCTCAATGCCTCAGGGAGAGACCAGTGATACAGAAACTCTCCCTAGAGTTGAAGGCCTTATTCCATCAGTGAATGCCCCCAAACCTTGGAACTGAATTTCAGTTATTGAACCAAAAAACCTTGGCATCAGTAGAAAGAGAAATATCCTGCTCGTGAATTGCTTTTGTGCATTTGTGCCAGCACTGGGGGTCACTATTGCAAGAAAGTATCAGGGGGAAACACCTGTCTCCTCCACCATCAGTGTACTGGTGCTGAACTGCTGAAGCTCACAGCAATCCTTACATGGAGTTCCTGACAGCTTGAGCTACAGCTAAACAGCTTTGCTATTTGCCTGGTACTTCCCAGAACTTCCACCTCCAAGCCTGATGGCTTATTTACCAATCCTTGATTGGAAGGTCACAGTTCTGGAAGATTGGGGGAATTTTGTAGGAAAGTTACTAATCACTCTCTTCTGTGGCCTCTACTGGGACTGTGGCCTGATTGCAGACTGGAACAGCTCTTGGATTTCTCCTTTTGTGTCTAACTATTCATGCTTGTGACTCTGGGGGAAACTTCTGCAGTGCTTACCTAAACTCTTACCCTGTAGGCTGACTTCTCATGGTTCAACACAGGGCAACCTGTAGAGCTTAGATATTTATGAGAAGTGTTAAGATAATAAAACTGAATGAAGCCCACATTTGAGACCAACACACAGGCCTATAATGTGATACTTGATACCATAATACAAGGCCTTTACATCATGGAAGCCTATTCTCTGGAAATAAATAAGGAAAGCCAAAAAATCAAAGAGATAAATGTGTGAAATTATAGAAAAAAATAATGGGAAAATCTGAAACATAATTATGTTAAATATGTGATGAAGACTTTAAGGTAAGAGTTTTAATAATACTCACTGAAATCAAGGAAACAGTAGAGGAACAGAAAGAGGACTACAACATAGACAGAAATAATATGAGCAGTTCCAAACAGAATTCATGTAAATAAAGAATGTAATAGCTGTGCTTAAAAGTACAATAGAGGGACACAAAAACAGACTGGAGGAAGACTCCAATAGAATCACTGAGCTAGAAGACATTACTTGAATGAATTCAAGTAATGAAGACAGCACACGAGTCCTTAGGGATAACATCAAGGGGAATAACATTTGCACCATAGGGCCCCCAGAAAAAAAAGAAAGAGGGAGGGGGGTAGAAACCATCTGAATAAATAATAATTGAAATTTTCCCTAACTTGAGGTAATAAAACATAACTCCATACCCAGGAATCTCAGAGAGTGCCATTCAAAAGAATGACATGAAGACCCATTGTCATTAAAATTACAAAAATACAAAATAAAGAGAAAAATCTTAAAACCAGTTAGAGAGAAATGAGTTGTATACAAAGAAGCTTCCATAAGACTGTTGGTGGATTTCTTAGCTGAAACTTTACGGAACAGAAGGAACTGCCATAATATATTCAAAGAGTTGAAATAAAAGGATTTCCAGTCAGGGATACTCTACCCTGCTATGTTATCACTTAGAAATGAGAGAATGATAAAGAGTTTTACAAACAAAGTTGCTGGAATTCCTCACCATAAATCCAGTCTTAGAAAAAATACTAAAGGAAGTTCTATAAAATGCAAAAAAAGAAAAATCACACCGACAAGAAGACATCAAAAATATAAAATGTGGAGAAGAGGAGAATAAAATTGTGGACTGTTAGAGTGAACTTTAGACTAAGGGCCTTTAAAGTAAAAGCAGATTATAAGCATAAAAACATTTATTTAAACCCCAGGATTATCTCAAAACATATACATAGCGGAGGGGGCGGGGGGGTGTGGAGAGACTAGAAAATGTAAAGAGAAAGAAAACAGCATAAATACTTTAAAACACCCAGAAGAGGAAAACAAACAAAGGTACTGCCTGCAACAAACCCCAAAAACAATCAGCAAAATGGCAATAAACAACTACATATCAATCATCATCCTAAATGATGATGGATAGAACTTACGAATAAAAAAGCAGAAACTGGCTGAATGGATTAAAAAATATAACCTAACTTTCTTCTACATATAGGAAACTCATCTGTATTTGAAGGATAAACAGGCTCAAAGTTATTTATTGATAGACAATTCTACTGTCAAAGACAGCCTAAAAAGAAACAGGGACAGTCGTCCTTAAGAAATTCCAATGAAATAAGGTAGCCAAGACAGAGATGGATATTATGTAGTGATTACAGGGTCAATTCACCAAGAATTTGCATATATATGTATATATATGTATATATGTATATATATATATATATATATGAATATAGTCACCAAATGAACAAGCATCAAAATGTATTATTATTAACACAACTATAGAGAGAAGAGAGATAATGACAGTGGTACTATAATATCAGAAAATTCAAAACCCCATTTATAACAATGGACAGATCAACCAAGCATTAAATTAACAGGAACACAACAGACTTAAATGACAAATTAGAACAGATTGATTTAATAGATATATACCAAACACTATATGCAGAATTCACATTTTTCTCAAATGTTCATGGCTCATTCTCAAGGATAGATTATATGTTGGGAAACAAGTCTCAACAAGTTTACAAAGATTAAAATCATACCAAGTATCTTCTCAGATTACCATGTCATAAAACTGGAAATCAATAACCAAAACAAGCTAGAAAATTTCAAAACATGTGGATACTCCACAACATGCTTCTGAATGACTTTTGTATACAAAAGAGGAAATTAAAAGAAAAACAACTTATGGAAACACAGAACTTATGGGATGCAGCAAAAGAAGAACCAAGATAAAAGTTAAGAGCAATCCAGAAATACTCAATAAACAAGAAAAATTACAAAAGAAATATCTAACCCTAATTCTAAAGCAACTACGAAAATATGAACAATTGAAGCCAGAAACCAGTAGAAGAAAATAATAAAAACCAGAGCAGAAATAAATGAAAAGGAGATCAAAAGAAAATTCAGAAAAATCAATGAAACCAAAAGCTGGTTCTTTGAAAAACAAACAAAATTAACATATTTGGCTATGATCAGGAAGAAAAAAAGAGAAAAAAACGCTCATAACCAGAATCAGAAATGAGAAGGAGACGTTACAATGGATACCTCATAAATACAAAGCATCATAAGAGATTACTGTGAACAGTTATATGCCAACTAATTGGGCAATCTAGAGGATATGGACAGAATTTTAGAAACAGAGAGTCTACAAAAACTGAATCAAAAAGAAAAGGAAGACTTGTCGGACCTATCATGAACAAAGCAATTGAAGAAGTAATCAAAAGTCTCCCCAAAATAAACACTCAGGATGTCTTTACTAATGAGTTTTACCAAATTTTCAGAGAATAATTAATATTCATTGTTCTGAAACTTTTCCAGAGAACTGAAGTCAGGGATAACTTCCAAATACTTTCTATGAGATCAACATTACATTGATAACAAAACAGACCAATTAGTCATTAAGATTGAAAGTTGCATACCAATATTTCTGATGAATGTAAATGCAAAATCTTCAAAACATTTCAAACTACATCCCACAATACATTAAAAGGATCATATAATGACCAAGAGGGATTCATCCTGTGGATGAAAGGATCGTTCAATTATGCAAATCTATTAATATAACACATCAACAAAAGGAAGGGAAAAGTATGATCATGTCAATAGACACAGTAAGAGCATTTGACAAGATTCAGTACCCATTTATGATAAAAAAAAATGTTCTTTATAAAACTGGGGTAGAAGGACTATACCTCGACATAATAAAGGTCATATACAATAAACTCCTAGTCAGTATCATACTTATTAGGGAAAAATTGAAAGCATTTACCCTAATATCAGAAATTAGACAAGGTTATCCACTCTCACAATTACTATTTGACATTGTACTGAAGGTCCTATTCAGAGCAATTATGCAAGAAATGAAAGGAATCCAAACTGTAAAAACAAGAAGCAAACCTATCATTATGTAAAGATTATATATATTAGAGAGAGAAAACCTAAAGACTACATCAAAAAACTACTAAACCAATAACCAAGTACAGTGCAGTATCAGGCTATAAAATTAATATACAAAGAACTTTGCATTTGGACATGTAATAAATGATAGAAGGTAATGAAATCAAGAAAATTATTGCATTTACAATAGGTACCAAAATAAATACCTTGGAATATATGTAACAAAAGAGGTTAAATACCTATACAATGAAATCTATAAAGCATTGTTAGAAGAAATAGAGGAATATAAAGAGAAATGGAAAGATATTCTATGCTTATGGTTGGGAAGAATTAACATTTTTAAAATGTCCCTCTTAAAGCAATATACAAGTTTAATGCAATCCTTATGTAAAGTCCACAGGTATTTTACAACAAATAGAACAAAATACTTTAAAAGTTTTAAAAAGACCTTGTATAGCCAAACTGATGATGAGAAAAAAAGAACAATACTAGAGGTATCACCCTTTCAGAACTTGAGCTACACTACAAATTCTTAGTGATCAAAGCTGTATGATACTAGAATAAAAAAAAGACAGATCAGTGGAATAGAAACAAAGGACTAGAAATAATCTCCCACATATATGGTCAGTTAATTTACAACAAAGGAGTCAAGACTTATGATGGAGAAAGGAAAGTGTTTTTAAAAAACGAGATTGGGAAAACTGGATAACCACATGCAAAAGAATAAATCTAGATCATGCTATAACACTGTATACAATATTTAATCAAAATGGATTAGAAACTTGGTTGTAAGATCAAAACCCATAAAATACTTGGAAGATAATATAGGAAGGACATTCCATGACATTAGTCTTAGAGAGATCTTTAGGGATTCAACTCCAGTGGCAAGGGAAACAAAAACAAAAACTGGGATTTCATCAAACTAAAAAGCTTTTTCACAATAAAAGAAACTGTCCCAAAACAGAAAGATATCCTTCTGACTGGGAGAAGATATTTGCCCATCATACATCTGCCAAGGTCCTAATAATCAAAACATATAAAGAACTCACAGAACTCAACAGAAAAGCAAACTATCCAGTCAAAAAATAGACAAAAGAATCGAATAGACATACAGATGTCCAAAAGGCATCCAAAAACATGTTCTTTGTTGTTTGTTATTAGGGAAATACAAATAAAAAAAAATGCATTATCAATTTATTATCAAAATTATTATCTCACCTCACCTGTGAGACTGACTTTAATCTAAAAGTCTGGAAATAACAAATGTTTGCAAGGATGTGGAAGAAATGGAACAATTCTGTGCTGTTGGTGGGAGTGTAAGTTGGTGCTACCTTTATGAAAAGAATTATGGAGACACCTGAAAAAATTGAGAATGGAGATCACATATGATCCTGTTGTATCACTTCTGGTATGACACAAAAACACTAATTTGCAAGATACAGGCACCCCCATTGTTTATTGCAACTTTAATAGCAAAGAATCTGAAACTACCTAAGCTTCCATGGTCAGATGAATGGATAAAAAGATGTAGTATATAGATATAATGGAATACTACACAGCCTTGAAAAGTTGAAAATTCTGTCACTGCAACAACATGGATGGAACTAACAGGGATTATGCTAGATGAAATGTCAGATGGAGAAAAACAAATACTGATGATCTCATTCATATGTGGAATAAAAAGAAAGCAACCAAAGGAAGAGAAAAATGAAAATTAACTCTTAGGCATAGACAATAGAACTGAGGTTTCAGGGTACATTTGTGTAGAGGGTAGGAGCAAGTGTTGGTGGGTGTCCAATGGACAGTTGTGAAGATCTTTTGACAATTAAGTAATGGTCATAATATATTGCGATATATGTGATAAATGGCTTCCCTACTCATTAAGTTTTACTATTTTGTAAATCAAAGTTATCTCAAGAAATTTTTTAAAAACTGAGGCCTTTGTACATTTAGAAATTTACTATATTTTGTCAAGTATAATGTACATTGTCCAAGTTTGTGAGGGAAAATAAGAATGCATTATATATGGATAGTACTAATTCCATATCTATAAAAATGTTTTAAATTATGCTTAACAGTTCAACTCTAGACATCAATCATATCTGTATGCAAAATAACACTCCGAAATACAAAAATCAGTTTTGTTGAACTAACGATGAACTTAGAATGAAAACAATTTAATTGTAATGATTCCACAAAATGAAATCTGGAGTGATGTATTGTTGTCCACAGAGTTACTCTGATTTGATAAGATAGGTGATGTTGACTTTATTACCATAGGGTGAATAGTACAGCATTTCTCTTCATACAGTTTAGACAGGAGATAGCAGTCTAGCTTATATTTTTACAAAAACATAGACACTGCAAGTTTTAAGTTAAGGGTTATTAAATATGCTTAAGGAGCATGGCCGCATAGCTGCCGAGAGACACTGTGGACCTCGTCCCACAGAGTGTTGTCAGATGGTAGAGGCCACAGAAGAAAAGCTTCTTGTACCTGTATCTGTTCTTGTGTTTTGTAATTATTCATTACATAAAATGTCTTGTACTATACCATGTAAAAAATAAATACTAAAATTCCTTTATAACACAAAAAAATCCAAATACCTAATTATAAACAAAAATTTGAATTAAAAAATTAAAATGGTGCTCCTTGGGGAGTAGCAAGTAAGTCAATCACCTCTGAAGAAGCAAGCCACATATCCCAGTAATGGGATCCAGATCTGGGGAAAATAACCAGGGTAACTAAATAAAAATTAAATAAAATACTTTTCCCTTCTCTCTCTTCCTGCCCACCTACTTGTCTTCATTCCTGCCTGCACCTTTCCTTCATTAAAAAAATTAAAATACTTTTTTTCTGAAACTTTGGGTCAAAAAGGTGGGAGCACATTACACATGGGAACACATTATATGTGGCAAAATACAATAGCTGCTCTTAAAGGTAATTATAGCTCTAGAATTAATTTGTATACAATGCATTTTACCAAAGTATAATTTATTTCATTAATAAGAAAGAGATGGGTAACAGGCAACTAACTATGCATGCAAACAAAGCAATCAATTATTCTATATATCTATATATTTTTGCCTATATTTCTACCTTTCATATGAGACAAATTATTATTTTAAAGAAAAAATTTAGATTTAACACTTTAAACAAGTGTGTGTAGTCAAAGGTATTAGTATATAAAGAAATATAAATAATTGCATAGAATTATATGTATTCTCTCACTAGACCACAGAATACTGGTTTCAATAATTCTTTAAAATAACTTATTTAACTTAATTCAATAGGATCATAAAATACACATTGCAAATATCTTCTGTTAAAAATAAGCTATGAATGTTTGCTTTAATAACTTGTAGATTACAAAATAACATAAAAATGCACAAATTGTCATTACTAAGAAAAAAAAAAAACTCATTTTTCCAGTAAATCTATGTCTACTACAAGGATCTTAAAAATCTGGGGAATATTTCTTTCAAATATTAGATAAAGTGTGATGGCTATATTTATACTCTGCCTTGCCTATGGCAGACAATGCTACTATGTCCCACTGACTCCAAGATGCCATCAGTCATTAGACTTAGCATTTTTTGATGTTTTACTAAAAATTTAAAAAGCACCAATTAGATCACAACATGTCATTGATTGTAAGACACCACAATTTCAAAGAAAGAAAAAGAGTCAACCCTAAGTTACATGAAATATTGTTATCAACCATGACTTTTTTTGGAAGTCTGAACACCTTTAGAATATTTTATAATATAAAATTCCCTACAAGTATATGAATGGAGAGGGGCTAATTTTACTTGGAAATTACTGCATGCTTAGAATTGCCTGTGATGATAGAGGAATATTGGAAATTCTTTAGTCATTAAAAAATAAAATTCATACTATGTCATAAACCTAAAATATTGAATTTCATTCTGCTCCTTTTTTTAAAAAGTTCATTTTTAAAAGTTCATTTTTTAAAAGTCTGTTTTAAAAGTTCATTTACTGAATATTTTCTGATAAATACATCTCTAATTCTATTTAGGTATCAACAATAAACCAGAATATATATGAGAAGGGAAGGAAAATAGAAGAAAAATATCATTAACCAAGTTTCTCTAAGTTAGGGCCCATAAATATGTATTTCATTTCTATTTTTTGCCATTTGACACTCCCAGGAATAAGAAAAAGTTTGTCCATTTATAGAGCTGGGAAGACAGAAGTTTAGGTTTGTAAACAACTTTTCTAAATTCACACAGATATCATAGGGGAAAATTCTGAGATCAAAGTAATATCTTATGTTTTTTCCAGAACTTCAGAACAACACTCTGAAATGCACGTTATAGACATTTGACTCCGCAAATTATTCAGAAAAAAATTAAAAAAATATGTACATAGTCATAACAGGACTCTCTTGACATGGTCCCAATATTAGACTAGATTTATTTTTTCCGATACATGTGGATTGTCCACTGTCTGTTTCCATACAGAAACACTTGCTGTTCAACCTTGATTATCCCTTGAACTCCCAGGAGTAAACCTGTTCATTTGCTTTTGGTTGTAGACTTCTGTGAATTATGATTCATTTTAAGATGCTGGGAATAGTTTCTCAAGTGCCTCCATTATTCTCTCTCTCTCTCTCTCTCTCTCTCTCTCTCTCAGAGATGGAAATATTCCTTTGTTCCTAATTTACTACATAATATCCATAAAGGAATTGTGCATTTGTTTTAAATAGACTATATTTTAACCCAATGAAGTTTTCTACTTGTCATAATGTTATTACAGGTCAAGGTAGAGAAAATTTAGGATGGGAGAACTCAAAATAGATCAGTAATAATATTTTTGGAGGAAATTGTACTTTTAGTAAAGTCAACGGACCTGTTCATTCTGATTTTTTGTTGCATGTGAAACATGATACTACTTTTTAAGGTTTTTCTCTGTGAAGTTGTTCCCTCTGGTGCCTGAAAGTACTTCATAAGCCTATTGTGATTTTTTGGTAGAAACCATGACTCTCTTGGGTGTATTACTTTGGCTTAAAGTGGACCCTCAATTGCAAATGATCAAATTGCTACATGGACCATTTTTTGGAGGTATTTTTTTAAAACATAAGTGAAATCAACTGTTTTGTTCCACACTAGGGACCCCAAATGCTCTGTTAGATATGCCACTAGCCTAAGAATGTATAATCCTTCCTGTTTTCTCTCTGCTTATATGTTTGTTATCTATTTTGAAACATGTAGTTAAATCTTATTAATTTGAATTCAGAGACATTAAAAACACCAAAAGGAAAGAATTAAACAAGCTATTTCACGTTAACTGAAGCTAAGCGAATACTTCCACAATTATTTTTATTAAAAAATTAAGTTGAAAAATGTTATGTTTTTCAAAGAAGGGATGATAGCATGAGAAAAAATTAATTAAACTTGGTTTATTACAATGACTTTAAACTGGGTTTCCAAGTTTTTATGAATGGTGACACTAATAAACAAGATCTCTAAGTTCCTATAATATTATTTACATATTTAATAAAAATCAGGCACAGGACTACATAGAGAAGTAAAGTGTTAATTTCCTTGATTTTGACTGAAAAGTTATCAAATTACAATCATGACATCAATTTTCATAATGTTCAATAGATTTTATTTGTAGTTATGTAACAAAAATTTTAAATAGAAAAAATTTAATGATCAAGATATTTTCTAAAACTGTCCTTCAAAGAAAACTAATTAGAAAGTGAAATTAATTATTGATGAACGTGAGCTACAAAAATAATAATTCTTTTCTGCTATTAAAGCTGATAAACAAGGAAAATATCTTAAGACTATAGAATCTCTTTGATAAATATGTATCTATTATACATGTATAAATACGTGGAGCAGCAATTAGGACAATCACCTCTGAAGGAGCTCAGGCCACATGCACCTGGGTTCAAATCCCAGGTCCTGGGGGTGTGGGGGTAGCCAGTGTGAACATCCAGTTATTTCACAACCAGTGTGAAAATAAAATGTTCTTCCTCCTCTTTTTTCCTGCCTGCCTGCTTACTCACCTACATTCTTGTCTGTAGCTTTCCTTTAAAAAAAAAAGAAAAAAGTATCAATAAATTCATGATTTAAGAAACTAAATAATAATATAACTGTGACTTCAATGTATAATTATTAATATTTCCTCAATCACAGGAGACAAAAAATATGGCTTCCCTTTGATAATTTATAAAAATCCTTTTCTGAACATCTTATATAAAATGGGTATAATATAAATTGACAACTGATTATACATATAACAGAATTTGAACTAGACTATGTGAGATTATTGACTAAGAATCTCTAACTTTGTGTAAAGAAGTGGAAAGAAGAATTTCATGGTAATATGAAAATGCTAGGAGTAATAGTTAACTAATTTTCAACTAAGATCAAAATAAGAAATTAAATCTTCCCATCAGTGGGAATGAAGTATAATTGTCACCATTGCCGCAGCATCGGGGAATGTCATGTAACTAAGACAGAATGCAAAAGCTAAGCTGATTTAGTCAAATAAATTCTACATAAATAATAATCATGGTCATATTTTAGGCAGAAGAATTTCTGTAAATTCACTTGGTGAACATTTCATTATCAATTTCACTTTCATCAACTGGACTGGCATATGTATTATTTAATTGAAATCTATGTTATGAGGCCCTAGAGATAATCTTTTGAAATACATCTGTGAGACATTTGTAAGATCTGTAATACTCGAAGTAAAGAGAAATTGGTCCAACAATTTCTTTGGTAAGTAGACACTATATTTAGAGTCTCATTCATACAATTTCTTCTTTATATTTAAGACAAATAGTAATGTGAATATCACTTTCTACAAGATTGGGTCTGCCCTTCCCCATGAATTGTCATCTTCACAAAAACCCTTCAAAAAATTTCCATATGTATATGCCTGGGCTGGTTGAAATTCAACTGTGTTTTTAAAATAATGATTATGTTTCCCAGAGAGAAAAAATAAAAGCACATAATCAGCACCCCATTCAAAAAGTAGTTTTGCATTTATTTTTTTTCTATTATCATAACTATGTTTAAGTTACAGTTGGGTGTCAGAGAAAGAAAACTTAAATAAAAATTCAAAGACATGCCATACTGTATAGAGTTGAGAACACAGATTGCTTGGGATTCAATTTTCTGATTCACCACTGACCAGTTACATGACTTTGGATATATTAGCAGCATGCTTTAGTTTTCACATAAGCAAAATGGGGATAATATTGTAATGGCAAATTTTATGTAAAATTGCATATACTATTGCTGTCAGGAAAATATGCAGTCTAGAGCCTTGATTTCCTCATAAAGAGTTTAAGGAGTGTATCACTGTAAATTAGCACCTGTACATACTATATTAAACTCACTACTAATGGTTCATTATATTGATGCACATCTTATGCCTGTGTTTGCATTGTTATTTCGGTAAAATAAATTATCAAAAAGTTTAAATTAATATAATTTATAAACTTTGTACTTTGATTATATATTGAAATTTTTGCATCAAAACTAGTTATATATGGAGACCAAGATAGTGAAAGATCATATTCCCTGCTTTGCTTTTAAGCTCAAAACTACCAGTTCTCAATTTCAATATTACAATTATGAAGCCTCACAGTAAAGTGTTAAAGTTGAAGTACCACAGTACCTCAGAGAACAGGCCTATATTGCCAAGGATGCCAAGCAAATTCAGGTATCATTGTGATGGAAGGAAGAAGAGGGATGTGAGGAGACTGATGAATCTGCTGGCCAAGCAGGACTGAAGTTGCAAAATAGTCAGCCCAAACTGAAGCCCTGGGGAGGTGAGAATAAAGATTGTATGGTGGCAAACATGCTTAGCTTAGTGAAGTTTAAAGAGGAAGAGCTGATCAGGACCATGGTTTTTATACTTTTGGGACTCCAGCAAAGAGGATGATAAAGAGAATGCTCTGGAATGCACTGCTACTCACCAACTCTTGGTATTTGTGCTCTCACTATGAGGTATATCAAGAATAAATGACTACAGACTCAAGTATGGGATCCCAGAGTGATAGTTGACTCTGACGCCTCCTATGTGAAGTAGGCCTTACTCTTGCAGTCTAAAACTACAGCTTCTCCCACAGGTAACCCTGCTCCAACCCGCAGCCATCACGCTCTAAGCTGACTACTGAAGTACTATTTACAACAGAAACCTTCAAGGGTCAAAAATAATTAAGCTATAGCTCCACCTGCTGGTAAAAGAAAAGGTAAGCAGCTCAGTTCCAAACAAGACAATTTAAATCATCTGAGACCTCTAAATAATCATATGACATCACAAGGGACAGTAACACCTCTCCAGAAACCAAAATCAAAGACATGGAACATTATAATATTTCAATGGGTAAGGAATTCAAAGCAACAGTCATAAAGGAACTCAAAGAGAGAAGAAATCTAAGAAAAACAGACTAAAGAATTACAAGAAGTTTCAAAAAAGCAAGTAAAAGAAATACAAATAAAGTCAGAAAAACAAGTTAGTGAGCTAAAAAATAAAATTGAGCAGATGGCAGAAATTGAAGCGTTAAGTAAGAAACAGATTCAAGATGTTAAGAACTCAATAACTAGATCAAAAGTACTATAGGAATCTACAGAAGTAGAATTGACCAAATAGAGGAATGGATTGGGAATATGGAAGATAGAAATACAAAAAATGAACACAGCAAAATAAAAGAGAAGTAAAATATAAAGAAGTGAAGAAACACTCCTGAACTTGTTGACTCCATTAGGAAAAGCAACATGAAAAATGAATATACCAAAAAGTGAAAAAAGAAAGAAAAGGGAACAGAAAAACTGATTCAAAGAAATAATAGCTAAAAACTTCACAAACTTAGAGCATGAATTGAATATATAAATCAGTGAATCCAAAAGAACATCTGACTACCTAAATGCAAAGATGACTATAAGACACATAATAGTGAAATTATTGAAAGCCCCAGAAAAATATTAAAAATAGACAGGGGATAAAACATGTGACATGTAAAATGTACTACTATTCAGTTATCGTTAGATTTCTAAGCAGAAACACTACAAGCCAAGAAAAAGTGGGATTGCATATACTAAATACTCTGAGTTAAAAAAAGTACCAGATAATACTGTATCTCTCAGGTATGAGGAAGAAATAAGTTTTTCATGACACACAGAAGCTGAAGGACTCTATTTTTACAAGACCTTCCTTACAAGAGATGTTGGAAGATGATCTTTATCGGAATTTAAAAAGTTCACAATAATTAAAATCAGGCAACAAATTAATAAAGCCAGAAGACAAAAGTCAAAATATCAGTGGCTAGCCCTCTTACATTAATAATTACCCATAATGTAAATGGACCAAATTCACCAAAGGCACAGAGTAACTGAGTTCATTAATTAAAAAAATTGAAACCACCAACCGTATACCACTCACAAGAGGCCTACTTAATCTACAAATGAAAACATAGACAAAGTAAACAGCACAAAATTAGACATCAACCCAAAGGGAATAGAGGGATAAATTATGAAAGCGTAGAAAATAAATACCATAATACTAAATAACTCTTGTGTCATGGAATAAATCAAACGTGAAATAAAAATAAATATTGAAGTCAAGTGAAATAGAAGACATGATTTATCAGAGCTAAGGGATGAAAAAATGTAGTACTAAGAGAGAAGTTTACAAGCCTATATCATGAAACAAGAATAATTATACATAACACATCTAAACCTATGTATAAAATAACAGGGAAAGAAAACAAAACCAAAATTCTGTCAAAGAAAGAAGATAATAAAAATTAAAGCATAAATTAAAGAAATAAAGGCAATATTGATCAAAATACATTGAATCAGTGAAATTAAGAGTTAATTCTTTGAAAAGACAAACAAAATTTATATATGTTCAATAAGAATCACAAAGAACATAGAGAAAATACAAATAAAACATAAAGAGGATTTAAAAGTTACTATAAAAGTACAAAGGATTATTAAGAGACGATTCTGAACTCCTATATGGGAACAAATTTTATAATCTAGAAAAAAATGAACATTCTTAAAAACATAAAAAATTCATATAGCAAACCAGTAAGAAATATAAACTCTTAACAGACTATTATGAGTAAGAAAATTCATACCTCTCTCATCTCCCAAAAAACAAAAACCCGTGACCAGATGGCTTCACTAGTAAATTCTAACACACATTCAAAGAATAATTAGTAACACATCTTATCAAAGTTTTCCAAAATATTGAACAAGAAATCAAATCTCCAAATGTTTTCTATGAAACTAGCATGGCCCTGATTCCAAAATCAGATGAAGATATCACCAAAACAGAGAATTATATACCACTAACATAATTACTGATGTAAATATCTTGAACAAAATACTGGCAAACCACAGTCAACAAATCATTTTTAAAAATCATGCACAATGATTAAGTGGATTTTATTCCAGGAATGCAAGGATGGTTCAACACGTACAAATCAACAAATGTGATACACCATACTTACAAAAAGAAGGAGAAATATATGATTACACCAACAGACACCGAAAAATATAGAAAAAAATTTCAACACTGTTTTTGCTAAAACCTTTGAAAAATAGGTATAGCTTGAACATACCATAACATAATAAAGGCTAAATATATAAAAAAAAATAGTCAACATCATACTCAAATGGAAAAAACTGAAAGCTTTTCCTCTAATATCATAAAAAAGCAAGAACGTATACTACAGCACTATTTTAAGTATAGGGTGGGAAGATATAACGAGTACAATAAGATTAGAAAAGCATATAAATGTAACCACATTGGAACCTGTGTAACCACATAGGAAAATTTAAAATATCACTATTTTCAGATGGTGTGATAGTATATGTATCGAGAGAGAGAGGATACCAAATAATCTGGGGAAAAAGCTGTTTGTAGTATAAATTAATGCAATAAGATGTCAAACTACATAATTAATACACAAAATCTGAACCAGTTATATATACAAATAACAAACAAAGAGAAACTTATCTCAAAAAACACCACCATTTACAACTGCACAAAAAGAATGAAATAACTTGGAATAAATTTAACCAAAGCAGTAAAAGTCCTATGTATTTAAAACTATAAGATAGTATAAAAAGAATCAGATGATGACACACAGAAATGGAAAGATAGAACATACATATTAATTTAAAGAATTAGCATTGCTAAAATGGCCATATTACCTAAAGCAAACACATTCTTTACAGAAATAGAACAAAAAAAAAATCATATAATTTATTCAAAACTACAAAAGACCCTAAATAATAAAAACAATCCTAAGTAAATAGGAACAAATATAGAGGTATCACATTCTATGATTTCAGGCTATAATATAAAGAAATAATAATAAAATTAGTGTGATATTAGAATGAAAACAGATACATAAGTTAATGGAACATATTTGAGAGGCAGAAATGAATCCACACAAATATAGATAATTAACTTATGACAAGGAAGTCAAGAGCATACAAAAGGGCAAGGATAGTCACTTCATCAAATAGTGTTGGTGAAACAGAATAGCCACATGAAAAAATGAAACTAGTCTACTTTCTAACATAATACACAAATGATTCAAATTGAATTAAGACATGGATGTAAGTCCTGAAACCATAAAATACATAGCAGAAAAAATAGGCAATTAATTTCACGATGTTGGCCTATCTTGATAAATGGACTCTAATGACAAAGTAAACAAAAGCCAATATAAATATAAGACTACACCAAACTTAAAAGCTTCTGTAGAGTAAAACAAATTATCTTCAAAACAAAAAACATCTTATTGAATAGGATATTCAGAATTTGATAACTGATATTTGCACATGAACATCTGACAAGGGGTTAATATTTAAAATATATAGAGAATTTATAAAATTCAACAGAAAAATAAGCAACTGAATTAAAATGGGTAGACAAACACTTGTCCAGATTAGACAGACAGATGACCAACAGGCACTTGAGAAGTCATTCTACCTCTCTTGCTATTAGGGAAGTAAAAATTAAAACAAAATTGAATTATTAACTCACATCTGTAAGAAAGGTTACTATCTAAAAGACTTGAAACAAGTGTTGGTTAATATACAGAGAAAACAAACTCTTATATACTGTTGATAGGAATATAAAATGGTGCAACACTTATGGAGAGCAGCATGAAAATTTCTCAAAGAATTAAAAATAGAAATTCAACATGCTCATGTTATCTCACCTCAATATTTACCTGTAATATACCAGGAGCTGGAGGGGTTGGGGTGCAAGAACTGGCCCCATCACCCAAAGGAGCTGCATGTAGTACCTGCAAGGAGATGTAAGACAATCTACCTGTGAGATCCCTATTATATGTCCCATTCTTGAGAACTGTAGTGAGTGAATAACACCGCCAGGGGATTAAGGATGTTTACAAGGGCAGACTTTGAAATTGCTCCCTAATTGAGGAGCTGCAAGCATCATCAGAGGACATTACAAAATCTGTGCTCAGTAGAGCTCAGGGGACTCACCTGGGAGAGTCGAAGTGCTGGGCAGTAGGAAGGGAGACTCAGTTTTAAAGGAGCACAAAGAGGTCAAAAGGCTATCTTATTCCCTGGGCAGTAACTTGGGGGAAGGAGAACCATTTCCAGCACACAAAGGAGCTAAAGTAACTGCATAGAAGTACACATAAAACCCACCTGGAATTCCCCTGTCAAGGGCTATGAGGTCCATAGAATGCACACTGTCTAACTGTGAGAAACATAACCTAAAAAAGGTACACTCAACAGGCTGTTATTAGACTTCTCAACAGAAACACCACATCCCAGAAGAGACTGGAATGAGACATTCGAAATATTAAAAAACAAAAACAAAACAAAACAAAACTACCAGCCAAGAATTATCTACCCTGCAAAACTACTGAACAAATATTGTGGAGAAGTAAAGGTCTTCAATGACAAAAAAAAAAAAAAAAGGATTTTTTCAGTATCAAAGCTGCTATTCAAAGTTTTGAAATGTGTCCTACATCAGAAAAATAAAACACCACTGAGAATGACCTATAATCAAAAGTCGAGAAATAACAAGTGTTGGAGTTGTGGAGAAACACAAACCTCCTTCACTTCTAGGAATGTATATTAGTGCAATCTCTCTGGAAAACAGTAAGTAGATTCCTCAAAAAATAAAGATGGAACTAAATAGATCCAACAACAGGCATATACCCAGATAATACGAAATTTCTTATTACATAAAATATCTGTACCCCTATGTTTATAGAAGCACAATTCACAATAGTCAAGACATGGAAACAACCTAAGTGCCCATCAACAGATGATTGGATGAAGAGACTATAATACATATATATATACTCAATTAAATTAAAGCAGCTATTAAAAAGAAAAAAATGTGTCTGTTAGGTTCCTCAGAAGCTCAGGAGTCTTCCTGGTCTGGGAAGAATGAGAACGACACTGAAATGTTATGAGTGTTCAAGAATTTAATGATAACTCATACTAAAGGAATGATTCAGCCCTGAGACCTGAGACTGATTTTATAGAGTTCTAACCCAGTTGTAGATATGTAGTCCCACACAGTTGGGTCTTTGCTTCTTGGAACATACACGTAGTGGTTAGGATGTAGCAACTAGAATTATGGTGCCATTGTTGGTGGAATGACAGAGTCAAGGGGTAGTGACCTTTCAGCCATAAAGACCAGGTCTTTTAAGACAAGGGCACATATCTTACCTTAGTGAAAGATGCCATTTTTAAATCAAAAATAGAATTTCTCTAGTTATTCTAACTGTGTCCTTCGCGAAAATTTGTATGGAATTGGAGGGGATCATGCTAAGCAAAATAAATCATAAAGAAAAAGAGAAATAGATAATGGTTTCATATTTGGAATACAGTGAAATGAAACAAAAAAACAGGTAAGCCCCAGCAAAAATTCATAGGAAATAAGATGATGGCTGCCAGTGGGGCTGAAGTGGGGGAAGGAAGGGGAGAGGGAACAAGGTGGTGGCAAAAGACATGGAAATCTGGTGATGGGTGCCATGTGCAATACCCATAGACTAAGAAGTGAGTTCAATATCTTAAAATGAGTATGATTCTGTAAACAAAAGAAATAAGTATAAATAAAATAAAACAAGTCAAACCAACCAAGAAGACAATTTGCTAAAATTACTATCAAAATGGGTGTTCATTGGTACTTCTTACACAAAAATTAAATGATTAATAAAATAATTTTATGAAAAACTCTGTGGTGAAAGTGAACAAGATACTGGAATATTGCCATTATGCCTCTTCCCACTAAGACATTGAATATACAACTACCTATAGATCAGTTCCCTCAGAAAGAAATCCAGAAACTAGCTCGGTGATTTCTATACACTGAGTGACTGAGGAAGCACCAAGAATAAAACAGGTAGGACAATCTGAGACACACTTGCAATAAGAACCTAACTCTACACTATTCAATCCATAGGTAACCTTGAATTCCTCATTTCTTCCTGAGGAGTAAAGAGCTTGGTTGTTAGATCTAATTCTCCAATATTTATTGCTGCCACACAAGGGACAGACTCCCAAATCACCTACTTCTGAAAAACAATGGAGTTAGGCCGTTGTGTGTTTCTTAGTACCACATTAAACACAAACGTGGTTTTTAAACGGACAAGGTCAGTGTAAAGGGAACAGGTAAAAACATATGTCTATCAAGTTCTTTCTGTAAGAGATTAGACAAGGCACTTTGCCAACTGCTGTCTGAAGTCCAGCTTTTATTAAGTCTGTACCTGGAACCTATCTGGGATCTTTCTGATAGTCCATAAGTGCTTGTGGCACCACTGTCTTCTCCCTCTAGAGTCTTCCAAAAAAACCCACCAAATCTGCAGCTGCTGCCTGGAAAAAGGTTATCCACAAATCGAATGCTTCAGTAGACTTTAAAATTCTCAATCTGACAGCCAACAGGGTTCAGTACGTGCAAATCCCCTGGTACCTGGCAGTTTCAAACAAAAATACGAGCACTCCCCTTGGTTATCTTTTAAGACTCAGTGCAATGTGATCAGGCAAAAATACAAAATTCTCAGTTTACTGCAAAATTTTCAAATTTTTGCCTGAGGGTTACACTTCTAATGATTATGAATCTGGAAGATGATAAAGCACATAATTAATTTTCCAGGAACTTGAAAGTGTGTGTGGATATTTTCCCCACCTTGGGATACTTACAGGATTTACATTATGCTAATGTCCTGTGAGCCACTAGGATGAAAAACAAGAAAGAAGGAAGGTAGCTTGAACAAACTGTCTATAGAATAACCCATAATCTCAGTTTAGATAATCTGAGGAGTTCATCTCACATAGAAGTCAGTTTTACAAGACTGGAAGAGGTGGTTATTTTATATCACATGCAGGGACTACCACTGAAATTCCAGAAAATGAAATGACAAGGGAATACATTTAAAACAAAATTATAAGATAATTCTCCAGAAACTAATTCTAATGAAATAGAAATAAGTGATTTACCTTATAGAGAATCCAAAATAAAGGTCATAAAGTGCTCAGCAAGGTCAGCAGAGCACTGAGAATTTCAACAGGCAGAATAAATAAAAATGTTTTAAGAAGAAATCATAGAGCTAAAGAATGAAATTGAATTAAAAAAAAAAGCCATACAAATGTTTCGTCATAGACTAGATCAAACAGAAGGATCAATGAACTCTAAAACAGATTAGTAGTAATCACTTTTAAGAGGAACAAAAACAAAGACAAAAAAATTTTTAAAGTAAAGATAGTTTAAAGGACTTCTGAGGTACTATTAAGTGAATATATAAGATTTGCAAGACCCAGAAGAAGAAGAAAGGGACAGAAATTTAAGTCAAGGAAACGACTAAAACCTTCCTAAATGAAGAAAGCAATAGACATCTGATCTGGTAAATCAATAAATTACCAAATAAAATAAAAATAAAGGAACTTGCCCTCCCTATATTGAGACACATTATAATCAAATTGTCAGATGTTAAAAACAATGAGCGAATCTAGAAATCGTCAATGGAAAAACTGAATTCTATTCACAAGAAAATTCTCATAAGAATATAAATGGGATTTTCAGCAGTAACACTGTGTAGTTCAGACACAAGTTAAGAAAACTGAAAACAAAAGTCTGGAGACTTAAAATGTTTTCCTCAAAAAAGTTAGCCTTCAGAATTAAAGGAAAGATAAAAATGTTTCCAAACAAAAGTTGAAGCAGTTCATCACTACAGGATGAAGCTTATAAGAAATGTTAAAGATAATTATTAAAACTGAAACAGAAGTGTGCTAATTAGTGACATAAACATATACAAGGGAAAAACTAAACGGTAAAGATAAATATTAGTCAAATCCAGAATTTTTAATATTAGAATGGCATATAAATCACTTATATTCCAATATAAAGGTTAAAAGATAAAAGTATTAAAACTAAGTGTGACATGGCATGCCCTGGTGGCTAAGGTATTAGTCCCATACCTGGGGAGCAGTCCACACACAGGCCAGGGATGCAAGTTAGTGACCCAAGACTGGGGAGAACAACTAAGATGAACAGCTAAATAATGCTTCTTCCTCTTCTCTCCCTTCCTGCCTGTTGCCTGTCTGCCTTTACTCCTTCCTGCCTGTCATTTATTTAATGACTAAAACATTAAAAAAAAAAACCACACAATACGGGACAACAATTTCTTAATAGATATGCATATAAATATGTAAACTGTGACTCTAAAACATAATATGTGGAAGAAATGAAATTATAAGCAATTAAAGTTAAGTTTCTAACCGTTTAAAATAGACCGTTTCAACCATAAGAATCTTTATGTAAGTCTCCTGAACACTACTTAGCAAAACCTTATAGTATAAACAAAAGATAAAGGAGTCAAAGCAGAACGTCATCAAAATAGAAAGGTAAACAAAGAAAGAAAAAGGAACAATGGAACTGTAAAACTCAGGAAACAAGAAAATGTGAATAGTATATTGTTATCTATAAATAATCAATTTAAAGTGATAAATTAATCAATCAAAAGAGTTGAGTGGATTAAAATAATTCTCTGTCTATATAATATTCAGTTCAGCTTTAAAACCACACATAGGTTGAAAATGAAGAGATTAAAAAAAGATATTATGTGAAATCAAAATCAAAGGAGAACATGAATAGCTATTATTTTCTTTTTAAAGAAAAGGTGCAGGCAGGAGTTAAGATAATTAGGCAATCAGGCAGAAATAGAGGAGGAAGAGTATCTTCATTTCTTTTATTTTTAATCTTTAGTTTTTTACACTTGTTGATTTCCCTTTGGCCTGGGACTCGAATCCAGTGTTATGTGGCTTGTTCCTTTGGAGTGAATTCACCTAACCACTGCTCCACAAAGGTATACCAGCTATATTAATATTAGTAAAAATGAATATTAAGTCAAAAATTAGAACAAGAAAAATGAAGGCAGTTATATATTTATAAAGAGGTTAACTCCACAAAAGGATATAACACTTGTACATATTTAGGTGCCCAAATATACTGGAACTCAAATATATAAAGCAAACACCAACCAGAAGATAGAAATAAATAGTAAGAAAATAATAATAGGGAACTTCAATACTCTACTTTCAAAAATGGATTAGATGAATAACCAATAAGGAAAAAATGAACAGGAATTACAAGTTAGACCAAATAAACAAATTAGACCTAAACAAAATATTCTTCTTAATGCACTAAATCTTCCTCAAAATATAGTATATATTAAGCAATAAACATTTTAGAAAATTGAAATTATATCAAATACTTTTACCAACTGTAATAGCACAAAAATAGAAATCAAGAAGAGGTGGAAAGCTAGAAAAAAATCACAAATCTGTGAAGTCTAAACAACATGCAAGATATCCAATGAGCCAAAGAAATCAAGAGGAATCAAAAAAATATCTTGAGCTAACAAAAATGGAACTACAACATACCAAAACTTATGAGTTTCAGCAAAAGCAATTATAATAGGGAGATTGAAGAGCACTAAATGTTTATTTTAAGAAAAAATTCAAATATGCAATCTAACTTTATTGTTTGACAAACTAAAAGATGCCCAGTTAGTAGAAGATCAAAACAAAGAAATGAAAGAAAATGGAAAACAGCAATGTAACTGAGTTTTTTTCTGAAAATATAAACAAAATGAAATACCAGAATACTAGAATACCTAAGAAAAAGACTCAATGAAATAAAATTAGAAATGAAATATTAGATGTTACAACTGATAACAGAAATATAAAAGATACTGAGATGACTATGATGGACTATACATCAACAAATTTCATAACCTAGAAAAAAAGAATGCATTTCCAGACATATAAAACCCAACAAGATTAAATCATGAATAAATAAAAAAATCTGAGCAGATAACTCACTGGGAAAGGAACAAAATAAAAGTGAGAAAGTGTTAGATGACTTCAATGGTGAGGTCTACGAAACATGTAAGAACTACCGTCAATTTTCCTCAAATTTAAAAGTGAAACATCACTTTACAGGGTCAAAATTATCCTGATACAAAAAAAAAACAGGAAAACATATCATCTTTTAACCTTAAACTTTACTAGTATTTATTAAAGCATACTGATAGTACTAGCCTATATTATGAATTATACTTATAAAATACATAATTTAGTATTTATTGACAGAATTTTTGTTTTATGTGTGTAGAGGAGTTGTGTATGCTTGAGTATATGTGTGTAGTTATATGTATACATATGTTATAGAGATAGGTATACATCTATATGCATGTGCATATGTACATATGTCAGCATATGATTATATATATTTGTTTAAATATGTGGAAAATATGTGTGTACTTGGTACATGCACTTTTGTGTGCCATGTATATGTCTATATATGAAAATACATACTTTGATGTCTGTAAACGTATATTAAGTGACCTCCAGAGGGCTTAGTATAGCACTTGAGAGATCCTAACAATAAACATAATTTCTTAAGGTAATAAAATAATACTATTTTTCAATATGTATTCTATTTTGGTATCTGACGTATTTCACATATGAGTGTAAAATAAATCTAAATTTTTATTAAAATATTTATGGTTATAAATTAACCAAGAAATATGACTTCATTTGGTTTGATTGGTATGTTTTAAAGTCAATTTTCTTTGATTCTGTGTGATTTTTTAAATCAGAATGATTTATCCTGATAATAAGATATATTTCAAATGCAATGTGTTTTGTAACTTTCCCACAACTTGTATTCAAGTTTTAAAAATAAATTTATAGATCTAAACTTAAGGTAATACTGACAAAAATTATTAAAAACTTACATGTTAGCTTTTATGACAAGTAACAAACTCTAAAACAGGTTGTCCCTTCATTAAGATAAGTGAATTTTTTTTAAATTTTATCTTAAAAATTTTACTGAAGAAGCACTATATTATAATGCTGTATAAATTTAAGGTGAGCATCATTGTAAAACAATATCTTTATAAAATATATTAAGTTCACAATCACCATTCTAGAGTTTCCTCTACCACACAACTGAGTGAATATTTTAATACTGAAAAAAACATGTTTCCATCATTTTTTCTCATGGATAACAATGCTAGACAGAAAAAAAATTGTGATAGCTAATTTCCCTTTCCTGGTTTCTAATTTTCAAAATCCTGTGCGAAGAATATTGTCAAATTTTTCTTATCTTTTATTTACTTTACACTATGCAGCAGTATAAGAAAATTAAGAATATTTTATCTCACTGATATATTTTTTTATTCAGTTCTTTTTTGACACTTTATTGATTTTCCCTGTTGAGTTCTGAATAATATTCAGATCATCATGGCTATTTATGTTCTTTTCATCTGTTTATGATAATATATTCAATTATCTTCAAAAGTATGTCAGTAAATGCTTGCAGACATCTAACAAAAAGTATATGTTAAATTTTAATCCTTCTAAAGTTTTTACTCAGGAAAGAGCATTAGTGGAAAATCATTCAATATATTTTACTTTTTACAATTTGGAAAACACTGACAATTATAATTATTTGCAAAAGAATCTGAGATAATACAAAACACTATTTTTTAAAAATCAGATGAAAACGGTTTTCATATTTAAACATTTCAAAGGGGGTAGTAATAATTTACAATTTTTTTTAAATAATATAATTAAAACAATTACTCCAGGCATATCTTTTAGTATACTCTTTCTATGGTGTCTGAAATCAAAAATACCCTGAAAAACTTAAATTATATATATATATATGTATATATATATATATATGTGTGTGTGTGTATGCATACATATTTTTCTTAATACTTTCCTAAATCCAAATGTCTACCTCTAACAATTCCAAGTTCAAAATATAGTTACGATCAAATAGGTAAAAAAACAAAAACAAAAATGTGGTATCTTTTATTAACACAAAATTCCAAACGAACTTTATTTACACCTAAATCTGCAAAAATGCCACAAGGAGAATTGATAAACTGATATCTAAGACTATGGTCCTTATAAACTCCCTTTCATACTTTAAAATCAGTTGTCGTCTATTCTTTAATATATTCATTGATTCTACAGGAAAATGCTTTTATAAAAATCAATGTAAAAAAGACTTCCCTTACAGTCTTTTTTTGTGCCTCCACATGGTTATTTAAAGATTTTTGTGAATACTAAGATCTCTTGATGAACAAAATAAAATGCTATCCCTAACATTTTACAAATAAGATAACTATGACATCAACTTGATGTCGTGAGAAAGTTTGTTATTCCCCACACTTAAAAATAATACTGCTTAAGAATTTACATACATTAAGGAAAGCTTTACTTTTGGTTAATTCTACCATTTTCATTCAGAAATTCTTAATAATTTAATGTATCTAAATTGATAGTAATTGATAATATTTAAATCTTCCTCTTTGTAAGTACTGCATAAGACATTCAGTAAATAATGGCTATTAGACAGCATTTTAAAAGAAGATAACATATCATATCATTTGAGAAAATTTAGTTCAAACATAAGACATCCTTATAGGATTTTTGCATTAAGAATGTGGTACTACGTGACAAAAATGGCAAAAGAGGACATTCCCGTTTTCCTCCCCACTAGGAAAAACTAACAACTAGTCAAGAACTGGATTTTCTGAAGGGAGTTCCACAGCGCAATAGGGAAGAAAAATCACTCCCTGTACCTTAGAGACAAAGATTTTAGAAAGATCCATTCTTCTATGTGATACAAGATACATGGAAAAAGACTAGAGATAGCTGTTGGGACTATTGCAAAAGACAGGGCTACTTGACTGAACCAGGGATTAGGAAAGGAATAACAAAGATGGTATGCTGGCAAGTACTTTTGGCTTTGGTGAAGCCCAATGTTCTCCAGACAGGCCAGAATCCTGAAACAGAAGAAACAAAGAAAACTCTGCACTCTCACTCCATAACCTATCAGAATCTGTACTATAACCAAGAACAGACAGCAAATTGTCTGGAACCCCAGAGGATGGTTAACACTGGTGTCACCCATGTAAACTAGCTCCTCTGCGTCTGGAACCCCAGAGGATGGTTAACACTGGTGTCACCCATGTAAACTAGCTCCTCTGCCGTAGTCTACCATAATAGCATGCCACCCATGGCTCTCCCCTACTTTGCTGATATAGCAACTGCTACTTACTGATCATAATACCTGAAGAAAACTGAAATGACCAATAGAATAAAATAAAATAAAATCACATTTGCTGGAAAATAAATGATAAGGAATTCAATTCTAAGTTGCTACTGGGAAAACAGAAGAAATCAGGTTCAACAGAGATCTCAAAGTATTATGACATCGAAAGGAGGTAATGAAAACTCCCCAAACAAACTAGAGAAATTAGACATGGAAAGTTATATCTTTTTAAGAAATGAAGAATTAAAAATAATAATCATAAAGAAACTCAAGGAGATATAAAGAAATTCAAAACAAATATTCAGAGATACAAGTGAACTCGTCAATTGCTTATTATTAGAAAAATGTAAATTTAAAAACAATGAAGCAATGAGATATCACCTCACATCTGTGAAAATGGATATTATCCTAATTACTGGAAACAATAAATATTAGAGAGAATATGGAGAGAAGGGAACTCATACAGCTTTGGTGGGAGTGTAAATCTTTACAATCCATATGAAAATATATATGGAGATTCCTCAGAAAATTAAAAATAGAAATTCCTTATGATCCATTTATCCTACTTCTTATTATTTACCTGAAAAATAAAAGAAACACTAACTTTAAGAGATATATAACTTCCATGTTTTGTACTATTATTTACAGTAGCCAAAATCTGAAGAATATCTAAATGGTCATCAATAGATGAATGTATAAAGATCTGCTATATATGACATTATTCCATTATCGATGCAAAATCTAATCTTGCTATTTGAACTGAGAGTTCCTCTTTATGTGATTAATGATATTAGTCAGATGGAGAAGTTCAAATGTTATCTCAGACATACATGATATATAGAGAAATCATACAGATGAACTAAATAAATCATACTCTAAATTCAAATTAGTTTCTTTGTGCAGAATCAAAGAGTTTGCAACTCTCATCTAAACAAAAAAAAAACATCCTACTGTGTGGGAGAAGACATTAGCACATCACACAAGGGATTAATATCTGACAAGGGATTAATACAAAATATATAAAGAACTCATAAAACTCAACAACAAGAAAACCCCAAATAATCAAATTAAAATCAATAGATTTTCTTATAGACAGTCATCCAAGGAAGACATACAGAAAGTCAATGGGCACATGAAAAGATGTTCTAACTCTTTTGTCATTAGCGAAATGCAAGACAAAATGAGACATCCTCTCACACCTGTGAAATGACTATTATTAAAAAAACAGGAAACGAGTCCTGGCAAGGAAGCAGAGAAAAGGAAACTCTTTTACTTTATTGGTAGGAGTGTAACATGGTGCAATCATTATGGAAAACAGTATGGAAATTCCTCAAAAACTAAGAATGGGAAATCTGTATGATCCAGTTATTCTTTTGCAGGGTGTTTAACCTAAAATCATTACACTAACTTACAGAGATATATGCAACCCCATGTTCATTACAGCATTATTTACAATAGTCAAGAGCTGGACACAACATAAATTCCCACTGACAGATGAGTGGATAAAGAAAATATGGTGTATACACACAAAGGACTACTACTCAGCTTCCAAAAAGATGAAACCTTGCAATTTGTTGCAACATGGATGGACCTAAAGGGAATTATGTTTAGTGAGATAAGCCAGAAGAATAAAGACAGGCATTATATCACAAAACTTATATGTTGTATATAGAGATACCAAGCAACCAAATGAACTAAATCAAATGACAACAGACTTTCAACAAATGAACTAAATAAACAATAGACTTCTAGTGAAAAAAGAAAAAAGAAAATCAGTGATTTTAGGAAGAGAAGAGGGAGGGTAGGCTGGCAAACTGGGTAAAGGGGCTTAATTGCATAGTGAAGGGAAAATAGAAATAGCGGCGAACTTAATGGATTACACATAGACATGAATTTACTATGTTATGGACCTTAAACCTATATGTTATGATATATTGTTCCTTCAATAAAATAAATTAAAAATAATGATTTATTAAGAAAGAATAAAAATACAGTACTAAATTTACCATGGATTTTGACATTATTTTTGGATCAGTAAGCAAACGTCTTGAAAATTACAATATTCATCATATGAAAAGTGCCAGTCACTAGGTATTGCTTCTGATTATTTCAAAAATCCATTTAGAGAGATGGAATTTTAAATTCAAGTTCAAAACTTAATTTCATACAGTCATTTTAGTCACATACTCTTGCACATTTCCTTAGGTAGTTGCTCGATGCCAAGTATGTGTTCTGTTGGTGTTCACTTATAATTTGTCAACTCGTAGTGTATAGAATTCATTCAAAATTGGCTGTCAAATGCATAGTAAAAGAATTTCAACTGAACCTATAATGAGAATAAAAGATCATTATAAGGAGAATTAAAGGGAGTTCAGGGAAATTTTGATTCAACTTTAACTCATCTTCATTTCCTCTTCCTCTTCCTCTTTTAGATCTCTAATTATCTGAACTATACTAACAATGCTGATCATTTCACTACACACACACAGACACACAATTAAGTTCTTAAAGATGATAGGTTTTTGGAAACTGTAACCTAAGCAAAATGATAATTAAAGCAGGTCCATCAATACCATCCTTTCATTCAATGTTGGCTGGATTATGGAATTTTTTAAATCAAAGTTATAAGGAAATGGCAGTGAATTAAAGTATATTTTTTAGAACATATTGTATATTGAATCATTATGTATACCCTAAACTAATGTTACATGTCAATTGTACCTCAATAAAAATACTTTATTTTTTAAAGAATGTTAGCTTTAACTTTGAAGAAGGAAGATAAATTCTTGTGAAAAAATAAGTATTCAATGCAATATGTTTTGACTTTATGAAATAAAAGTGCCCAATTGACCTCGGTGATTTTGAAACTCAGAAAGAACGTGAACATGGGCAAAGATGATGATTTCTGACCACAAATATCATTGCTAGTGTAACATAACCATAGATTTGAAGGTATTTCTTCAATTAAAGCATTTATATAATAAAACAATTGCTAAATTAGTCAAATTTTACATTATTTATTCCAACACACATGATATCTGATGTATAGATAGTAAGTTCTATTTTATTGTTTAAATTACTTCTGCATTCTAATTCTAAAATAGAAGTGTTATTTGTTTTGGGGGTGCTGTTTTATTTATTATGATAAGGCATGACCCAAATTCTTTTAACTTTTATCTCTCCATCAGTAAATATTTATTAACTCACATACAGCTAGCAAAGAATTCTGTTACTGGGAATAAAATCACTGAACAAAACAGACAAGGCTGTCAGGAAAATCTGTCAGAATTATTAAAGGACAAAATTATTACTGATTTCCCTTTCAATAAAATAATCATATTGACTAGTGAACTGGAAGCAACTATCTGATTTTATATAGGTGTGCAATTTTCTTTAACATATCATGCATACAAATCAAATTGTAGAAAACTGATACAACTGATTTCTGTTCACTGCAGATGAACACTGTCTAGTTGCAGAAAAATATGGAAGTCAAATTCTCACTCCAAGAGGTTGTAACATGTTACTGACACTCTCAATGAGTTAATAAAATATTTGGAACATATCTAATTAATATTTAATTGGAGTCATGATTTTACCATTTTGAAAATTGCATTCTTACAAGGTGCTTTTCTTGTGATATAAGATACTAGCTGATGAACACTAAAAAAATATTTTTCCATTCTCATTCTTTATAATAAAATATTTTCCATATGAAAGTAGGACATTCTCATTTATATCAGCAGAAAAATCAACTGAATAGATGTTTCAAGTCTTTGGGCTTCCAAATATATACTACAGATTTTCAAAGACCCTAAAATAAAGGTGTATACTATTTCTTGCTTTCCTGTATCTTTGTTTTTCTTTTCTTTTCTATTTTTTTTAGATCTTTGTCTTGGAGCAGTCAGATTGTACAATATTTGAGTAATTATCTTTGCTAGTTAGCCTGAAATGAAATTATGCATATTGCTTACAGAATTGATCATATAGTTGAACACCTATCAAGCAGTTTACAGTAGCTAATTATTACAAGATTTTTATGAACAGTTAATAAAGCTTAATAGATACCCATTTCTAGTACCTTACTCCCAAAAACACAGTAACACAGAAAATCAGCCCACTTAGAAGAGATTATGACATCATTTAATCATGAGCCCTGATAATGTTAGACTCTGGTAATTGGTGGTGATACCTATGGCTAGTAAAGGAGTAACTGAAGATAGATGAAGCTTAAACACTATGATAATTGAATATATTATTATTAATATTTCTAAAAATGTCTTTTACCAAATCTTCTTGAATAACTTTTAAGTTCCTTAATATAATTTTATTAATTACTTTAGCTATATATTCATATAAAACATCTTTAAAAATAATTTTCTTGTGACAGATCAGAGTAACAAATTGCTTCTTCAAAAAAAGTTCTATATAAGCCATGTTCTATATAAGTTCTATATAAGCCATGTTTAGATGAGAAAATATTGACTATTTCAGGCAAACATAACATTAATTTTACCTATTTTCATTTTTATTAATAATATTTGAATATAGTTGATATACTTTTCCAAAAGTCTCTGAAATCTTATTATAAAACTTAATCATTCAATTCACCAAATGTGTTAAACCCTTGCTAAAATAATTTATCTCCTCTCTCACTCCTAAAAGTAAATAACTAGCATTTTATTCAGAGTATTATAAATGATATTATGAAATGTTTCATAAAGTCTAAATAATTATTTAGCGACTGCCACAATACACTTTATCTGAGTAAAATATGGAGCTGTAATTTAGAAAAAGAGAAGACATGATATAAAATGTAAATTTAGACATTTTAAGCAGCATCTCTTCTCCCTTTCTAATTTGGTTTTGCAGAAGGGCTCTTGTAATATAGAAAAATAACTTAAAAAAATAATGAAAAATATTATCTAACATGATTGGTTGGTTTTCTCCTTTGAGGAAAACAAAATAATAATTACATATTTTTAATTTTATCATCACAACATTTATTTTGAAATTGAAAATAAACAGAATGTAAGTACTAAATAATGTGTTTTTCCCCTGTAATAGATATGCTTGCTTTCTCTATCAACTATTTACCCTTATGCAGAAAAAAATCTCACCAGATTTTAATTTTTTAAAAATTTTTACTTACCTTGAAGTCATTATATTTTTGCAGCAAGTTGTAAAAATAATAGCGAGACTCTGGTGTACCTTTTATGAAGTAATACTTAAAGTGCAATATATAAAGCATGAAATTTATATTGTTATAATGTCTTTAGTCCTATATCATTTTACCACAAGCCAATTTGTGTAACCACTCTATGATGTTATTAAGTGGTTATAACAAAGAAAAGGATAACAAAATATTCCATAAACACAAAGATGGTTGCTATCCCTTTACAGTCATACTTATACATGACTCTTGAACCCCAACCATCACTAAACCTAGACAACACTAATATATTTTCCAAGGTCTATGATTTTATCATTTTTAGCGTGTGGTTTTGATGGAATCAAATAACATCAATCTTTTGAGATTGGACTTTCACTCAGCTTAACGCTATTGAGTGTCCTCCAAGTTGTACCATGTATCAACTTGAATTCTTAATTTATTGCTGGGTAGTATTCCATTGCATGGAATACAATATTTAGTCATTCACCTATGGATGGGGTATTATTTTGCTTCCAATTTGAGCTATTAAAAATAAAGCTGGTGAGAGCAATTATGTGCTAGTTTTTGTGAGGATAAGTTTGTATATCCTTGGGTTAAATGAGCATGAGTGCAACTATTTGGTCATATGGCAAATGCATGCTTAACTTTTAAGAAACTGCCAAGCTGTTTTCCAGATTGTCCATATCATTTTAATTTCTGTCAGTAATGTATGAGATCCAGTTGCTTTGCTCTCTTAACAGGACTTAATATTACTATTTTTTATTTCACTGGTTCTGAAATTTTGTGTCAGTATTTCATTGTGGTCTTCACTTGTGTTTCCCTACTGGCTATTGATGGTGAACATCTTAATATGTGTTAGTTTCCCATCCATATATTATCTTCAGTGAAATATATCTTCATATGATTTTCCCATTTTATAATTGGATCACTCATTTATGTTGAATTTGGAGAGTTCTTTGACTATTCTAGGTTTGAGTTCTATTTCAGATACGTGATATACAAATATTTTATTACAGTCTTAAGTTGTCTTTTTACCCTCTAACAAAGTCGTTCCCAGAACAATTGATGAAGTTTAATTTATAACTTTTTTCTTGTATAGATAATTCTTTTGATGTCATGTCTATAAGTTCTTCACCCATAACTAGGTCTCTAACATTTTCTCCAGACTACCAATGTGGTCATGTCTAACACTGTGATATGATGAGATGGTGAAGAAGGATGACCACAGTAAGGCTGAGTGAATGGGGCTTGCTATAATTTTATTAGTTAAGTTCAGTTTCGCTACTTCATCTTTCCTGAGGGTTGGGTATGGAGCTTCATCTGTTTGTATATGTGTGTCTGTGCAGGTGTGGCATTTGGTTGGTATAGAACAAAATGCCAACATTTTACATCCAGATAGTCATCCCCTTTAGTGATGCTTTGACTAGAGAGTAGACATTCCATTGGCATCATATTTAACAAACCTACAGTTTGAAACTTTTTCTAGGTTGTTAGCTCCACAGTATCCGATACGGGATACCTGAGCTTAAAAGAAAATCCAGATAACTCACCACTGTATTTTCCTTTCAAGATCCTTACTTGTTCTGCCTTCTCTAAATCTTTCATATCTTATGTTTGTTTTATATATCACATCCAAGGGCTTTTAGTTGTACTCAGCAGGAGGAATAAGAAAAATGCATCTACATCAAACACTCAAAAGCATAGTTAGTTTTCATTTAATAATCCAGGTTCTCATATATCTCATCCCAAGTCTGAATCTGTCATAACTCAGCAGTGAATCCACCTAGATGTGATAATTAGTTTGTAAATATAACTCACACAAGATCAATGCACAGTTTTATCTGAGATTAAAAAAAATCACAGAAATTACTGGGTTAATTCTAATAAAGCTCAGGCCACCATGACTTTATGTATGTGCAAAAATAGGCCTCCTTCTGATATTTGTTAAAACCCGAAAATTATCATCTTGCCTTCTAATAGTCTGCTAGTGATATAAATCATTTTAGTGGGATGAAATAACATTCATAAACAACTAAGAATAAAATAAAAATACTAATATCCTTAAAGAAAAAAATGTCCTTTGCCATGAATAATATATGAATAAATATGTGTATCTGTGTCTACAGCTATATATAGGTTTGAATTCCTAATAATATAAAGTAATAATAAATATAAATAAAGTAATATAATTATAGTCAATTATCATTTAATATAAATATAACAATCAAAAATAAACATTTTAAATATAATAGTATAAAGCTGAAAATGAGGCCCAAGACATGTATCTCATACATAGTTGGTCCATATGTATATATAATTTGCCAATTTTTTAAATATATAAAAAAAATGTTATTAGACATCCATTCCATTTTATTTCATTCTATTCTTTATCATTTGTCCTAATGCAGATAACCTCACTATAAATTGCTCTTGTTTATCCTCTAATGGATTGAGTCTGTCCTAGTAGAACATTTACTTTTGTGTACATATTGACATGGAACATTCTTGGAGTTTGTAAATGAAAATCTGGAGAGGGAATAGAAGTTCTCCAAGGTAAGAATAAAGTGCTAGCATAAGGAGATGATGACCCTAAAAAAACTTTCAACTTTGATCTGCCTTATATCAAATTTTCAGTATAATGTGAGAGAATATGTTTTAACTAATAATAAATATGAAAGCCACATCATTGCTGATTTAATTTTGTATTTTAAGTTTGGTATCAAAAAATTAAAGAGTAGGCAGTCGATACATAGTTATCAACCAAATAACTGAATGTATAAGAGACCAGGGCCATCAAGAAGTATGGGTTGATTGGAACATACATTGAAGTTTCTGTATTCATTTTCTTCTCCCATTTATACTAAGAATTGTTGGAGCTTCTGAAGTCCTAATTTTTGATTTTCTGCATTTTATTTGCCTAAGCTCTTGAGTTTTCTATCTAAACTGCAACATGAATGGAGACTTCTTCAGCAGAATATTTTGTAGAGTAATAATGACTCAGGGTAGGCCAATTTAGTTTGAACCTATTTCAATGAAGCTTATCTATGTTCACAGCTTCTGCGATCTATTTTTCACTTTTTTTTGGCTGATTTTCAATAACTTTCCATTTCCTTCTGCTGATAGTTTACAAAAAGTGAGACTCCTACTTAGGTCAGCTTCCTAAGAGTTTTGAAATGGAATAACTGCCTAACAAAGTACATGGACTTAAGCACAGTTAAGAATACATATGAGGGAAAATGGTGAATAAAAAAAGGACAGAAATGATAAAATGTATCCACTACGACCTATTCCCTTTTCAGGGAAATAAACCATTCATTTGGCAGGAAGTTTATTGGCAAGATTTAAGCAATATGAAAAATATTTTTGGATTACTTTGTGAATATTTTGTTATTATATCAAAGAACAGTTCTTAGTCTATAAATAGATTTTATATCCATATTGAGTTAACTTATATTAAGAACCATTTGAACCATAAATTCCGGTGCAAATGAAAGGATGCAGAGCTATTATTCTCTTGTGTACAATTTAATTTCACATCTTCTCTCCATTTATTTAATTGCCAGATTTTCTGGAATACATTTTTCCTTCAATTTTCATGAATCAAATGAATTCCAATACATAAAATATAAAAAGGCATTCCTCTTATAAAATGTAAAATATAACAACAAAATTTAAAGTCATTTTATTATTGTCCTTAATCTTGGGTCTCATCTACTTGCTTCCTGTTACTAACCAAGTTTATTAATTAGGTTGGCAATTAGTCTTCTAGGTATTTGTCAATAAATATTCAATATTCAATTTATTTTCCTTGATCTGAAAGTTATCATAAATATTCTATTTTAGAACTGCATCTTCTTGCTTGGTGTTTATAATCTTGACCTATAACAAAGTAATACATGAAATGAGAATGCACAAAGTAGAGCTAACTATACTCTAAAAATAAAAAGTTTTTGGTATCTACATTACAAAATAAAAATAATGTAAATATAATGACAAAGTAGTAGAAATAAAAGTAATGCAGTTTTAAATTCAATTATAATTTAATTAAATATAACAATCAAAAATAAAAGCAATTCAAAGTATAATAATTATAAAGTTGTAAATGAGGCTGTAGACTTGTGGCTGGCGCATAACTGGTCCTCAATGTTTTACTATGTTTAGTTGAGTTTTTAAAAGTACCTTTTACAGTGCAAAAAAGGAATTTGTATAAAATTAACATTTAGGTATTATAGTAAATCATTATATCATTAACAAACATATAGAAAGTCATGTTTATAAAAAGTGCTAGCATTCATAGAAATGAGAGAATTTAGATTAAAGTTATCTATCAAAGGACAGTAAGTGGAAAAATGTGATATAACATCCTTTGTAACTAACCCCACTGTGCTGTTACATAGTTTGCAACTTCATTGGCGTAATCTAAATTTCTTGGGCAAATAAATATTTAAGAACACTAAATCTGTTTTTAGCAACATCGAAATAGTCTCTGTAAAATAGATAACTACTCACAGAATAAAAATTCATCAAGTTTATTTTCTTGTTTTCCAATCTACATACCTAAGTGCTCTCTTTCACCATGGTTATGGCAATCCACATTTGCTATGCATTCTAATTTTAAAAGAATGTATTATTTATCATTTTCTCACTAAATCTTAATGGCTACATCTTGTGTTTGACAGTTCAGTAATTAAAAAACAAACAAACAAACAAACAAAAACTCCTTCTTTGCCCACTTCTTGCTTAGGTCCTGAGCTCTATAGATAACTTTCAGCCCAGATTGAATCTTTGCTAGACATGAATTTCAACCCATGAAAAACATTAATTTACTAGAAAAATGCTGATACAGCTTTAGTAATAGTGGTGTTAACTGTTCCATCATAATTAGAGATCTGCTGACTCTCTTAACCGGTTTTGCTTTCAGAAAATCAAAATCAGCTTCTTTTTGGTAGCCATTCATCAGTTTCTCTAATTTCAGTAATGCTTAGTGGTAAATGTGTGCCTTAATATAGTCTTTTTGGATGCTACAAAATTGGATGTTACTCTCAGATTCTGAATCATAGGTTCTAAGGAAAACTGAGCAGACAACGTAAACAACTTCTTTAGTCAGAAATGTACATTTAGTTGTTTACTCTAGTATTCTTTACCGAATTTAAGCAATTTGGCTAATCTACTTCCTTTCCTTTCCTCCCTTTGTCCCCAAATTCTAATGTTTATACCAAAAACCATCTCCTTGCATTTATTCTGATTAGCTTCAACAGAGATGGAAAACAGCTGTCCAACTTTCCCCTTGAAACCCATTGATTAAAATAGTGATTCGGGTAATCCTTACTCTACTGTCTCCATCCAATTCTTACCTAATTCACTTTGCTTTGTTTGAAAAAAACTTAACTTGTTTTCAATTTAAAACAGGTTTATTATAAGCAAAATAACAGTGAGGTATCACCTCACACCTGTGAGCATGATTAATATCCAAAAGACAGGAAATGATAAATGAGGGAGAGATTGCCGAAAAGAGAAGAGGGAAACTTTACAATTATTTGTAGGAATGTAAATTAGTGGAAATATTATAGAAAGCAATATGGATATTCCTCAAAATAAAACTGAAATAAAAAGAAATTTGTAGAAACATAAAGATCTTAAATTATTTATATACCTCTTTTCCTCCCACAAATAGTAATCTGAAGCAACTGAGATACATTGGACGGCTCTCAAATAGCACATTTTCTGGGTGAATTAAAGAATAAGGTTTCTATTCATATCTTTTCAAGGAATGTGATAAAGTATTGAAAAATAACTCACTTTGAAGTCAAAACGATTAAATTCATATATTGCAGTTGAACCACAACATTTTACATATACCTGTACACAAGTTAAAAATGGGGATTCAGTGACACTACCATGAAATTAATATACACCTTTGCAGCAAGCACATCTTCTTTTCTCCCACCCCTTAATTTTACATGGCAACACATGGTTAAGGACTATGACAAGTCAGATTATCCAATTGAAGTTATAAGCAAACTAACAACATATTTAATAACCATTGTGGATAGAGATTTGAGAAGTATCCATGTCCAATCAATGTTCTGAAAACTTGTATACTTAATTGTATTGATGTTTATACAAACATACAATCAGGATTCTTGGTTGTAAATAACACAAGTTGACCTTAGCTAAAGTAAAAAAAAAAACAAAAAAAAAAACTAATAACTTTGGCTAGAAGCCTATGGGATAACACATAGAATTTTGAAAAGGTGGGGAACTAGGTTTGAGGAATAGGTAGAAATAAAGTTGTGAAAAAGATTGTCAAGAACCAGCATAGAAAGAATCCATTTAGAATGATGGTGCTAGAGCTACTGTCATTAATACATTTTGTTAATATTATGCATTCTTCTCTTCCCACCATTTGTATCTAGAATAGTGTCTGTTCTTGAATCTTTTATCCTCACCTTAGAGTGTCAAATTTCAAGAGAAACAATACAATAACTAATGCAGGTCATATGATAAAACCCTGGCTACAATCAGAAAATGGCATTATTCAAATACAGTCATACCTAGGGTTAAAGACTGTGAACAGACCACAAGACCCAATAAAGCTGCAAACTGAATATAAAGCACCTAGAAAATAATCACTGTATATAATTATAATAAATGTCTACTGCAAAGTCTCATTCATTACAATAATAATGTCTTTTTGTTGCTGTTTTGTGCTCCCCAGACCACAATTTTCAAACTTGGGTCCACAGCCTTCCCAACCTGCACCTTTACCACTAAAGCAATAATAGTGCCCTCTGGGTCACAACTCCTCTCATAAAGAGGTATGTGTCAGAAAAATCATCTTACTTTCACATTAAGATAACTTTCACTTTCTCCAGTGATACAAGTTTTATATAAATGGAATTACTTTTCCTGTGTCCAGTTACTTTAAACTTCATGACGCATACATGTTCTTTTAACAGTAGTGTATTAGTCAAGGTTCTTCAAAGAAACAGAATCAATAGCACATGGACACACACACATATATATTTCTTATAAAATGAAATTCTAAATAATTAATTTACTTTTTATTATTCTGTTTGTCTTTTAATTTTGAGCATTGGGGATCTTTATGTATTCTGGATATGAGTACATTGTTAAAAATATATTTTGACAATATTTTCTCCCAGAGTGTGTCTTGGTTATTCAATTTCCTATCTTTTGATGATAAAAATATTTTAATTTTAATAAGATTATTTTGTCATCATTTTTCTTGTAAAGTGGTACTTTCTGTGGCTTGTCTCTGAAATCTTTATCTTCTCTGGTATTTTCATAGTATTAGCACTTATATTTAGCTCTGTGATTCATTTCAAATCAGATTTAGTATATAGTACAGAGAATGGAACAAGTTTCCTTTTTCCCAATGGGTATCTACTTATTCTAGCAATATTTATTAAGCTATTTTAATATCTCTGTTGAACTATGCTATAAAATTTAATTTCCAAAAAGAGAGATGAATTTTATTCTGACTTGTACCTATTCTAATTTATCAAATATCTTTCACTGAAATTATCTAAACTAGAATACTCAAATATTCATCCTGAATGTAAATGCTAACTCAAAAGTGTATATAAATGTACGTGATTATTTAGTGGCTTTAGTTTGCTTGTTTTTGTGCATTTCTAAGTTGTTTTCACATATCAGAATACTTTTCTCTATATAACTAACAAAGCAACAATTACCTAAAATTTAAGATTTGTGGTATTTTCTTTTCTTTTCATTTTTTATTTTTTGTTTTTATTTTAAGCTATTTTAGGAGGAGACATTAAAATAAGGACATTTTATCATCTTAGGGAATATATGACTAGATATTTAAGTGTACATTCAAAATTGTCTCACTTAATTCAGGAATGTCCCGTCATAAGAAATATCGTATCTAGAATGTTTAACTTGCATAAGCATACATATCTAATAGCCTATTCTAGAATTTGAATACATTTTTAACTCCAGTTTTCTTAGTATCTCTCTACCTCATTTCTTTCAGCAAATATGTGCTAGTCAATAAATATGAATAACGAACACTTTTCTAGACACCATGAAAAAAATAAGAGGATGTGTAATATAAAGCTCTGTCTTTGAGGTAATTTTAGTTTTATGATAACATATAAGGATATTAGAAAATATCCAATTTCTACAGGAATTATTATTTATATGAACATTATGTCATAATTGGGCACTCTGGAAAATGATTTTTACGTGAGTGGTAATTATATTACAGGGAAAAGAACTATAAAATAATACACTAAAAACGTGTCATTTGTTGACAGGAACAAAGAGCTTTTCTTCATTTATTCTACCTACTGGTTTTGTGCTCTAATAACCAGACAAAGTCACCCAGTACTTCTAACAGCCTGAGTCTGTCTGCACTACATCTGAATTTATTACTTGTCATCTATCATACTGCTAATAAAAACAGTATAAAATACTATCTCATCACATTAAATATGCAATGAAAATTCTTATTATATTTCAAGATATCATATATTATTTTATTATCTAAAATACTGGTATAGAATAAGGTTTACCACTATTTCTGTGAGCTTCTAACCAAATAGTAATTGGGCTTAAAGTTGCAACACTAACTATTCACAGCATTTTACCTTTTTCAAAAAGTTTTTAAGGTAATGAATAATATTAAAAAAATAGAAAACATAGACTTAAATTAAGAACAAGTCATATATTTCTATAGAGTTTTATATAGAATAAAAAGATTATTTGTTGTGTTCCCCTCCCCTAAATTCCTCAACTAAAAATATCACTGTTAAGAGTCACCATATCATTATCAGTAACAAAACATATGAAGATATAAAATCAGATTTGGTAAACCTATTTAAAATATATATAATAGGGTTTAAAGTAAATGGCATTCATAATTTATCTTTATCCCATCTCTATCACAGACTTTTTTTCATGACATGGAGGAGCATTTGTTGTGCAATACACAGACATTCTGTGATATGCCATGAGAAAAATAGGGTTTCCATGTCATTTTTCATCTTAAATATATATGTATATTTTAAGTTGTAATTATTACCAACAATGTAGAAAATCCCCAGAAATAAAATTTTCCTTGTGATTTCAGTAAATATTTTAAAATCTACTTTTATTAAGAAATGAAATAAAACAAATTGAAGAAAACTATTCAGTTACAAAATGCTTACCCTACGACATTTACTTCTCACCCAAATATTTATTTCACACTAATATTTTTATGCTATTTCTCTAGAAACTGGGAAATTGCAAATGAATGTACTGTTTAGAAGTATTATCACTTTCAGTTTTAATTCTGGTGCAAAATCTCCCTTGGTGATATTATTTAGAAAAAAAATTAAGAAAGGAAAAAAAGGGAAGAAACGAACAGATCAAATCTTGAATATCTGGCAGGAAAGTGGTCAACACTGAGAAACAGCTTATTACTTTGTGGAATATCACATACCATCCATATCTTGTTAAAAGGGGAAAAAAACTTTTTCCATGCTATTTCCCTCAAGACTTAGGTTACCTCATTTAAAAGCTGAGTAATTATTGTTAGCACTGAAACAGATGATAGAATAACTTGAATATGTAAGTTTTTAGGGATGTAAGACAGAGTGGCCTTTGAGATTCTGTTGTAGTACCATTAGAAATTTTCTTCTGAATTCTTGAGTATGCCTGTATGCTCATGTGTGTATTTTATATGAATCTGTTTCAGTAGTCCTAAGCTTATACAGGAAAATGAAGGTAAAATCTGCCCTATTTGAATCACCATAGAATTGGAATTTGTTATTTTCAAAGGTACATTAAGAAATGCACATTTGCCTAGAATTGATTTTTTCAAAGTTAAATATACTGTCAGTGTAAATAGTGACAAGATTTTTCTAAACTGAGACATTGACTCATCATCTTTCCAAAGTAAGTGTCTTCACAAAAACTTACATAAAGTTAACAAATGAGGATTCTATCTAACCTACATAGGTCACTAGCTAATCAACTCAATCACCACCCCACAAAAAATTGCACATGGGCAAACTTCTATATTAAAACTATCTTAATCGTCAAATTTTCATTTGCCTCAAAGTAATAAAAGCTTTTTTTTCTAGAGAGTAGATTATATGTCTCAATGAGCAAACCAAGTTTGTCACTGATACCAAATAAAATGTAAAGAAATTTTGAGCTTCTGTTCAATCTTGTCTCTGATTCCCAAAGCCTTGAATAATTTAACTGGGGTTTCTGTATAACACCTCTTGTGAAACTGCTATGCTAGAGCTCATGCTTACATTTTAGGCACTTAGCTTCGCAAAGCTGAGTCTTGGTGCACCTTGGTAGCTTAGCAGTTAAGTCTGTGGTCAATGGTTGTCATAGTCCATGTATAACTGGAGGATCTGGCTTCATGATCCTGAATGGGGAGACAACCAAGGAAACAAAGTAAGTGGATAAAATAGGTGGATGCTTCTTCTTCCTCTCTCTTCCTGCCTTCCTACTTGCCTTCATCCCTATCTGTACCTTTCCTTAAAAATATAAATAAATAAGACTGAGAATTGCTCTCTCACCTAAGTAAGTTCTTGGAAGTGGGAAATCATTTGTTCCTAAAAAGTCTTTAAAAATATTCAAAGTCTTGTTTTTTAAGACAGAAAACTGAGAAAAAATTCAAGTCTTGTTATTTACAAGTCAGAGAAGTTGAGGATGTCTGACCACTGTGGATCTCAAATTCTTATTTGTAAAATAATAAATAAACAGTCTCCTTTCTGAATTGTTGTGAGGGTTTATGAAATATTGCAGGAACACAGGTCAAACACTGTGTCCTATCACCTCCTAATTTATAGTATCTGAATCAAGCCAAATATTCCCTATTTTATCAGATAACTAGATGTTCACTACCTAATCTATCTCTAAGCAATAGATCAATCATTAATTTCAGTATCTATCAAGGCCATTAAGATTAGCCTGAGTGAAAAATAGTTTAAATCAAAATATCTTAGCAAATGAGGCAATACAATGTATCAATTCTCAAACAACCTAACAATTGAATTATACAATAAATCAGAGGCCCTTAGATGGCCTTTCCAAACTTAAGGATAACAGAGTTGTTTTTTTCTTTAGGAACAGGCTTCTTTGATTCTCAGAAGACTTCCTAAGAGCAAGTAAAGTTACCTAGTATTACATTATATTTTAAAGTGTAGTATATGTGAATTAATTCAACAATTTATAGGATTTCTCTCATAAAAAACAAACAACAACTATATTTTTCCTTGGAAAAGAAGAACTATTCCTTGCTAGTAGTGAAAGGACAAATGTTGGGAAAATTTGGTTTTCATTAGCCAAAATGTCGAAGTCTTCATACCTACCAACATAGTACCAGGAAAACTTGAGAGTTAAATGACATAACTTTAATATTCTTAATCCACTCAGTTTTCATTTCTAGATCAGCAATGCTTCAAATGTGATGAGAAAACACATTGGTGTCCACAGACCATGTGGGAAATCTACAATATCCTTTCGTTGCTTACCACATAGATGCAACAAACAGATTTTCTTCAAACACTACAACTAAAGCAACATGTCACACCGATTTGAATGCAGAAGCACATATGAGAATCTAACATCTCCTAGTAAATTAGACACTGAAGAAATTGCAGACTTTAAAACAGTGTCACTTCTCTTGTTAATATTTGATTTTGAAATATAGAGAAGAATATTAGCTAGGGAAAAAAAGCTAATCAAAGGTTATGGGAAGGGAAGGATGCAGACAAATGGCATGCAGGAGATTAATTTTAAGGTGAAAGAAAAATTGAAATGGGGAAATGGTGGTAAATTTACAATATAGTATACATTTGTTGCTCTGATATGGTATATACCTTAAGACTATTTAATGTTATAATGCAATATCCCTTCAATAAAATCAATTTTTAAAAAAGAAAAATAGAGCACTTTTCTTTTAAAATGTCATAATTATTAATAGATAATAAGTTGCTTATTACTATTTTCAAATTAAAAATAAGTATTTTACAATATGGTTGAAGCTCTAATTTGATAAATACCAACATATGTGTAGCATTTAAATATACACATTTTGTAGGTACTAGTAATTTGAGTCTAAGAGAATCCAGAGTTAAAAAACAGAGTTCCTAAATTCAAATGATATGATGCTTACATTCAATCTTTTTATATTTCTCTTGCCAAAAGATCATATGTTATTTAGGCAATTAAAATATATTAGTGACAAACCACCTAGTAGTACAGAAGCTGCAGTTGTCAAATGCTTGTATAAGCAGCATGTAGTTAAAACCCACCTGGCTTATCAGATCAACCTAGTTATTATTTATCATCATTTTAAAGACAAAAAGGAGAAACTTTATACAAAATAACTAGGTCACCAATATTTATAATTGATAGATAATAGTGTTGAAACGAAAGTCCAGATCTATTGATCTTTAAATTATAATACCTCTAATTATTGTTAAACTCAAACAAAAGCCAAATCATGAAATCATTCCCTATTCCACTCCGAAGGTTAAAGGTATGTTCATATTCATAAAGCCAGATACCTGAAGGGAGCTATACTTTCACTTATTAAACTAGCAAAGAAAACACCATATACTTAGGAGAAAAACTGAAATTACCTCAAACTTTAGCATCAACATTTTTGATCATATATAGTATTATTAACATAAGACATGTATTTGACCATGCAAATACAACTTATATTTTGTCATATATAATGTTTAGGCCCAAAAAGCATTCTGACCAAGGTAAACAGGTAGGAAGATAATCTTCGCTTCAGTCTCAGGCTGTTGAGCTTAGAGCTGGTATAGATCCTCTTGAGAAAGGTTAAAAAAAATAAAATTTAAAGGAAAGTTGCAGCCAACAATGAAGGCAAGTGGGCAGGCAGGAGGAGAGGGGAGGGAGAAGCATTTTGTTTTATTTTAATTTAATTTTTCACACTGGTTGTTTCCCTCCAGCCTGGGGCTCAAACCCAGGGGTATGTGACCTGCACCCGTCACAGGGGATTGACCTAACTGCTACCCACAGGGGTGTACCAAGAGAAAGAGAAAATTGAATGTGTGTTCTACTTAAGCTCTACTGTTGCTTCATCCTTTTTGCCACTTTGTTGTTTTACTATTTGTGGCTCAATTAAACAGATGTCAATATAGTCAGACAGAAATATAAAAGAGTAAATTTCAATCAGGAAAAGAGCAGTACCAGAAAATTGTAGGGGCAATTTAAACTAAAGCTAAAACTCAAAAATAAAACTCTCCCTGCTGAAATGGAAATGAACTTTCTTTTCTGTAATTTAGCTGATCATGTTAATCAGAGCCACAAAGTAATTCAAATTAAGAAGCAAATAAGACCTTGACACATTCCCTTAGCAGTAACTCAATGGCATTAGTCCTAAGTTTTATGGCCAATTTATGTTTGTGAAAGTTTGCTAACACCCACCTTTATTCCTTTATAGTGTATCTTAGTTCTAGGCACAGCACATTGTTAATTGTCATGTGCTTCTGGTTTTGAATCTTGTTATTCTTAAAGAACTATTACTCCTTTAACATCTCATAGGGTCTAAAAATCCTGGGTAGCAATTCACTGAAAAATCTCATTATCCACCTCTTGGTGGTTTAAATACTGAAGTATGTAAAGTAAAATCTAGAAAGGATGGCCCTTTGATTATTGAACAAATTTAATCTTTTTATTGGTAACATAAATTGCCAGAAGATTTATTATTCTTAGGAATAATTTATTATTCCTAGGCTTACCATGAATTTGCTACTCCAAAGTGTAATGATGAAGATTAATTATCTACTTTGGAAATTATATTATCCCAGTTTTTGCCAAAGAACTTTTACATCTTTAAGTTTAATATTATTTCGTACATACTTAATTCAATATTATATACATATTACATATACATAATGTTTTATGTGTATGCAATTTCATAAATATATTGATCACCATATCATGGAATTGGTGTACTGAGGAGTACACTGTGGGAAATAGTGGGCTGTCTATTATCATTTTGAATTTTGATCTAAGTATTAAAGATAGGCTCTGATGCTTTATTTTTATAATATTTAATAACTATTTTTAATATTAAAATGAAATAAATGGAAGCTTTCTGACCAAAAACTCATGCTATTTTAATGTGATTTTATGCTGGTTTATTTGCTTTTGGTTTCATCATGTCCTGACTTCTTAAAGTTAGGCCTGGGTTCTCAAGAATCTTTTCTGCTCTGATCATAATCAGGCATTAGAAAAACTGGATAGGAATTTTGGTCATAAGCTCAAAACATACAAAATTAGACCTTGTTAAAAAACAGAGAGATAATCAAATGAAGAATATTTTAGATTATCATACTATTATTATTTTATTTTCCCATGCAATGTCCAATCCAGTAGGCAGTTCCTGTGAACTCTATTCCAGAACATTTTCTTAGACAGTTCCTTTCACTCAACTCATGCCAAGACTTCAGAAATTCTAAGTTTGGGCTTCTTTTGATTTTATTTATTTTAATGTGAGCAAAAGGTAAAGTATTGAAAATTAAATTATCTTCAAGAGGCTAAGACTAATGGGCATATTCTTAACATTGTCTCTAAAGAACACCAGTTTTATTTTTCCTTTGATAATCTCCTCTTAATAAATCACCTTGTCTTATTTAGTTTAAAATAGTATTTAGTTATGTATTCATGTACAAAACTGTGATTATAACTAACATATTGGCTTGGATAGGATTACTGTTTAAACACATTTATTCACTATTAAGTTATCTTTATCAATATTCTAGATTAGATTAAAACTGCCATTCAGAATGTTTCCTATAAATTATACTCCTGTTTCGATGTTAAACTTTTCTTTATGTATATCTATGTTTAAGGGTTTAGTCAATATATCTGAACTACAATAAGCCAATGCTTTTATACACAATTACATGCATACACACAGTATCTGCCTATTGCAATGGTCTCCTAATTTCTTGATAGTAGTTGTATAATCCTTCATTAATTTTACCAAAGATGGCACTGCTTAAAACATTTTAATGATTTACAAATTCCTTAATCTGGTTTAAAGTGATCTTTGTGGGAACAACATTTTTTTATTGCAATTACAGCCATCCCTCGCTATATCATGATTCACTTATCGCGGCTTCACTGTATTGCGGGTTTTTAAAAAAATCTAATTTTGTATCGCAGAATTTTCACTACATCACAGGATTTTGTGGTATACATATACATACTTCACTAGTGAATACCCGTATAGAATTTTATATGTTGTTAAAATTATGTAGGTTTGAGTGTAGAAAGCGTTTTTTGAGAGTGTGGGAAAGGTTAATAAGGGTGTGGGGAAGGGTTTATAGAGAGTAGGAAGGGTTTATAAAGCCTTAAAATATATAAAATAATAAAATAAATTATAACACTAAAGGTACTTTCCAGTTCTCAGCTATTATGAATAGGGCTCCAATAAACATGGGGGGTGGTGGTACATAAATCTCTATGAATTAGGGTTTTTGTATCTTTTGGGTAAACACTCAGAAGTAAGATGGCAGGATCATATAGGATTTCCATATTCAACTTTTTGAGGAAACTTCAAACTGTTTTCCATAGGGTTTATACCAATGTGCACTCCCACGAACAGTGTGAAAGTGTTGCCTTTTCTCCACATCCTGGCCAACATTTGTAGTTTAGTAGCCAATTTATCAGATGTGGAATCATGATACCTTATTGTTGTTTTGATTTGCATTTCTCTAATTGGTAATCAGCACATGAAAAGATGGTTCTACTGACTGGCTATCTGTAAATCCTCTTCACAAAAATGTCTCTCCAAATCCTCTTCCCATTCTTCAATTGTATTGCCTGTTTTTCTGCTCCTGAGTTTTATGATTTTTGTATTTTGGGTATTTTTTGTCAAAAATATGAAATGCAAATATCTTTCAGTTATTAGATTTTCTTTTTGTTTTGGTGATGCTTTCTTTCACTGTAAAGAAGAATTTTAGTTTGATGTTGTCTCAATTGTTTTTGTTTGTTTCCAATGATGCTGGTGTTGAGTCCCCAAAGGCCTCCCCAAGATTGATGTTATAGAATGTCTTTGCTATGTTATCTTCCAAGAATTTTATGGTTTCTGGTCTTATGTCTAGGTCTCTAGTCCACTTTGAGTTAATTTTTGTGAATGGTGTTAGAGCATGGTGTAGCTTCATTCTTTTGCATGTGGCTGTCCAGTTATCCCAACGCCATTTATTGAAGAGACTTTCCTGTCTCCATCACATGCTTTTGGCTCCTTTGTCATAGATTAACTGATTGTATATGAGTAGGTCAGTTTCTGGTAATATAGTTCTTTTCTACTTATCTGTGCCTCTGTTATTAGTCCAATATCATACCATTTTGATTACTATCACTTTGTAACACACCTCAGTGTCTGGGAGTGTAAATCCTTCAGATTTATTCTTTCTTCTCATAATCATTTTGACTATTTGAAGTCTTTTATTGTTCCATACTAATGTATATAAAACAACTTCCACAAGCCTGGTGCATTTCTTTAGTGCTTCAGATTGCTGTGAGCTTCCAACAAATCTTTTGGGTACTCAAGAGTATTTCTGGGCTATTCTCACACTTTCCTGGACCAGGAAGAACCCCCCAATCTTCTGGGGGACCTAACAGGAAGTCTGTTTTATCCAATATAAGTATGATTGCTCCAGCTTTTTTTGTAGTTACCATTCGACTGTGGGATTGTCTCCAACCATTAACTTTGAGCCTTTATCTTTTGAAAGAAGGTGAAATTCCTGAATGCAGTAGAAGTTTGGGTTATACTTTTTAATCCATTCAGCCACTCTGTGTCATCTGATTGGTGAATTCAGTCCATTAACATTTAGGGTGATTACTGATATGTAGCTGTTTATTGCTGTTTTGCAATTTGTCTTCTGAGTGTTGTTCCAGACACTGCTTTTGTTCTTCTTTCTCTCTTCTTAGCTGTGTTAGTGTAGCTATGCTTTAATTGGTTTCTCTTTTGTTTTCTTCTTTGATTTTTTTCCCTGGAGATGTATTTTAAAGTAACTCTGAGTTTAGCATTGAGAATTCTACTTATATCCTATTTTTATTTGAAAACAGATTAGTCTTCTACTCATTCTAACCATCCACATTTTTATTATTTTCTCCTTCTCCCCACTATTTATATTTTGGTGTCTGTTTTTAAATGGGCTTTCTTTACACTTTATAGCACATCTTTCAGTATACTTTGTAGACCTAGATTTGAGGTGATGAATTCTTTTAACTTTTGCTTATTTGAAAAGTTTTTAATCACTCCTTCAGTTCTGAATGATAATTTCACAGGGTATAGTATCCTAGGTTGAAAATTGTTTTCTTTCAACCCTTTAAGTATATCATGCTATTCTCTTCTGGTTTGAAGAGTTTCAGCTAAGATATTGCTGATATTCTTATAGAAACGCCTTTGTAACTCATTTTTCTCTTGTTGCTTTTAAGATTCTTTATCTAGTGTTTTTGACATTTTGATGATAATGTGTCCTGGTATAGGTCTTTTTAGGTTTCTTTTGTTTCAAACTAATTGAATTTCCTGGGTTTGGGAAGCTTTCTTCATTCTTCAAGTTAGGGAAATTCTCAGCTCTTATTTCTTCAAAAAGTTTTTGCCCTCTTTTATCTTTCTGGGATCCCTATTAACTGAATGCTTTTCCTTCTGATATTAACCTATAAGTCTCGAATGCTGTCTTTATTTCTTTTCACTCATTTTTCTCTTTGAAGTTTGGCCTGAGTGGATTCATCTGCCCTATCTTCTAGCTCACTGACTTTTATTGAATACTTACTTAATCCATCCTATTCCTGAGTCCCTCTATTGAGATCTTTAGTTCAGCTATTGTGTTCATTTCTTCTCTTTGTTGTTGTTCTCTTTTACTTTCAAAAGTAAAAGATCCCAAATCTTCATTGTAGCTCTGAAACCTGACATTTTTGCTGACTCTTTATGGTCATGATTCCTGCTGCATCTTTGTAGTCACTGGACCTGCTTTTCTGCAGTGCTGTGTCTGGAAAATAGGTAAATTCCTAGATGCTCTGTGGAAATGATGCAGAACTCACTTCTGTCAGTTGGCCATCTTGACTCCATTCCCTTAGTATCATTTGTTTTCATCAACTTCTACTTTCCCGTCATCTATTTTTCCTGCTACATTGGATATTTGTATTCTTACATGCTAAATATTGTCATAGAATGCTTGTGGTAGCTTTCACTCTGTGTGACATGCTGCTTCACTGAAAATGTCAGTTTATGTGAAATTTAGATTTCAACCTGAATTCTCCCTTTACTGATCATCAAATATAAGATGGCCACATAATCCATTTCTTATAATTTACCACTCTCTGATATTATTTATTATTTTTTATTGACGATCTCTCCCAAGGAAATAAAATCTCAGCAAATACTGTCTGATTTTTGCCATTTAGACTATTGCCTAGTATATAGTGAACCATCAATTTTTTAAAATATTGAGTGAATGATTAACAAACCAAATAGTATCAATTAACTTGAATATGTAGAAGAAAACTTCTTGACAAATTCATTCTAATTCTAGGCAACCTTTACCATTTAAACTGATGAAAGGTGTCCCCAACATAGAATTTCAAGTTTCTGCTAAGACTAAGATTTACTTTAAGAGGAAAGAAATAGAAGATATTCTTTATTATAGTAGAGTTTTAACTCTACCAAAATTCTGAACAATTATCACAAAAGTCTCATGGAGCTGAGAGATATGAAATGCTGTAGCTAATACCCACAGAAATTCTTTCCTATATTCTCCAAATCAGGAATGGGTAGATAATGTCCTCATTATGAACAAAAACTGCTTTTAAATAACTCATCTTGTCAAAATTGTACTATAATAAAGTATTACTTTAAGAATTGCTTTGTTAAACTGAATACACTAGTCAATGTTCTCTATATCACTATGTCAATGATACTGGTAGATACTAATGTATAATTATCTGAATCAAACTTTTAAAACAAGCACTTTTAGCAATTTTCAATATTGCTATTTCACATTGAGTACCAGATGTCAGAAAAGTTGAAAACATGTTTATTTTGGTCTCTTGGCCCTTCAAGATTTTACTGACTCAATACTATACTCATCTTGCATGGATATGTATTTAGCCTCATTGAGTGAACAGGCTTTGAGGAGCAGCAATCTGCATACTTCTAAAAGAAATGATTTGGCCACCTGCATTTTGAAAAATTATTTTTTAAAAAGGCTATAGAAAGATTCCTAAGGCATAAAATATCAATAAATAATATTTTAAAATTTTGGATCTTTGAGGACTATGGAGACTTATTTAGGTGCAACTTCTTAATTTTAAGAAAAATAGACATGAAGTGAGCTTGATGATTTATGAATCTGGAAGAACAAAACTAGCAAAGTTTAATGTGATTGCTATTTTAGAAGAAATGGCACTGTGTGCTTTTGCAGTAACCAAACAGCATGTTCAAAATAGTTCGGAGTTATAATATTTCTCTCTGTCTTTCTTTGCCTTCCATAAGTTCCCATTACATCCTGCTCTTTCTTAAAATCTAAATGCATATTAACTTCTAGGTGCTCTGGAAGTTCTATATAAAGAAACAACTCCACTTTGCTCCACTCACGTATGCTTCATCATAAGTTCTACTAACACATTTATACAGAATACAAACCAGGAATCTATAATATCTATGGGAATGATTAGGCCTAAATTATTTTTTCATAGTCATCAGATGAAATTGAAGAAAATTTACAACTAATTAGCAGTACCTTTTTGGACTTATCCTAAAGTCTATTATCTTGAGTTATCAATTAAGTTATAAATTTGATAAAATTTCCCCTTAACTACTAAACCTTTCTATTTTTCATTTCTGCTTTAAACCGGAAGATGATCTTAGGAGGAAAAATATAGTTTTAATTCACTGTATGTCTACCTCATTATATAAGAAACTCAAAAATACCTTCAAATTTATATTTTTATTATCGCTAAATTTTTTAAAGCAAAAGTGCTAGCAGACATGCAGGAAAGTAGGCAGATAGGCAGGAAGAAAGAGGTAGAAGCATTTTACTTATTTTGTTTAGTTGTACATCTTGGTTGTTCCCCTATTCCCGGGACCTGAACTCAGAACCTTGAGAGGTGTGTAGACTTCATCCAAACCCTGCTTCGCCAGGATGTGCCATTACTGTTAATTTTAACAATATTTTCTAATTTCTCCAAAGATTTTAATAACCACTTTTACCTCAGTTTATGCTAATAAATATATTTTTAATATGCTTGTTATTTGAAGTTTGCTTATAATGATTTATCTTGCCAGCATTATTTTGGGGGGTAAAATTTTTATTCTTCTCAACTTATAGCTATTCTATATAACTAAAGCTATTACCAATTTAACTTTTCTAAATGTGAGTTCTTTCAATTTATGCTAAAAATGCCATTGAAATTTAATTAACATATTACATTAAAGTATTTATACTTGATAAACTTCTGTATTTCAAGAAAATGTTGATAGACTATATTCAAATGAATTATATACTTGAAAAAGAAGTCTCCAAATATACCAATTTTATGTGACTTTTCTCCCCAGGATTAACTTTGTCTGTTTTAGTTAATCCTCTTGTACTAATTTAGGAGTTTGATGATCTAAATGTAAGAGAAATGAGTAATTGCATTGTGAAACTATTTTGAATCTAATTGTTGCATGTAATTATATTATAAATGTATTTTTCAAATTTTATTATTTACAATAAATTACTTGAAAGAATGCACCACTTTATTTTAGTACCAAAATATGATAAAACTGAGATTCATTTGCTTTGGTAGTACATGTCAAAAGTTTTTACCTGACATAGGAGGGCATAGAAACATTATATTGCAATGGAAGACAAAGGAGATTTTAATGATAAGCAATTTGACACAGGGACAAATGTACATACAGTTATACTTTAGGAATGGGATTATGATTATTTTCATTTGAACTACATATATACCACATTTTCATCACTGGCTCTCAAGTCTTGTCCTTGACTTCATAAAAGAGAATCTCCTGGGAATACTTACATTACAAATAGGTTACAAATTCAAGCATAATTTATACTGAATCTCCTGGGATGAAATTTTAAAATCATTTTATCATAAGTAATAAGTAAAATTTGAGGTAAGTTCCCATTATGATAATCTTACATAAGAAAATTACTACCTACTATTGCTTCCCAAAGGTTTGATGTTTGATGTTCACTCAAATAATAACTCAAGAAACTAACTGGATAATAATGTAAATGTATAATAATTAACTGTTTATAAGAGGGGCAGTAGTGGAAATTACAACATAAAAAATAATTCTGGTGATGTATTGATAACAAAATGTCCTCCACAAAAATTATAAAAATATTAACCTAAAAAATACACTTGTACAGAGGGAATTTTGCTGTTTTGCCAAATATTAGGTGACAGTGAGACTTCTTGCCTAACAATAACTATTGAAAATTCAGGAAGATCAGCAGAAATTTAAACTGCTACTCTGTGAATGCTGAGAACATAAGTCGAATGTATTTAACCAGAAAACAATGCTGAGAGATCACTGGGAAAACTTATAGAGTTTACACAAAGGACATATAAAAGCAAGGGGAAGGTTCTTGAGAAAAGTGTGGAGGGGATGGCAATACGCCTTGTTTCCCAGATTTCTGTTCATAGTTTGCAAGGCATTGGCCCATAGTTATTTGTCACTTTTAGTATGTTTGTTCATAAAAGTATTTTAACTGGTAGATCTGGAAGTTCAAGATTCCCATCAACACCATGACCATCAGGAAAATAAATCAATCCTCAGTGGACCAGTATTTGCATTTCTGTAGTAACACCTAGTTAGGGAACCACACTGGACACTATGACACAAGGGACAGACAGGGAAAATAAGAGAACAGAGATCATTGTTGCTACCAGTTTTCAAATAACATAATGAAGGTTGAACTTGGATATCATTTGTATACACCTGCTCAATTATGGTGGTCAACAGCCACTGAGAAATCTGAAATGTTAGAGCTGCAATGATTTTGACATTAAGGACTCCCAAGTGACCACTTCTGCTTCGGTAAAAAAAGAGGGATCTGATCCAAAGGAACCCTCAGAGGAGCAATGATAACTGACCCTAACGGGAGTCCCAGAAAGAACAAGGCAACTCCAGCCAGCAATACCACAACTATCAAATTCTTCATTATCATGAGGAACCACTCTTTAACCTTCTGGAAGATCTCTCCGCATCCCTGGGTTATCTATGCCACCAGCACTGTTGCTGCCATTATAGTTAATCAGCAAACATGGAGAACACAGGTAGCTATGTAGAGGTCGTGGTTTTGGTAGCTCCCATCCAAAATAATATTAACCCAACACTGGCAAATACTGATAGAGTAAGTCATATGAGGCTGCCAATCAGTAATATACATATGAAGACAATCAACAGGCATATCCTCAGTGGAAAATTTAAAAGCTGACATTATGACTAAAAGTCAACAGGCCATCTCTACTAGAGAATGAATTGGTGGGCTGCATGGAAGCCCTCCACCAACATGGAGTAGCATTGTTATTCCAAACACACAAGTGATTGTTAACTTTTTGTTTTGCAAGGTTCTCATTTTCTTCCAGGTCTCCCAATAAACAGTAATGAAGATCCAGCAAGTATTCAGAAGTAACAGTCCATGTTCTCTCAAGCCCCATCCTGTACTACCACATGTGTCCCTGCACAAGTATCACTGACAAGACAACCTAAAGCAGAAGTTCAAGAGACATTTCACTCACTGGAGACTCATTGTGGAGCATGACATTGTATGGAAGAAAATTTGGCAGCAGACATGTATATATACATGTATACAAATATATGAAGTCAAAGCATCAGTAGAACAATAGAATCAAAGACAATCACTGGAAAAATAAATCATAAAACTTTGGAGATGTTATAAATGGGCAAGGAGATAATTTCTTGCTTCTTTTACTGGATTCAGATTTGGAACATTAAAATTCCTTAGACATTATAAGACACCAAATTGAAGTACCACTATCAGGAACAAAATGAAGGAGGCAAAGAAAGAACCCACAGACCATTCCCACGTACCAATGCAAAAATACCATAGTTCCTGCAGATTATGAAAGCTCGACCCTTGATCTTTCAGAGTAACATCAAGTATTTCCAGGGAACATATATCCAGCCACCAGCCACAAATGAGAGGGAACTATCCAATTTCTACTGCAACTAACAAAGAGGCATGAACAACAATATAGAAAACTCTAAGTAAGCAACCTATGAAGTTTATCCAAGGTGGTCAAGTCATGACAAATTATCAGAGTTATTGCTAAAAGATTATATCCAGCTATGGCTGTGACTAGGCTTTCAAAACGAGATACTTGCAAATGTTTTGTCAAATCACAAACCAACAAGGGAGAAATGACCAATGTGGCAAAGACAAGACGCAAAACCGAAAATGACACTGTATTTAAATATACCACCCAGAAACCACATTCTAGAAAAAGTAATGATCCATCAAGTCCTAACATTCTTTTCCATTCCATGTAAGCTATTCTTCAGTTGGGTCCCTCTCCAAACCACTGCAGCTTTTATCATCCTGGGCACTGTAGCTACATTGAAGGACCAAATGATAAGATTCAGTGAAATTGATGCTGCCCCCTGTCCCCACACTCCCACCCAGTGTATTGTTTGCTCTTGTAACCACACCAGGCTGTTGAACCTGCACAGTGTGCCTGTCATAGCAATATTACCATGCAAACAATCTGCCAATAAATTGTCCTTGACAGCTTGTCTTGTGGCAGTGACAGTAGTGAGCTCACAGAACCAGGAAGCAGCACTTGTAGATGACTCTAGAATTGATATCACTCCAACCATTCAAGGATCCCAGTATATATTGAAATCAATATATTGCATTGCCAGTGCTTGTAACCAGCCCAGTAGATATGGAAGTGTCAAGGCCAATCTGGAGGGTAAAAATAAAGCAAATCTTTGCTTATGAAATTCACAGTATTCTTTTTGTCTGTGTTTCAGTTATGAAATAAGCATTCTTCATGGATAAACTTAATACTTACAGCACATACACAGGATGATAAAGAGGTTTCTCAGGTGTTCCTTCTCACCCACATATCTACATGTATCTTCCATGGTGGTTTTCCAAATATCTTGCCTGGGAGTCAGGTCAATGTTTGATGGCCAAGGCCTATCCTTTTTCACCCCAGTTCTTAAACTCGATTTTCTCCTTTGTCCAGTGACCATGATGTATCTGTATCTTCACCTTTTACCAATCCAGTTATTTATTCAAACTGTGCATTAGATACTCTGTTAGTTATATGAAATGAGGCCAAAGCTATGATTTTTTGATCCTTTGGAATTAGTCTAGTGGAAGAGACAGATATTGACATAAAACAAAAACAATCACACAACAAAAATCATGCTAAGTATTATAAACAAATGTTATATGGTGCACTAATTACATATATTATGGGAGTCAAAGGTAATAAAACCTGAGCTGACAGGTGAGGAGGAAATGGAAATGGAGGTGGTAAGCTGTGGTCTATACAGAGCATCCCTTGGCATGTGAAAATTACATGTGAGTAAAAAAAATGCATAAATTATATTCCTGATACATCCAGATTGAATAATGTGACACTTCTGCTTGATATTCTATCAAATGATGGAATTAATTGCCTGTGGGCAAAGTGAGAATTTTAAAGAATGTTTGTTTGAACACCTCCATTTATTCACTGTCATTCAGTGTCCAAGCTAAAAGGCAGCTGTATGTTTAATATATGCAGAGCACCATCAAGCTGAATAATACTAATTCAGGATGAACTATGCCATTGAAAAATCAATTAAGTCATCACAGACAGTAGTAAACATTTTATGCTATTATATCAGTTAAAATTGATAGCTGTGGAAGTAAAATGCAACAATTTTAGTAACTTATAGTACAGGATAAATATTAAATATTAAAGAACTTGCATGGTTACTCAAATGGATAGTGTTTCCTTAATTTCCTAATGTCATGAATTTAATTTAACTATCTTAATTTTATATATCAGAAATTAAAGTTGATGAAATTTATATCTGTCAATTTTTTTTTACCCATGCAGCAACTAGAGTCTCTTCTCTTTGGGGAATTTCCCACCAAATGAGGCAAATTTTCAAAAAATGTCAGGAACACATTTTTCTTGCTTTCTTGTCAGCTAGGATAGAACTGACGGTTTTTCAAACGTAAGGCCTTGGGTGCAGGTCCATAGCATGAGGCTCATAAGAACAATCCGGGCATCTGGTTTGAACTGGGAAAGCTCCAGTTTATTCCTACTGTCCTATAACTATTGTTAAGATAATTAAACATTGACAGTTTAATTATTAATACTCTTAATAACCTCTTTCACATTAAAGAGTGTAAGTTTAGATGAGAGATTGTATCATCCCCTTAATTGTATGGAATCTTCTCTGGTATAGTAGGAGGCAGTACTATAGTTGTATGTACAGCAGAACTGAACTCAGAGCTCAGTGACACCAGGTCTAGTGGAAGTTTCTGGTGTCCTGTGCCACAGGTGCAAGCTATAGATCTGAGCACTTGATGGTGGATACAGGGTTTTCTTCGAAGACAATTCTTTGGAATTGTCTGTTAATCACCCCAGCCACACAAATACGCTTCTCCAAATCTCCTAGTGATAATCAACTATACAATTATTTAATACATTTCATTACCTTCCCTTCCTTTTCTCTTCCTTCTTTCCTTTTATTTTTTTTTCCATTTCAGGTTTACTTGGGATTCTTTGAGAGCTAATTCTGCTACCTACTAAAATTCCTGGATTGCCTACAAAGTATTTTCTTCTCCCCTAAAATATTGACTTCTCATCTTTTCCTCTTAACCACCATATCTTATTCTTTCTGAAGTCACCAGAATAGACTTATCAATATTCTGTTCCATAGCAATTAGTGTGTGCATATGTGTATGCGTATGTGTGTTTGAGTGTTAGGTTATTTTTTAAAAAGAACTATCTTATCTTATATATTTTATATGCTATATTTTAATTATAATTATAAAATTATATAATTATAATTTTAATTATAATATGCTTCAGTTAAAATGTTTTGACACTTTTCTATAATTATTCCTTATAACAGTTCAAGGGAAAATGACTAAGGTATCATAGATATTTTCATGTATATAAATTTTTTAATGGTTGTTGTAACTATATTGATAATGGGCAATTGACACATTATTAAGATAATTATGGTAATGAGATATAATAACTATAATACAGACATCAATGATAAACAGCATACATACTATTATTAAATATTTAGTTCATGTAAGTTCAAAGTTTGAGTTCTTTTGAATTAAAAAACATTTTTCTATAAAGAGGCTAGCTTGATTAGATTACAAAAGAAAAATTATGGTTTAATATTGCATTGTTATAGAGAACAATTTCAACATATTATAATTCTGGCTCTGACTTAGGCAGTATTATGGATATTTTCTTAACTACGGATTCAGCCGTTCATGTGGAAAGCTTGAGATTGGCCCTGGAGGAAGGACTGACACCATGAAAATGAGCAAACAAATATGTGTTTTGCTCTCTCCTTCCTCCTTTTCTAGAACTGATTGTTAAGAAACTACAAAAATAACTCTGATTAAGAGTTCTGTAGTAAGTACATCTTTTTTTCTGAGTAGGATGAAAACAGAACTGAGTTGGACCTAAAAATTTAAATTACTTTAAGTTCTGTTTTTGTGATGTATTTATTAGTTGATGACAGGATGATATTCCCATTGTAAAACTAGGAAAATTCAACTAAACTATAAAATAATATTTAAAAACAAAGACATCACAGAGATATGATTGTAGCAAGGACTAGATGAATAAAAATTCAGAGAGCAGAGACCATTTCAGAGGTGAATTTACTTCCAGAACCATTTTTTCCCAAAGGCATTTGATAATTGAAGCCTTGTTTTGAAAAGATTGATCATGGGTACCTACTGGGAAATGATACCAACCATGATCCAGCAGCATGAACCTGGGTTATTAATCTGTAATTTGGGATATTGTACAATACACTGGAGAGTTAGGATAAAAATTTCAAAATTGAGCAAATCTCAACAACCACAAAAGAAAAAAAATAATGTATTCTAGAATAAAGGTAGGGTTTAAGCACATGTTTGTGTCACTCTCATGGTATTTGTCAGATTGGAAGTTTCTTGGGGTTGGAAGCTAGAGGACTATACTAAGAAGTAAAAAATAGAGAATAATCTCTACTACTCTTTCAGGCATCAGAGAACCTATCTTTTTTGTACTTTCCTGAAATCTCCAAAAGCCACAATCTTAACATCAGATAGAGACCAAAGGAAAATTTAATCTTACGAAAATTGCCAATTATCTTCAATTCCTCAATCGCTAATCAGTGATGTGATTAGCAGATCCCTCTGGCTGCCTTTGAGGCAATTCCTCAATCTTTTCAGTGCAGTCACTGTTGTTTCTGAGTTGCTAAGGTGCTGTGGGTTCCCTGCCAGCATCACTTCCAGGGTAAAAAGTTTGTTGTATTCCTTAGAAACAAAGAAGGGAATGACCTTAGCTGTGAAATGAATTAAATATACAAGTCAGACAAGCCAACAGAAATCTTGGTTATCTAAATTAAAAGATTTACAACAAAACTTATATTGTAAAACTATCAAAAGTCCAATACAACAAAAGAATATTAAAGATGGACAGGGCAAAAAGCCAGCAGCATATAAATATATTCCCATCTGTTTATCTTCAGACTGCTCAGCACAAATGCTACTGTACAGGAAAGAGTAGAATGGCATTTTCAAAATACTCAAAGGAAAAAACTGGCAGTTTATGAGAAATGCCGAGAAGTGTTATTCTATCTACAAAAAAAAAAGTTCGCCAAAAACTAAGCAAAGCAATATATCACAGACTAAACTAGAAAACAAAAGTCAAAATGTCAGAAGAAGCCCTCATATATCAATAATCACCCTTAATGCTATAAGATAACCTCCACCAATAAAAAACTACATATCTGCTGAATGGATTAAAAAATAAAACCTAATTATATGCTGTTTGCAAGAGACCCACTTAAGGTATAGAGAAAAACAGACTTAAAGTGAAGGGATGGACAATAGTATTACAAGCCAATGGTAAATCTTAAAAATCAGGAACTTCTATATGCATATCAGATAAAATATGTCTGGTCAAAAAATGTGAAGATAAAGATGGTCATTATAGAATGATAAGGGGATCTGTATAACAGGAATACAGAAGTCTTATTGCTATATATGCTTAAAAATTGGAGCACCCAAATATATCAAGTAAATAAAACAGACCTAAAGGGAGATATTGACAGCAGCACAATAATAGTAGGAGATTTAATACCCCACTCACAGTAATGGACAGATCATCCCTAAAGACAACTGAAAGGAAATAATGAAGATTAGATGATGTGGACTAGATACCATAGGGCTTTTTAACCCCCAAACAATAGACTACACATTTTTTCAAGTGCCTATGGAATATTCACAAGGATAGACCACATGTTGGAATACAAATTATGTCTCAAAAAATTTACAAAAACTGAAAACAGATCGAGTATTTTTTCAGAACAGAAAGGCTTGAAATTAGAATCAAACACAGAGGAAAGAGGAAGAAATTGCAAAGGAATTGATATTAAGCAACGTTACTAAAAACTGTTGCATTAATGAGAAACTCAAGATAAAAAATACTAGAGGAAAATGAAGACATGACTTCTCAGGTCCTACGGGATGCAGCAAAAGCAGTAATAAGAGGAAAATATATAGTCTTACAATCCTACTTCAGGAAACATGAAGACTCACAAAATAAAAAACCTAAGTCATCATGTAAAGAAATTAGAAAAAATGAAAAATATTAAACCAAAAATTAGTAAAAAGAAGGAAATAAAAAGAGTAATTAGTATACATAAAGAAAATAAAAATCAAAAAGTGCATTCAAAAAATTAATGAAACAAAGAGCTTATTCTTTGACAGAATAAATAAGAGAAGTCACTATCTAGACTCACAAAAAAGAGGGCAGAGAAAACACAAATATATAAAGTGTTAAGTGAAAGAGATGAATTTATAACTGATCATGTGGAATGCAGATGTTCATAAGAGAATATTATTAACATGTTTTTGGCAAAAAACTGAATAACTTAGAAGAAATGGAAAAATTATCTGAAATGTATTATATTCTGACTAAATTAGGAAGGAATAGAAAATCTGAACAGAATAATCAAAAGAAGGTCATTTAAACAGTAACGAAAGCTCAGGACCAAATAGGTTCATTTAAAAGCAGAATAAATAGCAATCACTGAGGTTTGGAACAAGAGACAGTTCCCTAATATCACTAGAATCCAGCAATATAAAGCATGCTAGTGTGTTTAAAAATCTGAAAGAATATGGAAGTCATACATATTAATTGTAAATTCAATACAGTAGTTGATATAATTTCAATTTATATAAAATTCCATATACCAAAAATTAATACTTAAAATGATATGTTTTGCAATAACATGACAAATAAAAGAAGTTTAATAACAAATGTATGGTATATAAGAAAAAAAATATCATTTTTAGTTATTTAAAGAAATTGAAGGAAACTTAAATAACTGGAAGGATATAGATGCTTGCAAATTAGAATAAAAACTCTGTAGACATCAGCTCTTTTCATATAATTCTCTAGATTCAATATAATCTTAATAATGTTTCTAAAAATTTTTTGACTTAAAAATCTTTGACTAGGTGAATAGCATATGTATACTTATAACAAGTCAATGATAGAGTAAACCTATAAAATAGAAAATTTAAAGGAATTATAGTACTAGTAATAAAAAAACAATAACTAAAATGTCATAAATAAGGAAACAAATTATAGTATGGAAATAGACCATTATAAATGAATGATGTGTCTAGAAACAGAACAAAACATTAACCATCACTTGATTTATCACAAAGGTAACACTGTAATTACATTAGAAAAAAGTTGTCTTTCAATAACTTTGTAGAATCAATTGAATGTTCTTATGGGAAAAATGTATTTTAGTATTTACATCGCATTTTATATAGAAATAAATTGCATATAAACTGCAAATCTAAGTAGAAATGTGTATTATTCTCACCAAAAGACATGCATAATGCTCACACCAACATTATGCTTATACCCATTGGAAAGGACTAGTTAGCCATCAATTTTACAATGAATAAACAAATTATGGTATATTTACCTAATTAAATACTATACAAATATAGTGATGAATAAATTAGAACTACATAGAGCAATATACCAGTTGTCAAAAACAGCATAAGTAAAATAAACCAGATTACATATTGTGTAAAATGAAATATTTATGTGTTTATCTATACAAAGTATAAAAATCGATCAGCATTATTAACAGTCAGCTAAGTACTTAGTCAACAAAAGGAAGCATAACAGTATCTCTAAATATTTCTAAACCGTATATATTATATTAAAAACCTTAGTTTAAAAATCCTGCCCTAACATAGAAAAAAGATTCAAACTAACTTTATAGATAAAACAATATCTTGGGTCAATTATATTTTAATTATCATCACAGACCTGTATTATCAATCACATCCCTTGATTTTTGTGTGTTCATATATAAGCACATACTTTGCAATTTTGAAAAGACTATCACATCTTTTCAAAATATTTTAATACCATCAGCTTCCTTGTTGATTTGACAAATAACTGTCCCAAACAAGAATGTTTATAACAGAGGTCCAGTGAAACCCAAATAATAGAGTGAGCTCTGCTTTCAGTGATCAGTACATTACCATTTATTTATATTTATTTTAATGCTGGCACATCTGTATCAGAATTTCTGTTGTTCAAGCCTTCAAAAGCTGCATATCTTTCAAGCATTAGAAGCCTTTCCAAATAATATACCCTTCTATTATTTTCCACTTTACAAGTCCACTTCCCTCCCCCAACCCCTTCTCTAAAAGGGCCTCAAACCCTTCAGGCCTTGAATCATGTCACTATCTTTCCCAGTTAAAGGGAACTAGAGAGCACTCCCCTGGGTTCCTATTAACACCTGCTACTTAATCAGCCAGAGGGGCTGTTGCTGACTGATGGCATATAGTTCCATCCATCCCTCCTCCTTCCCTCCCCAGAGTCTTGACCACCATTGCAACCATCCTAGTCCAAGGAGTGAGAGTAACAGCAATTGGGCAATGCAGAGCATTAGAGAAGTATATCCAATTGTTCAAAAGCTGGAATTTGTTACTAGTAAATTCCCAGTTAAAAATTTGCAAACAAAGAACACGCAGCTGTGGAATGTATTAGCTGCAAGTCTGTAGTTTTTCAGCTTTCAGATTCATAAATATTTTAGGTATTGTACAAAAACAGCAGCATATACTAAAAGAGACCTCCCTGGATAGAAGGTTGCTATGGATAAGATGTATGTGGCTAAGCATAGGGGGGCCTTACGTTTCAAATGAGGAATAAGTTTAGCAGTGCAGCCATCTCTAATTTAGACTGTTTTCTTAATCTGATGCCAGGGGACCATGCTGGGTGATTCACAGTAATGAACTCCACCTGGATGTTCTGTAAATCTGAAAAGGAGAACTAACTGCAGCCTAGTAACTGTCATTACCACAGATCTGGTTGAATGAGCTCTAATTTGATCATTAAGTGACCATACCAACAAGGAACCATGAGAAATGTTTAGAGACTGCCATTCCTACAGAGTACAAGAAAGACTACTTAAATTATTATGAAAATATAATGTTCTATATTGAGAAAAATAGGAATGTTTGTAGACCAGTGAAAATAAGCTAATATTAAATATTTAATCTGAACCAGTGGATCACGGTGTTTGTTTAATGGGATAAACATTTCTAAAAGGAAAAAAAAGTAATATAAATTTTCATAACAGACAAGAGGCTTTTACTAAAACTGTTTTAACATCATTATACAATTGATGGCCATTAGCTCACCAATGACAGTTTTGAGCATCTGCTCTTATATAAGCAATACACTAAATCATATATGGCAACATATAATAAAATATATTGAATGAGTTTCAAGTTTATGGATATGGAATATATGTTACTGTTATATATAACAGTAATGAACTCCTATCTATAACCTAGAAATCACAAATTGAACTTTACTTCTGTCTGAAACTCTGATTCAAATCTTAATAAAGTAATTTGAAAACAAGGACATAGCCATTACAGCTTCTGCTACTTTATTAAGGCCCTTAGGAAAAAACTGTAACAAGTTCTAACACAAACTAGACCACTGGTTGATCTCACAACTTCCTGTATTGAAATAAGTTTTCCATATGTTCCTAGTTAGAAAGTTTTGTTCAATTTAGTGGACATTTATTGTTTTTCTGTGTCCATTCTCTTCCGACAATAAAGAAATATGAGATGAAAGTCTCTGGCAAACCCCCCTCCCTTATTTGCAGCCCTGTAGTTTGAGTGATCAGTTGAGATACATGACAGATTTACCAACAAACTTATAAACTAAATGAGCCAATAAAGAATACTCTGATTTATTCATTCATGCACACATGCATTTATTCATTGATTTTTGCTTAGCAAATTCCTGGTTTAATTGCAGTTGAATTTTGAAAATATTGTTGGATAAATCCCTCTAAATACATTAGTAAAAGAATTCTAACACCCAGATTTTTTAGTTTATGCATATGTACATATTCTTTGTGTTTGATAACCTGAATATACAAATCAAATTATCATCTCTATAGTTATTTATTGTGTGACTCAGACTTTACATATAATATTTTCTGAATATTATGGACACATGAATTCTATTTAATTTTACAAAGTAATTAAGACATATGTTTAGTCAATGTTGAGTATTTTTCAGTTGATCAATAAAGAATCTGTCTCAGGAGACAAGGCATTCTTGTTACTGGAAATTAATCAACAAAGGCTTGTCATTCCTTAGTGAGTATTTTGTAGTGGGAATTCTCTGTTACAAATGATAATCACATTAGGTGCTTCTTGACATTCATTTCAACACAGGTATTTTGTTATTCATAAGCTCATAATTTTTAAGATCAGAGTACTCAAGACACCAATATAAATAAAAAAGAAATAATAAGCAAGTACTCTGAAAATAATACTCACTGAAAATGCTATAATAAAGAGTAAAATGAACAAAGCCAACTAAAAGGAATAAATAAAGTGCACAAATCATTGGAATAATAGACAATCTGTAAGAAAATAAAAATTTTTAAATTTGACTCTTAAAAATGGTTAAAGTAATAATCCCTTGAAAGGCTGATCAAGTAGAAGAGAAATGAATAAAAATCAATGAGATGGGATACCTCCATTGATCCTTAAATAAATCAATCATAGATTATTGGTACTCATAAACATTTAGTGATTATTATCATATATAAAGCTTTTTGCAGCACACTTAAATGTGTAGTTCATCACATAAAGAGGGCTTGTATTCATCTTTCTCTTAAGAAGTAGGTCATAATTTTCAGTCAAAGTTCTTAATCTGATTTCTGCTCACATGTGACATGGAGGCAGCTTTTATGCAGTCACATGAGAGAGTCCAATAGAAAACCACGATAGCAACACAAATAATATAATTGCTATTGTCAGCCACCAAAATTTGAAGTTTTTTCCTAGTGATAACTGATAATGAAAAAATGAAGTAAAACTCTTTATTTGCAGAAGACAAGACTGTCTATTTGGAAATCCAAGATCTACACAAGAGCTACTAAAACTAATAAATGAGAATACAAACAATAAAGAATTCAAGATCAATAAAGCAAAATCATTTTTGCGTCTAGCAAAGGACAATTTTAACACAAAATAAATGTATACCATTTATAGTAGCATGAAAGCATAAAATTCTTAAAGAAAAATCCAATAAAATATTTGTAAAACCTAGGTACTAAAATTACAAAATACTGTTGAGAGAAATCCAAAAGGTCCAATAATAGAAACACAACTTTCATTCAAGATCTGGCATCTCAAAAAATTTTAGGAGTACATTCTTCTTTAATTAGTCTATAGATTCAATTTGGTCCTAATCATTATCCTGATAGATGTTTATGAAAAATTGAAAAGTTGATTCTAAAATAGGTATGGAAATCCAAAGTATCTAGAATACCCAAGACGATTTGAAGACCAAGAATAATCAACACAACTTTGAAAAGAAGCAAGTTGATGGATTTTCATTAAATAACTTCATAAATATTACAAAATTATAATAACAGTATGATTTTAGCATAATAGACAAATCACTAAAGCAGAATGGAGAGTTAAGAAGTAGACCCCAAAAGGTATGTTAGTAAAATTTGACAAAATTGTAAAGGAAATTTAGTTTCAATAAGATATCTTTAAACATGTATTGCTGGACCATCTATACGCCAAAAGAATTCACTTTAATTCATATTTAATGAAAATGTTACCTGTAGATTAAACCTGAAACTATCAAGCATTTTAAAGAAAAACTAGAAATTATTTTGACATTAACTCATGGCAATCTTTCCTTAGTATGATACCAAAACCATGTTCAACTCCAAAAAGTATTAGAATTTATCAATGAAACATCACTATTAAGAAAATGAAAAGGTAAGTCATAAACTGGAAGAAAATATTATATGTTTTAAAAAGCATATCTGATAAAAGAACTGTTATAAACATAACATAAAACCATCCAAATTTCAATAAAACAGACACAAACTAATTTTCATTTCCACACATGAGAAGTTTGGAAGTCACTCAGCAGGAAAACAAATAAAAGCTGAACAGATCAAATAATCAACAAACAAGTTTTCTTGGATTCATTAAAAAATAAGGTCAGAGGGCACCCTATTGCCTCCGAGACTGGAAAGGCTAACAAACAAATACCAAGTTTTGACTTACCAGATCAGTGCTCACTGGCAGAAACTGTAAACAAACAAACAAACAAAAAACAACAACAACAAAATAGAAAGAATAGGAAAACCAAAACTGGCTGGAGTAGGAAAACCTGAAATGTAATTGACTAATTGTTGAAAGTCTTAGCGCTCAGAATTTTAGTGAGGCTCAGTCTACAGTAGAATGAGGCACAACATTGGTAAGTTTGCCTTCTGGAGTTAAACTATGTTCCCAGTAATTCCTGTTAGCATGTTAAATGAATAGGAGCTATTTGAGCTACCTCAGATGTCTCTGTTCTTCTTCATAAGACCTGCCTTCAGGGAAAACCAGTTAGTTAATCAGAGTCTAACCCGTTGAATATTATCATTTTTAACTGACCTGGGAGAAGGGAAATACCCAATCCAGTCAGACTACCTCATTCTCTACCACAAAGGAGAGAAAAATAGAGAAACCCTTGTGAAGTTCATAATCAAAAGGTAGAGATTTGCTAAGGCTGAAATTTCATCACAGGGCTATAGAATGCTTTACCACATTACCAAAACTCTCTTTACAAAAGTTTCTTTAATCATTATCATTTAATCATTTAATCATTATGTAAAATTATCAAGAAAAAATGTCAAAGTGTACCAAAGGACAAAAAGTACAACTTGAAGAGGCAAAATGAGCATCAGTGCCATTTGTGGCAGGGATGTTGGAATTAGCAGATGAGGAACTTAAAACAATTATAATTTATGCTGAGGAAACAGTAGACAGCAAACAAAAAAAGATGGACAATGTAAACAGAGAGATGAAAATCCTTAGAAAGGATTAAAAAAATGCTAGAGGTAAAAAGGATTGCAATGGAGAAATGTCTTTTCAGATTATCTAATTTTTTATATCATTGTTGTTTTTTTTTCTTGAGGTATATGAGTATCTTTCATAACTGGAGATTAACTCTTTGATTCATGATATGCAAACATCTTCTCCTAATCAGTTGTCCTCATTTTGTTGCTATATATAATCTTCATAATTTTATGCAATCCCATTGTTTATTTTTTTACTTGTTTTTCAAGGCCTTAAAGATTCCACTAAAAAGTTGATTCAGTAGAGTCTACTGCCTGCTTTCTCTAATGTATTTTCTGACTTTAGGTCTTACATTCAATTATTTAATGCATTTTGAATTAATATTTGTGCATGGTGTTGAATAGTGTTCAAATTCAATTATTTTGTAGGTGACTGTTCAATTTTTCCAAACACTATTTGTTGAAACTTTCTTTCTCCATTGTGGACTCTTGACTAATTTTTATGATTGCCCATCTCTACGTGGTTTTATTACTAAGATTTGAATTTTATTCCATTGGTCAGTGTGTCTTTTTTTTTTGTATTTCCTCTAATTTTATACTGTTTTGATAACTGTCACTCTGTAATACCACTTGAGTCCAGGAAATGTGATTCTTTCAAATTCTTCCTTTGTCTATACATACCTTTGACTATCCAATATCTTTTGTAGTTCCATACATATCTTATTATTGCCTTCTCTATTTGCATGAAAATTGTCATTGCACTTTGATAAAATATACCTAATAAGCACATGAAAAATTGTTCAACATTACTTATCACTAAGGAAAAGCAAATAAAAATCACAGAGAAAGGGGGGAGGAATAAGGTATTACTATAAAAACCTTTGCAAATATTCACAAAATTGAAAATAATTATACTTTATAAATTAATACGCAGTCAGGCTAAGATAAAGTTATAAAAAGTTCATATTTTAAATGTATTAATTGTTTACAAAATATAAGTTGCAATATTAGAAATAAAGATATTTACCTGTTTATACAAAATCCACTTATGAGAATGGCCTATATCAAAGAGATTAGAAATAACAAGAGTTGACAAGGGAGTGGAGACAAAGGCACTTTCCATACACTATTGCTGATAATGTAAATCAGTTCAAATTTTATAGCTAACATTATGGAGAGTCCTCAAAAACGGAGATTCCTTAAGAATTAAAAGTGGAAATGGCATTTGACCCAATTCAATTTCTAAGTATATTTCTAACATATATAAAAACACTAATATTAAAAAGTATTTGCCCTCTTATATTCATAGAAGCACAATTAATAATAACCAAGATATGGAATCAACCTAAGTGCCTGTTGATGGACAGTTGTACAAAGGTGTTTTGGTGGTGGGTGTGATGAGTTGTCATATATTTGATGAGTGATTAAATTACACATATGGGCTTATATTATTTTGTAAATCACAGTTACCGCAATAAATATTTTAATAATGTATATTTCAAACTCTAAGATGATAAATCTTTTTTAAAAAGGAATATAATAAATATGCTAAGGAGAAAAATATATCACAAAATGCTCAATAAAATCCACAAAAGACAAAAAAAAAGGAAGACAAAAACAAGAACAAAGAGCAAAGACAAGAAGTAGAAATGGTAATTAATGACAGATTTCAATTCAATTATACCAAGAATCACTTTGAAAGTCAACAGTATAAATGCACCTATTAAAACATGAAAATAGAGTGGATAAAAAAATAAAGCCCAACTATATGTTACCTATAATAAATTTACTTTAGATATAAACACATATCAATTAAAAGTAAAGGGTGAAGGAAAATTACTATTTTAACACTAGTCAAATGATAGCAAGTATAGTTATACTGATTTTAGGCAAAATTGACCTCAAAGGGAGGAAAGTTATTAGGGATAAATAAGGGCATTATATAATAATAATGCTTTTCACTCATATGTGAATTATGAGAAACAAATGAATGGATAAAACTAAAAACTACCCTTGGACATTGACAATAGAAATAAAGTTACCAGTGGGCGAAGGGTTGGGGAAGTGGGAGTTAGTGGTGGGGAGGGCTCAATGGACAGTGGTAAAGGACTTTTGGTAATCTGGTGGTGGGTGTGCTGTGAAGAAAAAAACAATTCTTAACACATATGCATCTAACAGAAGGATGTCAAATTATCTGAGGCAAATCTAATAAAATTACAAAGATAAATAGATGAATATTATAATAGAGACTTCAACATCCCTTTATTAGAAATGGGCTCTTCAGTAAATAATCGGTAACAGTTATATTCACTATACAATCAATTGATGGAATTAACATCTATAGGTTAATTTATACAACAATATCAGAATATACATTCTTCCCAAGCTCACATGGAGCATTCTCCGAGATAATTACATTCTGGGCTGAAAAACAGATATTAATAAATTAAAATGAATAGAAATTGCATGAGAGCTTCCCAAAGACCACAATGGAATTAAATTAGTAATTGATAACAAAAAGTAACTGTGATATGCCAAAATAAGTAGGAAAACACATTACAGTTCTAAACAACACAGGAATCAACGAAGAAATCTCAAGAAAAAATTTTACTAAGCAAAAATAAAAACACAATTCAGCAAAAATTTGGGGGTACAATAACACTGGTTAGAGGAAAGTTTATAGTATATTTATTAGAAAATGTGATCTAAAATCAATAATCTAAGTATCGATGTTAAAACTAGAAAATAGAAAAAGCAAAAGCAAATTGAATCCAAAAATCAGAAGAAATGAAATAATACTTACTAGAACAGAAATCAATGAAATTGAAAATAAGTAATAAAGAAAAATTAACAGCCTTCCAAAACAGAAAGCACAAGACTCAAATAGGTACACTGGTGAAATTTAGCAAAATTTTAGTATTTTAGGAAGAAATTATACTAATTCTCTACATTCTCTCTCATAGGATAGAAGGAGATAAACATTTCCAAATTTATTCTATGAATATAGCATTATCTTAATACAAAAATCAGATATAACAAAAAATAAAAAGGCATATCTTTCATGAATGTAAATGCAAAAGTCTTCAAATAAATAAGAGCAAATTAAATCCAACAAGATATAAAGAGAATTATACAGCATTATCAGATGGGGATTATGTTATATGTGCAAGAATATTTCAGTATTAAAAAATTTAATTAATTTAATCCATAATATCAAAAACCTAAAATTAAAATCTCATTTTCATATCAATAAATCAAGAAAAAGTGTTTGACAGAATCCAAAATCCTTTCAAAATTAAAACCTCAGTAAGTTCAATATAAAGGGGATTTTTCTCAATTCAAGAATATATACCAAAAACCTTCAGCAAACATCAAACTTAATGGTGAGATTAAATTTATCTCATTAGGTAAGGATGCTTTCTTTTACAAGTCATTTTCAACATCACACTGGAAGTTCTGACTAGTGCAAAAAGACAAGCAAAAAATACAATGTATACAGACACAACTGACTTTGTTCATTGAAATCATTATCTATATAGAAAATCAGAAAGAAATCACAGAAAAACTTCTAGAACTAATAATGATTATAATGAAGATGCAGAATACAAGATTAATATACAAAATAAGTTAACTTCCTATATAGTCTAGTAATGATCAAGTAGTATTTTAGATTAAAAGTACAAAACCATTTACATTCATATCCAAAGAATGAAATTCTTATATATAAATCGAGCAATATTTGTATAAGTTCTATATGGAGAAAACTATAAATCTTCAGAATCAAATCTAAGAGAAGACTAAATCGATACTCCACGTTCACTGACAGGAAGACTCAATATTGTGAAGATGTCAGATTTCTAATTAGATCTTTAGGTTTTATATAATACCAATCAAAATCTCAGAAACTTATTTTTAGTATTGACAACTAATTTTAAATTAAAATGTTGAATCTAAAGATTTAGAATAGCCATCACAATATTGAAGAACAAAGATGAAGGATTGATACTATCTGACTTCACCTCATACTATCAACTTATAGTAATTAAAACAGTATTGTACTGATGAAAGGCAGACAAGTGTAACAATGGAATAGAGAGCCCGGAAATAAACCTTATGATAGTCAACTTATTTTTGACAAAGGAGCAAAGGCAATATATTGCAAAGAAGATTTCTTTAGTAAATTTTAGTAACTTTTGCTGAAAGAAATGAACAGCAAAATACAAAGAAAAATGAATCACAGATCTAAATATAAAATACATGAGAATAAAATTCCCAGAAGATAATACAGGAAAAAACTTAAGTGAAGTTGGATAGGGAGATCACTTTACAGATTAAACCAAAATAATATCAAAAGCATAATTCATGAAATAAATAATTGATTATCTGGATTTTATTAAAATTAAAAACTGTTTTGCCAATACAAATATACAGGGAATAAGAATATAAGCTACAAACCAGAAAGAAATATTTATAGAAGAAAGTATTTCTTCCTTTCTGATAAAAAAACTTACCAAAAATTTATAAAGAACACTTTAAAACTCAGAAATAAGAAAATAAACAACTCAATTTTAAAAATAGATCAAAGACCTTAATGGCTTTTCACTAAAGAAGAAGTACAGAGGGCACGTGTTAAAACAAAGATATTCTCTGATTCTCTGTGTAGGCAAATTAAAACAGTGATGAGATACCATTACAAATTCATTTGAGTTGCCAAAGTATGGAATACTGAGATGAAATGCTAGTGAGAACGTGAATAACAAAACTCTCATGGATAGAAGGAATGCAAAATGGTAGACACATTCTGGAAGACGCTTTTATGTTTTCTTACAAAACTAAACTAAACTGAACTTGTAACACACAATACAGAAATCATACTCCTTGGTATTTACTCAGAGTTAAAAACTTTTTTCTACACACTCACATACAAAAAACAACACCCTGCACATCATATTTATCATATAAATATGATAGCTTTATCATATTTGCCAAAATCCATAAGTAATCAAGATGTCCTTCAGTGGGTGAATGTATAAACTATGGTATATCCAGGTAATGGATGATTATTAAGTGCTAAAAATAACATAGTTTTCAAGTCAAGATAAGAAATAGAGGAAATTTAATTAATATTGCTAAATGAAATAACCCTGCTTGAAAAATTACATACTGTGTAATTCCAATATTCATTCTGAAAAAGACAAACTATGGATACAATAAAAAAAAGATAATTAGCTGATGGAAGAGGAGTGTGAAAAGTGATACACAGAGTTCAGAAGATTTTATGACAGTGAAAAACTCTGTAATATAATTAGGTCTGTATGGCTCCATATTCATAGAGTGTAAAACACCAAGGATGAATCCTAAAGAATATGGACTTTGGGTAATTATGATCTGTCAATGTAGGTATATTCTTAGTCAAAATGTTCCATTCAGGTGTGTGATTTCACAATGGGTCAGGTGATGCTTGTGTGGGGTAGGAAGTTATATATAAATCATCATACTTTCTCCTCAATGTTCATGTGAAACTTACCCTGCTCTATAAAATGAATAACAAAATATAGTGAGCAAAATATTTGTAATTATTCTACACCATAGTCAAAATGTGTATGACCATCAAGTATATTAAAACATGCCTATCATTAGTTATTTTTAAATTCCAATTAAAACCACAATTTGATAATAGCACATATTAGAATGTATACAATAAGAAGACTGATTGCTCTTAGTGTTTGTGAAGATCGTAGTATCTGGAGTCCTTACATACTGCTGGACAGAAAGTAAATAGTAAAAACAGGACAAGAGTTTATTTTTCTTGAATTGTTAAACACATGACTACCATATGATTCATCATTTCTACATGAAAGCAATTCAAATGCTGTAAGTAATCAATACATGAAAAATGGATAAATAACCCAAGCTATATTCATGCAGTGTATTACAACTCAGTTACAAAAGTGAATAAAGTATTTAAATTGGAACAAATATTGATAAATGCAAGTAGACAGATAAATAGCACAAAATATTTTAATAAATGAAAATATCTATTTAAATAAAATTTATATTTTGTGGTTCCGTTTTTATAAACTTCAAACTAGTCAATAATACTCTGTAAAGATAGAAATCAGAATACTATTTACCTGTGGACCAGCAGAGACATTGTCTAGAAAATGATAAAAGGGGTCATTCCAGAGCAATAATGTTCCATACATTGATATGCTTACATGGAACTAAAAACTCATTAAACTGTGCAAAGTCTCTTTATTTTAATGGAGGTAATATTTCACCAATAGAAGAAAAAAAACATGTGGTACCAATAAAATAATTCACTATATTTGTCATAAAGAAATTTACCTATACATAGAATCAATAGGCAAACTATAGAATAGGGGAAAAATATTAGAGAATTACAATTTCTGCCCTGAATATCTCACATCTGAATACCAGTATTTACTCAGGAAGAGAACAACGGAATGGAGAAGTAATTGTCGAAGGAAAAGACAATCTTGAGTTTTTATTTGTACAAAAAAATGTGTTCAATGTTTAATTAAGAGATTCTGAGGTCAAAATTAACTAAATGTGAAACCTCTAAAAATCATTAAACCTCTAAGTGCCTGTTTCCTTTTCTTAAAATTGAGATAAGAATAAAACCTCCTTCACTGTTAGGTTGTTGTGAGGAGTACATGAGTTTCTATATGCAAAGCACTTTGAATAGTGCCTAGCACACATTAAGGGCTATACAAATGGTAGTTATATTGCTGCTGCTGCTGCTGTTGTTACTGAAATTATTATTATTATTATTGGGAAAACATGAATTTTCAAAATGAAAGTGATCATTAGGTTTAGTAAATCTATGAAATCAAAATCCTAGGGAGAAAGGGCAAATGAAAAAGTTTCTCGAAAATGAAAAAAGAAATAATTTTTTTAAAAGACAGATGAACTGATCACTTCAAAGACTTCAAATCACAATGGCATTAAATATTTCAAACATACCACTGGAATATAGAATGTAGTGCAGAATAAAGAATGATAGCAAAATATAAATTTTTCAGACATGCTAGAAATGTCTTACCAGGTAAATTAACAGAAAAGTAGAATAAGCAAGAATTTGAAATAGAAAGGACTGATAAAACAGATAATCCATGCATAAAGAATTATTAAAAATCCTAGGATAAACATAGATCTAGTGGGTACTGGGTCCAAGCTGGAACATTAGATAGGGAATTCCAAAAAGTATTTTCAAGAAAAAGAGAGATTTTATAGATCTGAAATTATTCCAGACATATTAGAATGATCAGATTTTAAAAAAGAAAAATTATAAGGACTAGTCAAAATGCTTTGAACAAAAATTAGCATAGTAAATATAGATATTACTATTATCAACTTTGCTCTGCAATTTAGCAATATTTATGTCGCCAAAGAAATGCTAGTATTTGACTTAGACTCAATCTATAAAGTCAAAGGAAAAAGTTAAGAAATAAAAGTGGAAGGTAAAAATGAGTGAATTCTAGAATTACAAATGCTCTTGTCTTTCAAAGTCAGGATTTAAGACAAAGTCTATGGTCAATGAAACAAAAATAAAAATAATAACTATACTCTTAAAAGTTCCAAAATGACAATTAAACTGGGTAAAAATAGTGATGTGACTATATTAGGCTGAGAGAGAGGAGTCATGTGGATTCACACAAACTAAACATTGAGGAAATGAAAAACAACACTTATGATTCAAACATGGTATCTATGGAGAGTGGGCACTGAGACACCCCACAGATAAGAAAAACGTTTTTTGGAGCCAACACAGAAAAAGAGATTTTCCTGCTTCAGCACTGGCCAGAACAACTTGGAGAACAGATGACTAACAGCCAACTCTACAGGTGGGTGAGGGCATGGGTATTTAATGGAATACAGCAGCAAAGGGGATGGTTCAGAAAGGAGAGTTTTAAGGTGCAGATGCAATCTGCCTTCCCCTATCAGGGCCTAGCAGGATCGTAATGGAGTGTGTGGACATGCTAAGGAGTGAAAAATAGTCATGGTGACCTCCAGTACCCAGCCAGGGTTAGAGATAGTAAGCGCTCACTCCTGAGTCCCTCTTCTCCTGGCTCAGATTGCAGGGGCAGCCCTGCTGATTTCTAGCAGTGTGAACTCAGACAGAGCAGGGAGTCGCAAGCCTGAGTCAAACTGGGCAATGGTGTCAGCAAATCTTGGCTAGAAAAAGCCCAGAATGAGAAAATTGGAGACAGAAAGGATGGGAGCATACAGGTACTGCACACCCTCCACTACACACCTGGGGGCTTGGGCCCCCTGGGAATCAGGATCCAGTGGCTAAGACCCTAGGAGAACAGCCCATGGGAAGGACTTGACCCTGATGGTTTGGTGAAAAAAAGGGACATAAGTGCAGACAGCAGACTCGAGTCACATAGCCCCAAACAGCAGAATTCTACTAACAAAACAAGCCTCCTACCCACAGGATCAGGAAGCAAAACTACATGTTCACAGACAACCACTACACTCTCAGCCCTATGCCCACCCCCACCCAGCAGCCATCATCACTTTCTGACAAAGCAAGACAAACTATGGAAACCTGTAAGGGTCAAAAACACAAAATAAAACAAAAATAGAGCACCCCAGTAGAAATTAAAACCAACAAACTAGAAGATCAACAAGATCCCAAATCATGGGGAAATGAAACCATAACATACCCTGAAACCTCAGGAAATGGAATCACAACAAAATGAAAGCTCCTCAAAAATTAACTTTGAAGATATGGAAGAATTTTTTTTTCTAAAAGATAAGGAATTCAAGTCTGAAATCATAAAGAAATTCAGAGAATTAAAATAAAATTCAGATAAACAAAACAAAGAGTTTAAACAAATAATTAAACACCAACAGGTGGATATTGAAGCTCTACAGAAAAAACTAACAAGAACACAAGATTTAAAGGAGATAATTCATGAAACTAAGAATAATATAGAACACTAAAGAACCAGAATAACCCAAATGGAGGAAAGGATTAGTGATAGAGAGGCTAGTAATGCAGAAAGGAGCCAAGAAGAAGAGAAATTAAATGCAAAAAAAAAAATGAAGAAACACTTAGAGAACTATCTGACACCATCAGGAAAAGCAACATTAGAATACTGGGTATCCCAGAAGGCAAAGAGAAAAAGAGGAACAGAGAACATCTTTAAGGCAATAATGGCTGAAAACTTCCCAAATCTAGAACAAGTAATGAATATATAGGTCAACGAAGCAAACAGTAATATAAATCCTAAAAAAAATTACACCAACATATAATTGTGAAACTATCAAAAATGCAAGACAAAGAAAGAATTTTAAAGGTGGCCACAGAGAAAAAGCAGGTAACATATAAAAGCACTCCTATCAGACTAACCTCAGACTTCTAAGCAGAAACTCTACAGGCTAGAAGAGAATGGATTGATGTCTTCAAAATACTTCAGGACAAAAAATAACAGCCAAGAATATTATATCCTGAAAAACTCTCTTGCAAATTTTAGTAAGAAATTGTTTTTTCCAAAAAAAAAAACAAAAGGGGCTTTGCAACCACTAAACCTCCTCTACAAGAAATATTTAAAGACGCCTTATTAGCTAAACCAAAGAGGAAAAACTTCACAAAATATATCAAAATAACAAAGAGATCAACGTAACCAGGAAACAAAAATCAAAATAACAGTAGCGAGGTCTCAAATGTCAGTAATTACTGTAAATGTAAATGGATTAAACTTGCCAATCGAAAGGCACAGAGTTGATAAATAGATTAAGAAACAACCCAACTCTGTATTGTCTACAAGAGACTCATCATAGGTCGAGAGAAAAGCAAGGCCTGAAACTGGATGGATGGAAACAGTACTCCAAACTAATGCTGAATCCAAAAGAACAGAAAGCGCTATACTCATATCAGATTAAGTAGTCTTCAGCCAAAGACAATTAAAAACGACAAAGATGGATATTATATAATGCTAATGGGATCAGTACAACTAAAAGGTTTAACACTTAATAACATTTATGCACCCAATAAAAGAGCACCCAAATATATCAAGCAAATATTAACAGATCTAAATAAAGATATTGACAGCAACACAGTAATAGTAGGGTACTTTAATACTCTTCTTTCAGTAAAAGACAGTCATTCAGACAGAGAATCCAACAAAGAAACAAGATCTTTAAACAACAAAATAGAAGAGCCGGGCCTAATAGACATATATAGAGTACTTCACTCAAAAACTATAGACTACACATTCTTCTCAAGTGCTTATGGAACATTCTCAAGGATAGATCATATGTTGGAACACAAAGCAAATCTCGACATTGTAAAATATTGAAATCATATCTAGCATCTTTTCAGATCACAATGGCATCAAACTAGAGATCAACCAAAAGGAGAAAGAGGGGAAAGCCATAAAAGAGTGTAGATTAAACAGCATATTATTGAGCAACCAATGGGTAAAGAGGAAATTATGGAATAAATTTTAAAAAATATCTAGAATCAAATGAAAATGAAGAAACATTGCATCAATCTATGAGATGCAGCAAAAACAGTAATAAGAGGGAAATTTTTAGTGACACAATCCTACTTCAGAAAACAGGAAGAATCAAAAATAAAAAACTTAAGCCATCACCTAAAATAACTAGAAAAAGTAGAAAAAGAGAAGTCTAAATCCAATAGAAGGAAAGGAATAATAAAGACTAGGTCAGAAATCAATGAAATATAGATCAGAAAGAGTATTCAAAAAAATCAATGAAACTAAAAGTTGTTTTGAAAGAATAAACAAAATAGACAGGTCATTAGCAAGACTCACAAAAGAGAGGAGAGAGAAAACACAAATAAATAGAATCAAAAATGAAAAAGGAATAATTACAACAAATACAACAGAAATACAGAGGACTATAAGAGAACACTATATACAACTATATGGCAGCAAACAGAATAACCTAGAAGAAACTGGCACATTTTGGAAAGGTTTAATGCCTCCAAAATAAACAGAGAACAACTACAAACATGAACAGATCAATTGCACAAAAGGAAATTGAAACAGTGATCAAAAACCTTCCCCAAAACAAAAGCCCTGTACCAGATGGTTTCACCAGAGAATTCTACAAGATATTGTAACAAGAATTAATTCCAATCCTCCTAAAACTGTTGCAAAAAATAGAAGAGGAAAAACTTCCAAACACTTTTCTGACACCAATATTATGCTGATTCCCAAACCAGATAAAGACTACAGCTGAAAAGAAAATTATAGACCGGTAACCTTAATGAATACTGATGTAAGAATTCTCAACAAAATACTAGCAAATCGAATTCAACAACATATAAAAAGAATCATACACCATGATCAAGTGGTGTTTATTCCAGGGATGCAGGGATGGTTCAACATACTCAAATCAATAAATGTGATACACTATATCAATAAAAAGGACAAAAAACACATGATCATCTCAATAGATGCATAAAAATAATTTGAAAGAATCAAAACCCTTTCATGTTACAAACCCTCAAAAAATAGGTACAGAAGGAACATATTTCAACATAATTAAGGCTACATATGACAAGCCCACATCCAACATTGTACTCAAACTGAAAACTTTTTCCCTAAGATCTGGGACAAGCCAAAGATGTTCACTCTCACCATTACAATTCAGTATAGTGCTGGAGATCCTGGTCAATGTAATTAGATAGGAAAAAGATATAAAATGTATCCAAATAGGGGAAGAAGAAGTGAAACTATCACTTTTTGCAGATGGCATGATAATATCTATAGAGAACCCCAAACAATCTAGTAAAAAGATTCTAGAAATAATTTTAAAGATACCATAAAGTGGCAGGCTACATAATTAATTTTAAAAATCTGTTGTATTTCTGTATGCCAGCAATGAAAATACAGAAAGAAAACTGAAGAAAACAATACCATTTACAATTGCACCAAAAAAAAAAAAAAAAAAAAAAAAAAAAAAAAAAAAAAAAAAAAAAAAAAAAAAAAAAAA
>RJWH01000129.1:536645-573950 GCA_004363575.1 Solenodon paradoxus | reverse complement strand
GAATTATAGGACATTATTGAAAGAAATAGAGGATAACGTAACAAAATGGAAAGATATTCCATGCTAATGGATCAGAAGATTCAACATAGTCAAAATGACCATATTGCTCAAGGCAATATATAGATTCAGTGCTATCCCCATCTAAATTCCAGACATTATTCACAGACATAAAACACAAAATAATCAAATTTATCTGTAACAACAAACAAACCAGGATAGCAAAAACAATCCTCAGGAAAAAGACCAACAATGGAGGAGTCATGCTCCCTGACTTCAAACTCTACTACAAAGCTGTAATAATTAAAATGGCATGGTACTGGTATAAAAACAGAAAGACACATCAATGGAACAGAATTGAACATCCAGAAATAAATCCACATATATATGGACACCTAATTTTTGACAAAGGAGCCAAAAACTTACAATGGGGCAAGAACAGTCTCTTTAATAAATGGTGCTGGGAGAACTGGTCAGTCACATGCAAAAGATTGAAACTAGACCATTACTTAACACCATACACAAAATTTAACTCAAAATGGATTAAAGACCTAGACATAAGACCAGAAACCATCAAACACACAGAAGAGAATGGAGGCAAAACATTATAAGACAAAGACCTAAGAGATATCTTTGGCAACTCAACTCCCATCACAAGGCAAAAAAAAAATCCAAAATAAACAAATGGTATTACATAAAACTAAAAAGTTTCTTCTCAGCAAAAGAACCTTGCACACCAAAAAGGCCTCAAACTGAATGGGAAAAGATATTTGCCTCTCACACCTCATGTAAGGGGTTAATATCTAAGATATCCAAATAACTCAAAAATTTGGACAACAAAAATACATACAATCCAATAAAAAAATGGGCTGATGACCTTAATAGATATCTCTCCAAGGATGACATACAATTGACCAACAGGTTCATGAAAAGATGCTCTATGTCTCTCTTCATCAGGGAAATGCAAATCAAAACAAAGATGAGATATCACCTAAGGTCGATAAGAATGGCATTATCAAAAATATGGAAATAATAAGTGCTGGAGAGGATGTGAAGAAAAGGGAACTCTAATTCACTGTTGGTGGGAATGTACAGTGGTGCAACCATTCTTCAAAGCAGTATGGAGACTCCTCAGAGAATTGAAAGTGGAAATTCCATATGAAACAGTTATTCCTCTACTGGGCATTTACCCTAATGACACAAAAACATTTATCCAAAGAGATATATGCACCCCCATGTTCACTGCAGCACAAGTCACAATAGCTAAGAGCTGGAAATGACCTAAATGTCCATCAACAGAGGAGTGGATAAAAATGATGTGGTATACTACACTATGGAATACTATGTAGCCATCACAAAGAGAGATCCTCCCATTTGGAATAACATGGATGGACTTGGAGAGAATTATGCTTAGTGAGATAAGCCAGAAGAAGCATAGACATCATATGATAGCACTCATATGATGGGTAAAGAGAAAACAGATAAATGTCATATATTAAACAACACCAAAAATGGGGGGCGGAGAAAGAGAGACAGGAACACTACTCCAGACAACTATGGACTCTTAGACATGAGAGACAAAAGACAAATCAGGGGGTACCAAAGTGATGGGGGATGGTGGGGGGGAATTGGATAAAGGGAATTAATTGTAAATGAAGGGAGAAAAAAGTGGGGAATATTAATAAATCTACTATGCTATTTTTAAATGCAAAAATACCACTTTGTATACTCAAAAAGTCATTGTCATAATGAAATATTCCTTCATTAGTAATAAAAATAAAATTAAAAAATAATACTTAAGACTGCTATATCAGTAATTTGAAGATGATTTGTATGGAGATATATCTTAAGTAAAAAAATTTTATAAAAGCAGTAGATTCCTCTGAAATTAGAGGTTGAGTATAAAGAGCATAATATAATTTTGCTCTAATTTCTGCTATTTCTTTATTTTTATACATGTATATACTCCACAGATGTGAGAGGAAGTACTGAAACTACGACAAAGATATAAAGTGTTTACCAGTGACAAAAGATGGCAAATCATTAAACAGTCTACGGGATGATGTTTTTGTCTGTATTTAGAATTTACCGTTGATTTCTATTTTTATTGCCCTGAACAGCTTATGATTTTGTATTATTTCTATGTTATAAAGAATAGGTGTTTTGATAATTTAAAAAACAGTTATTTTTAGAAAAAAATAAAAATAGAACACAAAAATGTATTTTCTCTTTGATTCATCCATTCTATGCTTTGGAATATGTACAGCCATTAGAAAGGGTGACATAGATTTATACGTAATGACAAAGAAAAGTCTTTAAACTGCATTGAGAAAAATTAAAAACAAAATCTCAAGAAAATATGAATACCAAATATTGTTAAACTATTATCGTGAGATATATGAAAATGTGTATTAACTTACACTTGAATTTGCACACTTTACTATTGATTAGAATGTATGTGATAGAAGGATAAGTAGGTAAAGGCAACAACTACAGCTTATGGTCTAGATCCCTCCCTCAGTGAACCAGGCCAAGAAAGACTATTGCAACTCTCATCCTTATTCACGGCTATTTCTTTTCTTGATTTATTTCTTCTTTAAAGGTTTTTATGATGAAAATACCTTCAATAAACCATAAGTCTTCAAATCCCTATCTGATACAGTTTAGGGACCTGATATTAATTGGAAGATATGAATGTAAAAGGATCTGACTAAAGCACATTAAAGATGAAGTTTGAGAGAATAACGAAGAGTAGTATGTAGAAGTAGTTTTTGGATGAAATAAGGGGCACTTTCTCAAACATGAGAGGCATGGTATTCCTCATATAAAAATAAAGATTAGAGAAAGTTTTGTAATGAGCAACAATAACTTTACACAGACTGCTAATGGTTTTTAAAAATATATCCACTTACAGTATCTTTCAAAGAATGCAGATTTTTTAATTCTATAAAGTCCAGTGTTTGTCCTCAAGCATAGATTTTGGCATCCATATCATTGTAAGCTATATTTTATATAGAACTGATACTATTAAAATTATATCTTTAAAGAACTAACTATGATAATTGGCATGAAGAGATACGGAGCATTTCTTATAGTGTATACAGATGTTGATTTGTAATGTTCTCCATCTGAAATCCATATACTGTTTAAACCAATGTTACCTCAATAGAAAATATAATTTTATATATATACATGTATGTACATACATATTTATCATTTTTAATTGGATATTCTTATATAACATTAAAAGAAGAAAAATATGAAAACCAATGAAAGTTTGTTTTAGAAAAATTCACGAAGTTCAGTCAGAGTTATAAAAAGAGTATTGCAATCCTTTAGTTTTTCTGGTTTATGTAGAAATTGTTTTTTCTTTTAAACTCAAGGAATAAAAACTTAATCAGATGTTAGCAAAAGGTCAGATACAACACATGCATACTGTCAGACTGAATATTTTGAATGTTCTGATTACTTTTCAAGTTTTTTGAAATGTATTATTCAATTTTAAGAAATTTCTAGAAATCACTAATAAAGAACACTTAATTCTACTGAAGAAGACATTAAAGGATATTTGCCATCAGAGACTACCTATAAGAACTATAAATCATGTATTATTTAGTTATATATCTATAACTACTTAGTTGGCATAATAAAATAGGATAGTGATTACATGATTTATGAGGTATAGAGGAAGAGAACACCACCAGAGGAATATTCACAGAGATCAAAATATTTGAAAATATAAAGAGTGCTTAACTTTTCTTATTATCATTACAGATTTACATGAGGGGGGTTAAATCTAATGGGTAATTTAAACATAAATGTATGGTGTTAGATATAAAAGACAGAAAAATTAGAATCATTCTAATTTTTAAAAACAAGAATGAAATGCTTACAGTACTGTAAAGATAAAACATACATTATTTCCCCTCTCAAGAAACAGAAAATATGATCCAGAAGAATAAAACTCCAGCATATTTTAATAAATAAATCATGCACACCTGAAGTTTAAACTCTATGTTATTAACTATTTAATCTTTGCACTATTATTTAATTTATCTGTGTCTAAACTTATTCCTTTGTTAAATGATAATTAAAATACCAATTTCATAAGGCTTTGCTGAAAATAAAAAAATCTAGAAAACAAAATCATCTAGCAACATGAGTGATACACAGAGCCACCCCGTGCTAAGCTGATAACTATTATTATTATTACTATTGTCTGGAAACAGAATTGATCAACCATGTACATTTTGTTTTACCTCTGAAATATCTTCAATTTTACCACAATATATGTTTAAAAAATATAAGTGGAGGTGAGACTACCAGACTTTGGGTTGTCTAAATGAGGTGTATGACTATAAATAGCATTGAGATTTATGAAACTAGAAAATAGCCTATAGAATTCATATTCTATTCAAAGTACTCTTCTGTTTCCCTGAATTTTTTTTAAGACCATGAGATTGAGGCAAGAAGAAACTTTCAGACAAACCTTTCTATAGAGAAATCTTGTGAAGGTAAGTGTCTACGTGGTCAAGAAGTCTAGGAAGACTTATTTTAAGTCATCAGTTCTTTCTGGTCTAGTCAAAAACAACGACTAACACTCAGGTTGATGTGCATCATGCTCTTCAAAACACATTAAATGAATTGATTCACTTAATCCTTAAAAACCTTATAAAATAGCACTAATTTGTGGAGGTAATAAATAGTACATGTCTCTGGCTTCATATTCTTCTAGAAGGAGAGGCAGTTGTGTATAAAACCAACAAGTAAACAAACATATAAGCATTTTTAAATGCAATATATATTTAATAATGGAAGAAAACTCAGGGTTAATCAAGTCTACCTACACCCTGGTAGTGTTTGTCTTATCTTTGAATTAATTTTGCTTGACTATACATTTATTAGGATTACCAAATGTCAGAAGAAAAAGTATCATCTTAAAAATATTTTCGCTTTTCTAACAATATACCTCTATTTACGCCAGTACATTCACTTAACATGCCCATTCCTTTCTTCCTTATTTCTCAAATTTCCATCCATCTTTCAAGACCTGCCTCAAATCCCACTTTTTTAATAAAGACCCCTCTAACTACCTCAACCTGAAATGAATTCTCCTAGTTCTGAGCTCCCCTGGAAATTCTTGTCTGCACAATGTATTTAGAAATTAATCATGCATTGTCTTGAGATAGTGAAAAGAGAGCCCGGGCTTTGAAATCAGACAGGCTAGAGATGAATCCTCTACTACAAAATAGCTGTGTGACCTTGGGCTTTTTCTGTAATAAAGATAGTAATTATTTGTTCCTTAGTAAGTGCCAGATAATGTTTAAAACACTTAACATTTATTTGCTTATTTAACCCAAATATCAATATTGACCCCGGTACAATAGGTGGTGTCATTAATCCTTTTGTATAGGTAAGGACTTGGACACATAAATCTGTCTTTATCTACTTGTATCTTTATCTAGATCTCTAATTTTTTGGCTGTTTTGTAGAACAGGATTCAAATCCTAGCAGCCTGACTACAGAGATCCTCCCTGTTCTGATGAGGCAGACTACATGACCTGTGAACTCTGTGCCATCAGTTCATTATACTTATTAAACTTGTAGGCTTTTTTATTAGTAGAAAGACTTAAAACAATACAAAGTACTTGGCATGTGTATAATGAATGGAATTTGGCATCTTCCTGGGTGTATTCTATAATTTTTTCTTCCTCAGACTGCCACTTATATCTCTTTTTAACATTGCCCATTTTGATATTTTACCTGTGCATGCTTGTTTAAAATAGTTTTGTTTTTGTTTTGGAATTTTTTACTTTATCTGCTCCAAACATTTTGTCAAAAAAGTATTCCTAGTAAGAGAGTCATTTTTTCCTCAATTGCATAATTATTGGCATTTCCTAAAGTATGTACAGCAAGATGTTCTGTGGAGAAAAAAATGGCCCTGTAGTCAAATATACTTGGGAATTGCTACTAAATAGTTTTCACTCATATCTTGAATAATCACAATTTTCATTAGGATATTTCTTAACTCAGCAAATATTTACAGATAATTACACATAATATACATGGGTGAATAAGATGGAAACAATACTTGCCCTAATTAATCTGATATTTATCATATTTCTGAAGTCCTTAAATAAACATTCTTCATCTTGTGCAAAACAAAATATGCCAATATGTTTGATCAGAAATTCTTAATACATATTAGTAATGCAGACATACATTATGGAAAATATTGCCCATAAGTGTTACACATCTCAGGTAATATCACTTGCCTCTCTTAACCTAAGTTTATTCCCTGTAATAATTCTGATTTTCATAACAAATAAGAGAAAATAATAAATCAATAATAAACTGATAGTTAAGATATTATGAATAAAAAGTAAAACAAATTATTAGACATTTAATTGCAGTTCTATTTGCCAGAAACTTTATATCGTTGAAATGCTCTATCACTGATAATAAGAAGAAACTGATAATCAAGTGAGACAAACCAACATTCCTACAAGAATAAAAAATAAGCAGAGATTTATAAAATACTTATTTACTGATTTGGAGTATACATACTGGCTTTGTATTGTATTTGGTTGACTCAGTACTCCAGCTCTTCCCATGATGATATAACTTTGTTTCTATAACTTACTTTCAATCTTAACAAAACTGAAATGGAAAATTTTTAAAAATTAAAAGAAAATAAAATCAGGTGCTACTTTTCAGTCACATGTAGGTTTGAAGAAAAAAAAAGTTGACCTAAATTTATCTGTTCAACTGTCTTAATTTTTCTCACTTTTTTATATAACTTTCATGACCAAAAAAAGTCAAGCTTTCTTTTTCAGACAATTTATCTTGACATCTCACAGATTTTAAGCATCTATTTCATATTGAAATTTTTTCTTTGTTTGATATTAGTAGCTCTTTATGAGTTGTCTCCATCTACTTTCATGAATATTTATTCTAAATTCCCTCCAATAGTAACACCTGCAATTTTCATCTTCTCACTGTGGGCATTACCCAAGATTTAATTTGGGGATCATTTCTGTATAGACTTATGTATATATTTAACTCTGCATCACCAGAGATTAAATATGTGCCTTGAACATCCAGGTGCTCAGAAATATTTGGTAAATTAACTCACAAAATAAAACTGAAGAAACTCCAACAGATGTACATGGCATAGAGGACGTGGGGAAAAAAGGACAGCAAAATGGATAAAATGGAGAAAATAACATATCGGTGTTTCATGTCTCATTCTTTTTGTCAAATGAGATACTGACAACACAGAAGTTTATAGTTAATCATGGTTCTGTCAATACTGAATAGAACTCAATCCTTTTTAGAATCTATCTCCAAAATATGCATGTTAGCAAAAGGGAACATGTATAATTTATTTAGCTTTTTATTATAAGCACCTTAAATAATGCCTAGAGACAGTACACACTCAATAAATATTTGCTGTTAACAAATGAAGCCAATCTGTTTGACTGATTTATGAGCAAAAATATTATCAATACATTGCCCCTAGGATTTATCACCAGGATGGTATTAAATTTGATGGTATGGATAAATATATTTTAAAGTTAATTCATCAAATCATAATCACTGCTCAGAAAATTTCTTGAATTTTAGGTTTTCCATGTGTACATTTTTTAATCTTATATACAGTTCTAATAATAAAGAGCTTCATAACTAGACATAAACACAGGTTATGTATATTTATCTTGAGGTCTAGATTTCTAGATGGACACATGTGACAACGGCATTTTTTTTTCCAGTAATTCTCTATATATAATAGACTTTAGATTTAATTTCAATTGAGGTCATCATTTAAATCTCTTAACAATAAGAACACCATCATAACTACCATATTTTGTATCTAGATTTTTCTGTTCATCTAAATGATGTTTAATTCATATGTATTAGTATAATAAATCATGGAATATCAGAGTTAACTAAGATTTTGAAAATTATATTCTCTCCGGTGTTTCTTTAAAGTTTGAATTCTTTTAGAGCTTGAAATAACACTGAAAGATGAAAAACCCAGTGAGTAGCACCTCTTGATCCTTTGTGCAGTAGTGGACTTCTCAGTCTTGCCCCAGCCCTTTATTAACTAAGATTCCAACTCTGAATATATCATTCACCTATCTTATTTTTCTCTTCCTCATTTCTAATAAAAAAGTTGCCAATGTCTCATTTCCTGGAAAGCTAATTCTCTGAAATATGAGATCGGTAAAGCTTAGATTTCTCAAATGATCCTCTGTCTTAATCAGTTCACTAAGATAATGTGCATCGATATGTTGTATACAAAAATATTTGACAAAGATAAAACTAAGAAATCAGTAATATACATTATACAACTTCACTAAGAGCTTGAATTGTTTGAACAGTTTTTGTTCCTCTTTAAAATTTTTTCATAGTTGAATATGCTATATTATTCCTTCCATAAAGTGAGATGAAGACACAGAGGGATGAATGGAATGGACATAAAGAGTTTATGGAAGAGAAATGCCAAACTTATACTATTCAAATTATATTCAGGACTTTTGTCAAAAGGAAACGTTTATTTTTGCCAATAATGACTTAATAAAGAATCAAAGATCCATTCATGAAGATTATAAAGCCAGTTTTCTAAAGCTTTGATAAATGAACTCAAATCCAATTAAAATTGGATTGGCACATTTTAATATTGAAATAATTGACCAAATGTATAGAAACCTTGTTTGTCCATCTGGGAAAGAGAAATTTGAAGCACATTTACTTAATATTTTATGTTTACTTATAAAATTACAAATGATTTTAGGATGTTTACATAAATAATTGCATGGTAGGTTAGAAAAGGCCCACTTTTTAAAGGTCTTCTTTTTGAAGTCTTCTGAAACATCCTGGATGAGTAATGAAATCTCTATTAATACTTTTATAATGAGCTCTCACTGTAAGAAAATACATGTAGCGTTTTAAAGCTAGCTGTCATGTAATGTACAAAATAGTGAATACATTTGTTATTCATTACCTGATACTTTATAGTTATGAATTTTTCATATCCCTGTAGTGTCATCTTACCCCAGCTGCCCTGGCATGTATCCTGGTTCACATCAGGGCCAAACATAAATAAATCAATGAAGTTGAACAGGTAGATCTTGGAGATTCTTTCTATGATAAAGAGGAATTTCTTTGTCTTTTAGGGAGGTTGCAATCCAGTAGGTATTGGTAAAAGCTGGTTGGTTAATATTAATGACTAATACAAACATTCATATTTTGAAATTGTTATTGAATATCCAAAAACATATCAATTTTACATAGCAATAGAAATTAACAAGTTTATAGCTGTGCATTCTGCTATACTTTGCATATTACTTCTAAATATCATATTTTTATTCCCTTAAGAACTAAATTACTTTTCATAAGTCTCTCATTGATACACACTTAGCAAAAACCTTATTATAATATTCATTAATGATATTTCAAATATTCTTTTCTAAAAGATAAGTGAGTTTAGAAGATGCCTTATATTAGGGTGCTTAGAATTAGCAAGAACAACATACGGTTCAATGAGGTGGTTTTGTTTGTACTTTTATTTTCGCTAAGACAGTAAAAAAAATAATACCTTTAAGAAATACTCAATGCTCTGTGTAATTTCCAAGAATTTACTGTTAGTAGATCATTTACTTAAAATATGAAGTGAGAATAATTATAGTATAAAAATAACCTTCAAACTTTTCTCTTTTTGATAGCAAATCACTCAGTAATTTTCATTTATTAGTTTTAGTTAATAGTAAACAACTTGAGTCAGACCTCATATGAGATTTTGTGACTTGCCTCTATAACTCTTCATGTAACTGTGTTCTAAATTAACTGGATTAAAAAGAAAAAAACAACCTAATATAGCTTGCTCTGGTATTTGAGTCCAAACTAGTGTCAATGTTAAAGTGAATATTGAACTTCTCTTGACTCATGTAGAAATGGGCCTGAAGCCTGTTGTACTAAAGATGATCCAAAGAAGTTTCTTATCTCAACAATTAAATCAGAATCACACAGGCTTTCTCACATTTTAATAACATCCAGATGGTGAATAAATTAAAATAAAACCAAGACTTCCAAAAAAGTTTGGGAAAATATTAGCATAGTACAAAAGACTAAGAACACTAAGGAAGTTTTTTTCTTGCTAGCTTTTCTTTGCTTTAAAAAATGCCACTGGCAAGAATAATGATGCCTCCATAATGTTACTAGAGCGCTATATTTGTAAAGCAGCATGTAAGCTTCATAAAAGGGTAATGAGTTCCTTAAGTGATAGTAAAATAAGCTTTCATGGAGAGATATGCTGAGGTACTACTGTTCATATGCAGCAGCAGAGTTGCATTACCTATTTTGTATTTCAATTTTCACTAACAGAAAAAAAAGGAATTATAGTAATGGTCACATTTTCCTCCCTCTGATACTAAAAAAGGACTCTAGTGGAGTTCAACTAAGTAGAGAAAATGATAAAATCTTATAGAAAATTTAGTCTTATTTGACCATTCTTCTTTATATAAGCATGATATTTGAGTAGACTAGGAGTAAATTTCTCTAGGTGATTGTAGAATTACCCCCAGATAACCATTTTCAGTTGATTTGGTCCCTGCTAGTTCTATCAGTTATTGCACCTTCATAAAATATGCATAGTCCTTTGACATTTATATTAAGTAATACTGTCTTTTCCCTTCCATGTTCGAATGTGAAAGAATAGTCAATAACAGGAATCAGTTAGTTTTGGTGAATATTTTTTCTAAATGAAGGAGAGAAGACAGTTCAAAAACTCTTTAATTTTTTTTCTTACAGGAGAAAAATAATGTTTTTCAAATAACTGAAATTCCTCTACGAATGGAAATTTCACATTAAATTCTATTGGCTAATAGCCTGCAAAATCAAGAAACTTAACCCTCATCTATCACTAGTCTTAGCTGGGTTTCTTATTCTTTAATAGCAAAAGGAAAAAGATGCTTCCAGAATTCAGAATTTCCAGTAAGTTCCAGGTATATGAAATACCTTAGTATTTTATCTTATTTTGGTAAGGTAACTTGCAGAGTGGGAGGAGACATTCTAAGAATCTTATACGTACCATTCTAAAGGATTCAAATGAAAATTATGACTTTTGAGGCAGACATGTAAAAGATATGCTTTTGAGTGATGTCTCACAAGTAATTAGATGATTATGTTGATAAAAATCTCCATTTTCAAATCAAAAGTGTACATTTTCTCTCAAGTAAAATCCCCTAAAACTCTAAAGGAAAGGAATTTCTGTGGTTCCATAAGAAATTTAGCTTATTACCACCAAATTGTTGAAGTGCTTTCCTCTAAAAAATATAAACTTTTTATATGAGTAAAATCATTACAAATACAAGTGCCCAAATGTTAAATTTTGTTTTCACTGGACAGGGTAGAAATATATATCTACCATTTAGATTGCACACTTTATTTAATAGAAGGGCTAAATGAGAAAACTGACATTGCTCTATAGCCACTAGTGTATAACAAAGGTTGTGCATGAGAGGAAAAACAGCAGCATGAAGGCAGATTTTAAATATTCAAATCTGAATACGTCAGCTTGGGCTATCTGCTCAACCTGAGATTGACTAGTTACTTATTAACACATGCTTTCAGGACAGAAGATTATGTGAATTATTAAAAACTCAAACAATAAAATATATTTCTATTTCAGATTTCATATAATTAAAACAATTAACACATAAAGGAATTTACAATGAAAGTTATTTCCTTTACAGGAAATGGGTAGACAACAGACAACTATGTTAACTTTTTTCTCAAAAGACTCATTTAAAAAAAACTGTTTTTTGGATGCAATCATAATTATTAATATTACTCAAAACTAATTTTAACTTCTTGTAAATATAAAGCAATAATTTCTAATAAATTATCATTTAAATATCCTGACAATAAATGTATTCACTCATACATGGTATTCAGAGAAACTATACAAACTAATGAACTACATAAGACAAAAAAAAACTTTTAGACTATCAGACCAAATTTGTTGTTACCAGCTGGGGAAGGAGAAAGGAGGGTAGGTAAATTGAGTAAAGGGAGTCAATACCACATCATGTCGAAGGATAGAATTATATGACTAGTGGTGAACTTAATGTAGCATATACCAATGCTGATATATATGTAAGGCTGAAAAGTATAACGCAATGTTACCGCGATAAAAATACGAAAGTCTAAAATAATGAAATTTTAAAACAATGCAAATAATAACATTCCATAATAAAAAAGCCTGTTCTTTAAAAAAAGTTGTCATATTTGGAAATAGTTATATTTTTAATAATACAATAAGGAATGTTATAACGAGGAAATAATTACCAAATTAATACTCAATAGACACCCTGACAAAACAGAGAAAACACATATAATAAGGATTCTGTCATTGATCTTACTTTCATTTGCTCATTTTATATAATTTATGAAGTGATTGGTAGAAATCATATATGAAAAGGAGCACATATTATCTGAGATAAAATATTTCTATTATTTGATAATGTTTCTTCCTCTGTTTTCTATACTCTAATTCTTCATAGAAACAGACCCCTAGATTTTCACATATTAATTTCCTGAGTGTAATTTTCAAAATTCTAAGATAGTCTCCCATAATTTAATTATTAGTTGGTATTACTCTTATGATTGTTATGCGGCAAAAAGAATTTTGCAAATATCTTTAAGGTTAGTTGCCTTTAGGATAAGGAGATTATCAAAGTGGGCCTAATCTAATCACATGAGCTATTAGAAACAGTGAGTTTTCTCCAGCTGGTAGCAAAATAGGAAATCGGAGAAAGAGATTATTGTTAGGGGAACTCGATGTACTGTTGTTGGCTGGAAAGTGGAAATGAATGTGAAACAAACAGGAGAGAAGTCCCTAGAAAAAGCGCACCCCTAAACCGATAGCCAGTGAGAAAATGGGACATTAGCCTTATAGTTTCATGAAACAGGATTCTTCAACAACCGGGAGAATGGAAGTAGATTCCTCTCTAGAGTTTCCAGATAAAAGCCTACTTACCTAGTGGGCTGACACATTGATTTTGACTTTGCAAGATCCTAAGCATAGAACCCAGTGGAGTCGCCTGAGCTTCTAACCTACAAATCTAGTAACACATCACTAGGTATTATTCTAAGCTACTAAATTTGTGGCAACTGGTTATATTTCAATTCAAAAAAAACAACAACAATAAAACAGATGTACTGGTATATCTGTCAAGAAAACAATTTTGAATTTGGAAAACATAGACGCTCAGAGAGTGAGCTGTAGTGAATACGTAATGAACACGTGACTACGTGATGCTAGTGAATAGTGAATACGTGATGAGTTGAAGATGGGTTTCCATGCTTTCATCGTTACGATCATGAAAAGACTAGTTAAAGCTAAGAAGTTTGGAAAGGAGATGTTTGTTTTCTTTTTTGCGTTTTTTAAAAAGAAAAATGGCAATAGTCAATCCCATATCCAAGACCTTAGATTGTGTTGGATTCAAAGATCTGTCATGTTTCCGTTCTCTAGGAATTGGTTCAAGTTAACATAGCAAACACGTAGGACAGGTGTGGGAATGTGAGCCACAGAGAGACTAGTGCCATCTTCCCTATGAAGTGCCCAGAAAGGAGGTAGTTGGTAATAATAATGGTAAATAAATGGTAAAATTAATATTTATAGTATTTATTTTATGTGAGGCAGTGATGCAAATTACATCCCATCAATTATTTCACTTTGAGTGCTCTACCTTGGTTTTCTATTTGTAAAATAGAGGAAATAGTAAGTATGAAGCCAAGTAACTTTCCCCCATCATACAATGAGTTAGTATAGGAACTTGGATTTGAATACCAGAAGCTTAGCTCTTTGATTTGTACTCTTAACCATTAACCTAAGGCTTTACGAAACTAAGAAAAAATGAACTACTTTCATGATGTTTTTAGACAACTTATCTGGAGACATCCTATCACATACCTGTGACACCCTTGCAATACACACATCTCTAAGTGACATGAGGGGAATACAATAAATATTACATGACTACATATGCAATTAGTAAAGTATTGTAAGTAGATGGACCCACCATTTTCTAATATATTTTGCACTGGAAAGGAGCAAAGTCTTACCAGGGAGGTGAACTTAAAGGTATCTTAAAATCAGAGGAAAGGATGAGAGTCTACAAAAGTTTTGTTAACCTGTGAGCTAACTCCCTTCTGGTTACTATCCTATTATATAATAAATATTCTTGAATATGCCTCACATCTTATTTTGAAATTTAAAGAATACTTAAAAGAATAAAGAATACTTTACAAATAAAATATTTTCATCCAGGATTTTTCACAAAGAGGTTTTATAACTTACTTTGTATCTATATATTATAATTTCACTTCAAAAAGTTCTCAGGATTTTAAAAAGTGATATCTTATATATTATCTAAATATTTTAAATATGAAACTGTGAATGCATGATCAAATTTTATCAGAACATGAGAAATAATCTGAATAAACAACTATCCAAATTGTGTTAAATATTTTTTGGCATATAAGTAAAATTTTAATCTACTTATATGCTTTATAAGATTTGTGTCTACATATTCACTGGGAATTGTATAGATAGAATAATTTATATTTATCTTATTGTCAATCTTAGTATACCTGTTAAATAAAACAACACATGTAATTTTGGAAAGACCAATTGAAAGTGTGCATTACATTTATACTTTTGTGTGAGAGATCATTTAAGAGTGAGAACACTATATATTAACTTCCATGTAGTGGCAAAATATTCCAGACTATTCTTGCACTTAGTTGTAAAGTGAAATCTAGAAATTTTAGTTAGATCTAAACTTAGTGGTATCTTTTCATTTCTAAGTGGTACCATATGCTGTGTTTCTGATCACAATTCCCATAATCTGTGGAGTGGTTACAGATGTCTGCTTTTAAATAAAAACAACAATCAATTTGCTAAAGAATGAATATGAGCCATGTTTCTAATTTTATGCTGGAATATTTGTTCCATTTTACAGATTTATGTTTATCTTGAGAAACTCCTAATAAGATTTGTTGTGACTGAATATTCTAGACAGTTCATTTTTTATCAGTTTTCCCATTTCAAATAATATTTTCATAGATTCATCCTGAGACTACATTATACAACTTCATGCCATACTATTAAAAAATTTTGAGTAAAAGTGAATGTAAAATTTCCCTTTTTCTTACCATAATTAGAGATAGGTAATCTCAAAACATTCACTTTTTACTCTTAATTGTGTGAACCAGTCACTGAATGGAAAAAGTACATTTTATGATTTACATTCATTCTGGACAGTCAGAGAAATTAAATGAGTTGTGTTACAGCACCAGAGAGGGCAGACAGCTAAATACAAAAATCTGGTCCACCCAACTAAGTTAGCCATCACTTTTTATTGTTAAAGAAGCAGAAGGAAATATATGATGTTTTTCTTAGACAGTGTTATCTAAAAATGATATTTTGCCTTTCCATTACAAGTTTTCAAACATTTTCTCTTTAATTGTTTTCCTAAGTTTAATCACCTCTTTGAAGTTCATCAGAGATGAAGTGGTGGTCTATATTTTAAAAAATTAAAAGAATATGTATTATTTGTGTAGATGTTCAGCAGTAAATAGTATCTTTCCAATGAATAACATTCACCAGGAATGATCCACAGATCCATTTACAAAGATTCAATGAAAGTGAATATTTCTAGATGCTACCGTATCTATAACTACTTTGATGTTGCCTAAATTTGTCAGAATTATTTTATTAATAATTGATTAAAGAACTTTCTCTCAATTATCTTCTATTCTTAAATATTTTCTTAAACTATATTTTTCCTCTGGTATTTTGAACTCACATTTTTAGAATTGTGCACAAAGCAGATAAAATTGATATCAGAAAGAATATACTAATTGGTCTACAACACATCAGACACTCCGCCTCCATTATAAATCAAGAAATATATTAGGTTAGTAAAAATGATGTTTTCTCTCCAGTATATTTATATTCTTTCATTATTTATTAGAACTATCATATGGTTGGAACATAATGAATAAAAGATATAAATTTAAGGCTACCAAAAGTCATTTAAACAATTCCTCAAAACCTAACTGAAATACATTTGATATAGAAAATTGCTAAATCCACTAGGTTTGTCATCCAAACATTGTTTTTCATTAATTTATCCTTAAAAAATAGGGAATACTGGCTGTGTACCAGGTTTTAACTCTGTGAGAGTTATGTTACCTGTTACTTATCTGGAAGAACTCTTAGCACAGTGATAATTAGTAGCATGATTGTATCATTATGATAACAAATAGAACTGCCAGCATGCTTTTACAAGCCTTTATTTCTTTTTTATTGCTCACTTTCCTTTCTTCTTTATTTTTATAAAGAAATAGAGGCATTTGATCCACAAATCTGCAGTAATCATTATTAACATCATCATGTTAATTAGGACATTAATTGTGGGATCTCTTTCCTATCATAGATCTGTTTATTAAGTTGTCAGATGATAGTTTGAAAGAAGAGATTAATAGTCGCTTAAGTGTGCCATTTTAAAAGCAATGCTTGAGTTTTACTGATAAAATGAAAAAAAAATTTATGTCCATAAGAATTCATTGTTATTTCTTACCTGAGAGATTTTGTCCTCAATATCTTCCTTTAAGTATCTTTCATTTTATAAAAATAATAATTATGATAGTGAATATAGATAGTATTATTTGTATTTATTTTTAGATATTAATATATCTCACCTAAACATAAGGGCTTCTCCTAGATATCAGATGCAGCAGATTTCAACCACAGGCTTTCATATACATAGGAGGAAAAGTATAATAGGAAGTGATTTGAGAGTAAATTAAAAATATTTTCCAACTTTTTGAAGAGACTTTTGACCCAATGTATGCACTTGGTTCCTTGAGTGTAAATTCATTCCCCACTTACGTGTGGGTTTATTTCTGGAATCTCAACTCTATTACATTTATCCATGTGCCTGCTTTTATTGCAATACCATGCTGACTTGATGATTATTGTTTTGATGATTATTGCTTTTTTATCATGAAATATGAAGTCAGAAAGTATGACAGCAAAATTTTGTTCTATTTTTCTCAAAATTGTTTTTGCTATTACAGATCTCTTGTGGTTTCAAACAAATTTCATAATTTTCCACTATATCTGTTAAGAATGTGTTAGGTATTTTGAGGGCATTGCATTATCTGCATATTGCTTTAGGAAATATGAGCATTTTAACAATGTTAATTCTTCCAGAACAAGAGTGTGACTATCTTAACATTTCTTTGTGCCTTCTTTTTCTTTTATCAATGTGTTGCAACTTTCAGAGTATAGGTCTTTCACTTCTTTGGTTAAGTTTATTTCAAAGTACTTCATTCTTTTTGCATTCTTTTAGGTATAGTTGTAAATGGGATTATTTTCCTGAATTAACTTTCTGCAAGTTCATTATCTGCATGAGGATGATGACAGATAGATGATAAATACAGATGATATATATATAATCTACCTACTTATAGATTTTATATAGAAATATAGATATGTAATCTACAAAAGTGATAGTTTCACTTCTTCCTTTCCTATTTGGACACTTTATATATTTTTCTTGCATAACTGCACTGGTTAGAACTTCCAAAACTATATGAAATAATAGTGAGAGAGTGAATATTCTTCCCTTATTCTTGATGTTTTAAGAAAAAAAAAATTTCTCATTTAGTATAATGGTATTGGGAAAACTGGACAGCCACATGAAAAAGGTTGAAACTAGATTACTACTTACACCATACACAAAATTTATTCAAAATGTATTAAAGATTACATGTAAGACCTGAAACCACAAAATACATACAAGAAAACTTAAGTAAAACACTCCTTGGCAAATGGAACTCCATTCCAATGTAAAGAGAAACAAAATAAACAAATGGTTCTACATCTAACTAAAAAGGTTCTGCACAGAAAAATAAAATTTCATCAAAACAAAAGACATCCTATTGACTATAAGATATTTACACATCAAATATATGACAAGAGATTAATATGTAAAATATACAAATAATACACAAAACTCAACAACAAAAAACAAATAACTCAATTAACAAGTGGGCAAAAGGTCATAACAGATCCATTTGTAAAAACATGAATGAACCTAGAAAAAATTATACTTAGTAAAATAAGCCAGAAGGAGAATGACGACCATTGCATGGTATCACCCATATGTGATACAGAGAGAGGAAAACAAGCAAAATAAAAATAACGAAATAAATCAAATAAAACAAATAAAGATTTTTAGTCAATAAAGGCAAATTAGTGGTTGCAGGAAGGTAAATTGGGGCAAATTGGGGTGAGGAGATTAATTGTATAGTGATGGAACAATTAAAATTGTGGTGGTAAAATTAATTTATTATATACAGATGTTGATTTAAAATAATGCAGACCTTAAAATTATACAATGTTATAATGTGATGCTATTTCAATAAAATTGCAGAGTATATTTCAATTTCAAAAATATATTTAGTTAATATTAAAATAAATACACTGAAAATAGTTATACATATTACCCAATCATTGAATCTTCTAACACATACCAACAAATAAATGCTTAAGTGTTTTTTAACTTTGCATTGTACTCTGTTGTGAAAATCCAATTTAAACTAGCATTTGAAAGTGTTACTGACTTACCATTTTACTAAACATTCTCTGATATGTAGTTGTTTGATTCTCACTCAGATACTTTTCTCTTTTTTTACAACTTTAGACTTTTTTTCCAGTATTACACACTGGTGATTTCTAAAGTGTATATTTGTACAAAAGATATTAATATATAAACATATATAAAGATATTCAAGGCTACATTAATAATATATTACAGCAAAATTAGACATTTTTTCAAAATAGAGAAATGGTTCAACATTAGGAAACATTAATGTGCATTTTTTTATGTCTGGTACACATTGGTGGCTCAGGTATTAGGTCTTTGCCTGGGGAACATTCCACATTACAGGTCAAAGATCTGTTTCATGATCTGGAAACTTGGGGTGGCAGGAAGCCCAACTAAAAAGAACAACTAAGTAAAAATGCTTTTTTCTCTTCTCTATTTCTATCTACCTGCTGCCTACATGCCTTCTTCCCTAAAGAAATATATAAATAAAAATAAAATAAAAAACCTAATTCATAAGATTGGAAAGAAAATTTCTTACATATTTCTAAAGAACGTGAGTGAAATGGACAAGTTTTAAGAAGTGATTAGGAATTTCAATAATACACTGGGCATAAAATCTATATACAAAGACATTATTATATATCAGCAAAAGAAAATGTAATGAGTAAAATAAAAAAGAGAAAAATCATGTTCTAGAATATAAAAATTCCATATAAAAAACTATTTAAACTAAAGTAATCCATAATCAATGTAATTCTAAACAAAATCCCATAAATCATCATGATATGACTGATACAAACATTTAGAGGACCAGATCATCCGAGATAATTTTGAAAAACAAGGTAGATACAACAGATATAAAATTATGAAAACTATAATCCTTAAGTTTTTTTTAAATGTTATTGAAGGATCAGTGCATCATAATATTATTGGGTTTAAGGCATCTATAAATAGGCATCTATATATAACACATTAAGTTTACCACTAATTCTTTCCTTCAGGGACAAATGCTTTATAAAATCTTAGAAATTTGTCTTTTTAATGTGGGAATCATATCTATGATAATTATTGCATTACATAATTCTGGTAAATATTCTGTTTGGGATCTGTAATTACAACTAAAATGACTATGACTTAGTGTTGGTATTTCCTTGACTTATCTATACCATTATTTAAAAGTTACTTTTTTTCCATTCTTTGGAAAAAAGTACATGATTAAAGTCATTTCTTTTTGACAATTTTAATGCTCAATTACCACTATCTAGTACTCACAGACTTGTATATGAAAGTGTTTTTTTTAGAAGCATCTTTTTTTTAATTTAGTTGTTCACACTGGCTATTTCCCTCCAGACCCTGAACTCTAACGCAGAAATGTGTTGCTTGTTCCTTCAAAAGTGAAGGACTTAAATGTTGCTTCATCAGGGCACACCATCTTTGATTTTAATTAATGATTAAGTTATTTAATGACTACAGGTACATTCAAGAGTTTTATTTCTTCTGTGCAAATACGGCAAATTTTGTCTAAAATATCAAATTAATGTAAAATTTTGTTTTGGGAATATAGTTTTTAAAATGCTTCATTTATAATTGTGCTTATAATATTTTTGTAGGTCATATTGTTTGTGTCCTCTCTCTAGACCATGCTAATTTTTTAAAGAAATTTTTCTAGTTTATTAACTTCTATAAGGAACTTCTGTCTGTTCTGTTTGTATTCAATTAGATCTTTGTTTTGCATTTCCTTAAAATTTACTTTTTTCTCTTAATACTTCCTTTGGACTTAATTTGGGCTTTACTGTCATATTATTTCTTAGTAACATTGGTCTAAACATTTTTTTTCTAATTATTTCAGTCTGTAAACTTTCCTTGAAGCACCAGTTAAGTTTATTTTTATATTATTTCTATATTCAAGTAAAATATATTCTTAAATATTAATTTAGAGAGGTATATTTCATGAAGTTCATTGTTTTACTAGATACTAATTTAATTTATATTGTAGTCTAAAGGGGCTTTCTGTAAGATATAGATATTTTGCATAATGTAGTCAAAATTCAGGAATAATCAATCTGTAATTTGAAAATGACACAACTTGATTAGTGTGCTAATTAAATAACTTATATGCATTCAAATATTGATTTCTTGATCTAATAGTAATGAGATAATTTAAATCTTTGATTCTAGTGGTGCACCTGCCAATACCTCTGTAATTTTCTTATTTTTATATGTGCTTATATGTGCTCCACATATTGATATTAGTAGATTTGTGCTTTTTATGAAGTTCTCTCAAATGAATTGTCTCTTTAATAACAAATTAAGCTTATTTTTTTTTAAAGGAAAGATGAAGGCAGGAATGAAGGAATGTAACCAGGCAGGCAGAAAGAGAGAGGAGGAAGCAGCAATTTATTTTACTTTTACTTATTTGTTCACACTTGTTTTCCCCCTTGGACCCAGGATACTAATCTCAGTTCTTGGGTATCAGGTGGACTGTCTTCCTTAACAAATGGCTGACCTAACTACTATTTCACTAGAGCATGCCTATTTTTTTTAAAAAAGAATTATCTAATTTATTTCGAGGAAGAAAGTAGACATGTATAAAGCAAGAAGGCAGGCACAAAGACAAAGCATTCATTCATCTATTTAGTTGTTCACATTGATTGTTTACTCATGCTGGCTGCATACCCTAGTGCCTGAGTTTTTAATGCAGATTACACCATCCAGTGAGTGGCACAGTCTTAACCACAAAACCACAGAATATACCAATAATATCTTCTTGTCTTGAAATATATTTCCCCTTATACTATTATAGATACAAGAATTTTCTTTAGGCTATTATTTGCTTAGTCACACTTTTTCTGTCCTTGCATTTATAATTTTACTGTTTTCAAACTTCATAGCTGAGCTTGTATAAGTAGATATATTTTTTCCTCCTAGTTTGCAAATCTGGGATTCAAAATTGTAACTGTTAAATTACATTATGATTTTTAAGATGATGGGTTTTTAAATTATCATATTTCAACTTTGTTTTATGCTGTGCTTTTGCCAGTTTTATTATTTTTTACTATATCTCTCAATTTATTTTTAATTCCATTTATTCCTTATGTTGTTCTGACAACTACCCTACCTTTGTTCTTTTAATACCTACTGCTAAATTTTTTAAATGTATAATATACCTTATTCTTCTTTCAAATAATACATGGGCCTTAAGAAATTTTTATTTTTGACATCTATATGAATCATTATAGGTCAATATTTATGACATATTTTCTTATGTTTATTTTATTATAATACTAATATAATTTTACCATATGTTTACTAATTTTATTACATTCCTTCTTGTATTGCAAATACTCTTTAGAGGGTCGCTTCCTTATTAAAACTATGTCATTAGAAATTCCTTCAATTAAGATAGATTTGTTATATAAATTTCATTTAATTTGTTTAAAAATGTCTTTATTTCACTCCCATTTTGAAAGGGAATTTATCAGGATAAAAGCCCAGGTTGCCAAGTCATTTTCTTTCTGATTTTTTAAGCTATCTTTCTATTTATCCACAAGTTTTTAGAATTGTTGACGATAAGTAGGTTATAAACTATTGTCTTTAATTTTAGAAATTTGTATTTTCATTTTTACTGCAACCTAGAGTTTTAAGTTAAGAAATATTACTGTTACATAGGTGGCATTTATTTCTTTTTATTTGCCCTATTTTAGTTTTTCAGGATTTTTTGAATCTAAAAATATGCCTTTCACAGATTTTGGAAAAGTTTCTATTATAATTCTATACCCTTCTTGTAGAACACTACATAACTATTTAATTCTGTTCTTCAGGTAGTTAAACTCTTTTTAATACTTTCCATTCTTGTTCTCTTTGAATTATATTCTGAACAATTTCTTCACATCAACCTTCTAGTTCACGAATTCTCTTTTTTGATATGTCTAGTTGTAAAACATCTGCATCAATTTTAAATGGTTTTAATAATATTTTTATTTCCATTTCTGAAGTTTTCTCCAAATACATCAGTTTTAAATTTTACTCCTTTTCTCAAAATTTTTAACATTTAAAGTTTTTAAATTCCTTAAAAATGTTTATTTTACATTTTGTTCTTATAATTCTAGTTATTAAAGCTCTTTAAATTTCCCAATGCCATTTCTTGCCTCTTCTATGCTAAACTGTTTTTTTTTTTTTATTTTGAAACTGATGTTTTATCATTGGGGTCCTTGAGAATCTCAGAATGAAGATAAACTTTCAGAGACTCACAAAAACTATTATAATTTAGTTTCACAAATTGGGATTTAGAGACAGTTTGTTAATATAAACTGCATCATGAAATCTCTAATTAGAAATTCTTAGATGACTTTCTCCCCTCACTCCCCATCCTCAGTTATTCAGCCTAAATAAAATATTTACCTTTTTATTCTTCTTTATCTTAATGGTAGAACTTTTTCAAGTCCACAATTCTACTAAAATATATTTGTCTTACTGAAACCTTAATGGTTGTCTGTTACATTCTTTGGCTATTAAAAGGAAGTGTTAGTATTTTTTCTTAATTGCTTGCCTGGAAAAAATGATTAGGCTATTCTATTTTTCCTTAATTTTTACATGTATTCTATCATTGAAACAATTGCAGGAACATTTTTGTACTATTTATCAGTTGTATATTCAATTTTTTAAAAAGTAAGTGGTGTTTTATTTCTTAGTATCTATATTCCAAAATGACATCAGGTTGTAATTTTCACTTATTATGCCACTTCATTTGTCAGACTGTAGTTTACAGACTGTAGTTTACTACTAGCATTTATATAGATAATTTTATTAACTAAAAATTATCATGTTATTTAAATAATCATTATTCAACCTGAAAACATTTTGGGTAAACACTATTACATTTAACTTATAAAAATTGAGGCAAAAATGTTTAAAATAAATTATAAAAGATTAGACACCTTGTAAATGGCAAAAAAAAGATATAAATACAGGCACTCTAATTTGAGAAATATAATTCACAAATTTTAGTCTATATCCTTAAATTTATGACTAAACCATCTTTCATAGTATTCTTTACTAATTTTATATTTCTTTGACATCTATATTAAGTCCTTCATGTGACATTTTATTTGTGAATTTTCTGTGCTAATGTTATACTTACAAAAGATGTTTGACAATTTTATTATATTCATTTTAAATGCTGACATTTAAAACTTAAGTTATATTTTTAAACTTTATATTTTAATAATATCTGCTTGTATCTTTAGCATGCTCTTTAATCTGTTTTTATAAACACAAACAGAATGTTGATTTTTTTAAGTTGGAAAAATGGATAACAAACAGCAGTAGCAAATCTTGTATATTAAATTTTCCAGATTCACAGCTATGATGTAGGTTTAAAACAATCATATGAGTGATATTAGTAATTGGATCGAAACTTTCTCATAGTTGGATTTTAGAAGACAAATAACTCTTAACTCTAACATACTACCTTTCATATTCACCTGCAAAATGGAGTCTGTGATAATACTGACTCTTTTTCTGACTGGTCCAAATTAAAACATCTGGTTAAATATATTCTTTAAATACTCAGTAAAAGGTCAAAAGCATTCTGAGAATGAGTTGTCAAACAACTCGGAGGTCTAAAGCAAAACCATTTTATTTCAAATTGAGTTTAAGTGCTATAGAGAAGAGAGTTAAAAATGACTATTTTTTAAGGTAAGTTATTTCTAGTTAGAAAGAAGCCATATATAGCTGTCACAGGTTATGGACCATCTCATAGACTTTTTTATTTTCTTCCTTTTTTTCACTTTACTTTGGATTGAGAAATTACCAACTTGTAAAGGAAGAAGAATCAATTTTCAGTATAAGCAAACACAACTTACATTTTTTCCAGAAGAATGTAGATTTCCTCTCACAGTCATCAGCAGTCTAGAACCTTTTGGGATGTGAAAGGAAAATAGCAAAGTTGTGTTTTGTGGATTTTTTTTTTTTGAGGTGTATGAGGAAGAAGCTTAAAGGAGATTATTGACAGAGAATTTTCTGCACCATGTGGTAATAGATTTTTCCTCAAATCAAAATGAGAAAAAATAATTATGACAAAAAAGTTTTAAAAAGTACTGAAGTACTAAAGTTTAAGAAGTTTAGGAAATTATTTAACTTGACCCTAGAGCAGTAGATTTCTATAAGGTTTTATACAGATTTTATGAACATAGATCTTTAAAAATGTTCATTATTTTAAAATTTTTAAATGGTACTATTATTGCCAAAAGGAATGCCCCTTACTTTATACATGATCAGCAGAAAACAATAACTATTTATGTCTTGTGTCTTCTATTATTTTTTTTACAATTTGTTATAGTTTTCAGAGTATAGGTCAGTCACTTCTCTGATTAAATTTATTCCAGTGTATTTTATTATTATTTTATTGCGCTTATAGATGGGATTATTTTCCCAATTTTCTGCTAATTTATTGAGTACAGAAATGCAGTAGACTATTGTATATTAGTTTTTTAGCCTTCAACTTTATTATTTCTAACAGTGTTTCACTGGAGTATGTGGGTCCTTTAGTTAAGTTTTGTACTTGACATCAACCAGCCCAAGTCACCATGCTATTCTCTACTGAAAGACTTTATTGTTCTCATCAAAGCTCCAAAACTGACAAGACAGAAACCAGTTCTCTGGGGAGTTCTGTCAAACTATCTGGAATATGATTGTATAAAACAGCATTTTTACTCTCCTGAGTGAAGTTGGAAACTAGAATTTTCTTTCTGACTATATTGTTAGGCAGCAGTTAGATATAAGTAAGATGGGGAACCGGGGATGGGGCACTATCTCTTAATTAAATACAAGTATATGAGGTTCCCAACCAATCAGAAATCTAGAAGGGAGACACAATGGCCAGACTTTTCTGCTCCCTCTCGCCTCATAGACAAACAGAGAATTCTAGATGCTAACCACGCATGCTTTATTCCCTAGCCATTCCTAGAAAAGTCAATGACTTTCCTGGTAATATCCTCCCATGGGCAGGATCAGGATAGGACTGAGTCCCTGACTGTGAATAAAAGTACATCAATAGCTTGATCCTGGGGCTAACTCTCATTGGGAGGACTCACTCTCCTTCCTGAGAGTGTTCCTTCCCTCTGTTAAATAAATTTCGCTGCACAATCACATCTTTGCTTCACTTGAATTCTTTCCTCCAGAGACACAGGAACCAACATCCCATCCAAAGGGGGAAGACAGGTAACAATGTGGTTTTGTGCCATATAGGAAAAGGTTCTAATGAGAGGGTATTTGAAGTCTCCCTACAGGCAGAATCTGGTTTAATATTCAGTCCATTGTAGGAGTCTCTCAATTAGTTTCTGATTGCTAACAAAGCAAATTTGTTATGAATGATTACCAAATGTGTGTGTTTATGGGTGAAAGGTAACCCTGGGCTTCTTAATCCACCATGCTGCTAATGTCATTTTTGTTCTTTTTTTGTATACTTCTTTAACTAAATATTTAATTTATTACTGTTCTTTATGCATTTTAATTATGAAGGAAAAAATGACACAACCTCTCAGAATATATTTTAGATGTCTCTAATATTTTTTTAAAATAATCATAACATTATGAATAGTCTTCTGGGCTTCTTAATATTCTCCTCTTGTGGTTGCCACAATACAGTCTTATCAATATATACATTATAAATCATTGAAATAAACTCATAGAAACAAAAAAGTTCATTTTTCATAATTTTTTAGAAAACTGAGAATTTCTAGAAAAAATTCTGCATGAAGTGTTCTGCCTTGGTGTCTCATCATATGTCTATGAATTTATGTTTTAACTCAAAATATATATTTATTATAGCAAAATCAATGAAATGTAGTTCCAACTATGGCATTCAGTTTCTGTATACAGAGTTTCAGATCCATAAAAATGGGAAGTACTATTTATTTTTTCTGTCTTTAATATATATAGATGACTATATATATATATATGAAATCATTTGGTTCTGATCACTTTCTTAATGATTTCCAAGCTACAGTAAATTAAAAACTTACATGTGAAAACTTAACTTTGCTTAGTTCATGTCTTAAAGGAAAATTGAAAAATTAATTCACATCAAAATGAAACTATTCAAAAATTTAAGACTTTTTAGACTTTTAATGAGCATTCCATTATAGTCTATTCTAATACTAATACACATAGCTATTTAGAGATTTTCTTTAGGGCTGGCATCTAAGAGACATATACAGCAGTTCTAATAAGAGTTGCATGTATATTTCTGTTACAGAATATATCTAAATTTAATAAATTTTCCACTTTAGTGTCTACATGGAGTTGATCCATTGGAAATAATTTGGAAATGAACTGGATGACAGTATTCATTTTAAGATCACATTGGATCACTTTTTGATTTTGAGAGGTAGGTTAGAAATGACACAGTCTTTATTTAAATATGATATTCTAGTCCACTTACCCAATCATCTGGAAAACTACTATTTCTAAGTGGGATCCAGAATAAGAGAAGGATCTGCAACAGGTCCAAGTAACATGCAAGCTGTCCTGTCACTTGGATCATATGCTCCAGCCGATCTAATGTTGCTTGAACTGTCAATATCAGAAAGGGGTGCTACTGCTGCCTCTGGAATGACCCTACAGATGAATCACAGGGAAAATCCTTAGGATTTTTAGTCAGAGTCTTGTCATTCTATAGATTAAAAAAAAGGCAATCAAGTATCATGTTACCTGAACTATCCACCATGAATAGGTGTTACTTAATCCACTAAGTCATGAAGTTATGCACACACAGTGGGATCCCATCATCAAATGGAAGTGGTATATAAAAATCAGGCCCAAACAGGTCCTGAAGGCACAAGAAAATTTCATAAAGAAGCAGACCAAATGGCCATGAACCCCATGCTTGCTACACTTTCTTCTTTCTCCCATATGTATCTCTAGTCTTATGGAGATTTCCCTATGATCAACTGACAGAGGAAGAGACAAATAGGACCTGTATTACAAATTGTTCTGTTGCAGGATATGCAGTCACTGCCCAAAAGTGAACAGCTTCAGCACTACAACTCCTCTATGAGTGATCCCTAAAAGACAGTGGCAAAGGAAAATCTTCCCAGTGAGCAAAATTTCAAGCAATGTACCTTGTTACTCACTTTGGGAAAATAAATGTCCAAATATGTGATTATATGTGACAATTTATGTGCTGTTGTAAACAAACTGCCTTTGGACTTGAATGGCAACTCTTCTTGGGTTGACCTATCCTGGCAGACTTTGTATTTAGTCTCAATAATCACAAGTCAATTCATTAAAAACTAAGTCTCTCTCTCTCCCTTCTCTCTCTCTCTCTCTCTCTCTCTCTCTCTCTCTCTCTCTCTCTCTCTCTGTCTCTCTCTGTCTCTCTCTGTCTCTCTCTGTCTCTCTCAATATATATCATTCCTTAGAAGGGAATTTATCATTTAATGTAAAAAATAATAAAATGATAGTGACATATTTGTGTATTAATAACATTTGTAGAAGTAAAATGAATTATAATTATACAAATAATGAAAGGAGAAATGGAACTATACATTTGAAAGTTACCTATATTAAGTTAAATTTGTACTACTATTTGAATGTGGACTGTGAAAAGTTAATGATGCATATTAATTGATTGGAAGAATTAACTTAGTCTAAATGGCCATCCTACTCAAAGCAATATACAGATTTAATGCAATTCCAATCAAAATTCCAGGGACAATATTCATAGAAATTGAACAAAAAATACTTAAATCTATATGAAACCACAAAAAGCCTTGAATAGTTAAAAGCCTTGATAGTTAAAAGCTATCCTCAGAAAAAGAGATGAACAGAGGAATAACAATCCCTGGCTTCAAATTATACTGCAGAGCACTAATCATCAAAACAGTAATGTACTGGAACAAAAATACTGCTACCAGTGAAATAAAATAAAAGTCTATAAATAAAGTTATACCTCTATGGACAGTTAATCTATGACAAAGGAACCAAGAGCATACAATGGAGGAAGAAACATCTATTCAACAGAGTGGTGAACAGAACCTGCACAAACATGAGACTAGAATATTCTAAGTTGTCATATATAAAAGTTAACTCAAAATGGATCAAAGACAAGAGAAAAATGTAGGAAAAATGCTCCATGACGTCAACTTCAAAGATGTATTAGGAAAAGGAACACCCTTAGCAAATAAAACTAAATAAAATTAAACAATGGGACTATATCAAACTGAAAAGTTTCTATACACGAAAGAAACCACCACAAAAATAAAAAGGCAGCCCACTGAATAGGATAAAATATTTGCACAGTATACATCACGCAAGAGCTCATATAATTCAACAACAAAAAAACAAATAATGCACTCAAAAATGGGCAAAAGAACTAAATAAGATACCTTTCCAGAGAAGACATGCAGATAACCTACAGAAACATGAACATGTTCCACATCACTCATTAGTGGAGAAATACAAATAAAATCCACAAGAAGATATAAATTCACACCAATGAGAAAAGTTGGTATCAAAAAGAATAGAAAAAATTAATGTTGGAAAGAGTGTGGAGAAAAAGGAATCATCCTATTATGTTGGTGGAAAAATAAATCAGTGAAACATCTTTGGAAAATAGTATGGAGATGCCTCAAAAAAATAAAGATAGATCTACCATTTTATTCAGCAATCCCACCTCTAGGCACATACCCAAAGAATACAAAAACTCTAATAAGAATATATACCTGCATATATACCTGCAGTACTATCTTTATTGTTTCACAATTCACAATAGCCAAGACATGAAAACAATCTGAGTGCCCATCGAGAAATGACTGTAGAAAGAAGCTATTATATATATACACAGGGAATTTTATTTAGATTTAAAGGATAAAATTAAGCCCTTTACAACAATCTGGATGGAACTGGTGAAATAAACTAGAAGGAAAAAAGAGTACCAGATAGTTTCACTTATATGTAGAATATAAAAACAACAAAACAGAATAGACTCAAAAAATCGCAGGACACAAGGTGGTGGCTCCCAGCAGAGTGAGAAAGGGAAAGAAAAGAATGAGGAAACAAGATGGTAGAAAAAAGGCACTGGACTCTGATGGTGGATACAGGATGAAATAATCACAGACTGAGCTGCTATTTCAATACCCTAAAATGAATCTAACAATATAAATAAAAATTATTTTGAAAAGTTAATAATAAATATTAGAAATTTTATTTGATCACTAATTGTATTGAAAATACTTCCAAGAGGTAAATATACATTGAGAATTAATTGGTAAAGGATAAGAATTGGACCACTAATAATGACAATAGATTCTCCATAGATATTAATTTATAATGAAGCATACCTTATAACTATATAATATTATAATGCAATATTCTCTTAATAAAATTTAAGCAATATAAAAAATAAATTTTAAAAGATCAATAAAAATAAGTAAAAAAATTATGAAAATACATGGAAAAATACACACAAGAATAACCAAAAAACAAATAGAAAAATGAGAGACTTATACGTGAAAAAATTAACAACTTAGTAAATGTAAATGATCTAATTACTCTAATTAAAAGGTAATAGTTTTCAACCTTAATAAAGGCAAAATTCAAATACAGATTTTTAAGAAATACACTATAATTACAAATATACATAAGGGTTTTAGGAACATTAAGGAAAAACATAGCATGCAAAACAAATCATAACAAAAAGTTGAGTAGTTATATTACTAACATACAAACAACACCCAAATAAGAAAAAGTACTAGGTACATAGAAAGAAATATCATAATGGTAAAAGATCAGTTAGCTAAGATGCCATAGCAAAAGCAAATGTTTAGGTAGTTAAATAGATATAGCTATATATAGATAGATATAATGCATATATCCAGCAAATATAGAAAATACTATAAACTAGAGGAAAAAGACACATTCATAATTATACTGGAGAATCTCTCTATGAAATTGAAAATACAGTTAGATTAAAATTTTAAGATATAGGAGACTTGAATTTAAAGAATGAATAAAATAATTTATTCAAAAACTATTCAATAACAGAATAATGTGTTAATGTACATATATCATTCACCAATTTAATACATATGCTGAACCACAAAAAGTCAATACATTTTAAGACTGAAATATTAGAGAATGTGTTTTCTGTCACAATGGTTTTACATGAGAATTATACTATAAAGACAGTAACTCCAAAAGTCCTCCTGCCCCTAATTTGGAAATTAAGAAGCATACATAAAAATGTTCCTGGTAAAAGGACGTATCACATTAAATTAAAAAAATATTTTGAAAAGAATGACTGTGAAAGCAGCACATATGAAAATTTGTAGGCTGAAGCTAAAATAATGCTTAGAGAATATTTATTTGTAAAGTATTATATCAGAAAAGAATTGCAGTCAAAAATCAATAATGCAAACTTCTACCTTAAGAAACCACTACAGAAGAGAAAAATTTAATCCAAAATTAAGTTGGACACAAATAATGAAGATAAGAGGAGAAAGCAATGAACAAAACAATGGAACAAAATAGAAAAATAATCAATAAAACCCAGTTAGTTCTTTGAAAAGAACAATAAAATTGATATATCTTTAAACTGAGCAAGAAAGAGATAGAGAAAAAGCAAATTATCTGTATCAGGAATGATATTGTGCCATTTTACAGAATCTGTGGCTAGTACAAGGACATAGGAGGAATATTATAATTAACACCAATAAATTCAACAACTTAAATGGACAAATGACTGCAGAGACATAACTTATTAAGATAAGCAAAAGAATAAATAGAAAATATAAATACCCTCAGAATTATCATTTAAAATATTTTCCACAAATTAAATCTGGTTCCACATGATTTCACTGGTGAATTCTACAAAATATTAAAAGGAGAGATTATTCCAAGCTTACCAAGTACTTTTAGAAAATAGATATGACGAAACATCTTAGTCACATTTTAAAACTAAAGTCATTATCTTGGCATCAATTTTAAAAAGGACATCCTTGATTAAAAATTCACACAAGATCACTGTAAGAAAAGGATCTTAATTATCTACAGATGTTGATTTATAATGAACCACACCTTAGTCTATATGGCATAATATTCCCTCAATAAAAATTACTAATAAAAAAGGAAATTACAGAAAAATAAACTTTATGAATAAAAATACATACATCCACAGATAAAAATGAATGAATGACTCAATTGAGAAAAAAATATATAAAACACCTACATTATTCCCAAATTAGTGTCATCCCAGGATATGAATGTACACTTAAAATTACAAAACAGTGCTGTGAGAAGTTAAAAAGGATAGAATTTCGAATCCAAGATACCTATGGAATAGTTATGAAAACATATTTCTATATAAGCCTCATACATTAGTGCTATCAATAGCATTATTCATAACAATTTAAGTGTCAGAAAACTAATTTTTCATCAATAGATGAATGAATATAGTTTGGCATAATCCAATACATAAATACACAGAAATAAAAGAAAAACTATTAGTGTATGGATTAATTTTACTATATCTCCAAATCTTCATCCCTTTAAAAAAAGTCCATCATATTATGTTTTAAATATGAAATGACAGACCAAGAAAAATATTTATACATTTCTATAGGCATCTTTATGAGCAAATACAATCAGATAAATACAAACTGCATGATTTCATTTATATGAAGTTCTAGAACAGGTATGACTTCTCAAAGGTAATAAATATGAGATTATTGGTTGCTTTATTCTGGGGTTGGAGTATTTGAACGTAAACAGTACAAGGATATTCTTTGGGATGATGTAAATTTTCAAGCTCTTGACTGTGATGGTGATTATGCTGATTCTACATTTGTCACAACTCACCAAACTACACATATAAAATGCACGTTTTTATTTTATGTAAACTATACATCTATAAAGTTCATATTAAAAAGAAAAGCTAATTATTTCTTTTTATTTTGATAAATTACTAGAAAACATACAAGGTAATATTGCTAAGTAGAAAAAAATCACCTATAAAATGATCTCTTTTAAAAAACATCATATATGCACGGTGATGTACGTTAATTGAACTTACTGTGCTAATCATTTCACAATATATACCTCTCTGTGTATATATGTTGTATATCTGAAACTAAGATGTCTCATCATTCATACCTGAATACAAAAATCATACGTGAAAAATTGCTTACTGTGATTTTATATAGATAAAATCATTTGAGATATAACTACTAATAATAAAAGAACTAATTCAATATGAAATGGTCTTATGTTACAAATTCCTTAGTATATTGTTCCCTCCAAATTTTGTAAACTTTTTGTTTAACATCTAAAACTCTGGGATTCAATAAATTAGCTTTCCAGAGAGGATTATCATTAATCCTATTATTTATAAAGACTTCTAGCTCTATTTAGATACCTATAGGTAAAATAATAAATTCTAACTTATCAGGTAATATTTAGAAAAAATTAACAAGCCTTTAAATTCATTTAGACTATAATAGCTTCAGGGAAAACTAACCTAGTTTACAAATTGCTATTTTAGATATTAAACATTTAGACTTTTTATTCAAACATGGTAACAGTATAAAAGCAGACTGTTTCTTTGAAGTTTATCAAATCCCTCTCAATACCTAAATGAGGCTTGTAATATTTATATCTTATTGAGATATATTTTTATAAACTTAATATTACCAAATATAATTTTACATATAAAATTCTTTATGTTTATACACACAAAATAACTTATCAACATATGGACAGTATTAAAACATCAATTATAATCATTCTGAGGAATAGATCCATAAGTTAGATCTTTTTATCTCTAGGAGAAAATAAACATATGTCTCTAGTCAAGCAAAATATTTTAAATAAATCTGTGAAGAATTTCAATTATAATGAACTCAATGGATATCAACACAATGTAAAACAGCAGAAATGAAATCTGACCAGAATAAATTGATGTCACGTCTCAAAGTTCTAAAAAGAACATATTATAATTCTGAAAACAATTATCTTAAGAGGTCTTAATAACAAAAAGACAATAAATCTATTATGGTCAATCTCAGGAGTGTTCCCTTCACCTTACTATTGAACTGTTAAAATAAAACACCAGAACTGTGCTGTAAGCTCAGTGACCTCTTCATCAGTTAACATGAATGCTTTGTGTTCTGAGACAAGGTCAAAATTCCAAGTCAACTGCAGATCAGAAAGGTCTTGTGGTTTAAGTCACATATATCATATAATTTTTAAAAAGGTTGTGACCCAACTCAATTACAAATAAGATATAAACATGGATTTTTATTTGGTTTCAAAATATTGTAGATTAATTTAAATATAGTGATGTTAATCTTTTCCCTCTGATAGTCCCACTTTATTTTAATTTTCAAAAATTTTATCAAAAATCACACAAAAAATATCACCCTTCTATGGTGTACATGCTTAATGAAAGTCTTTTAATTGCAAATGAGCATTTTACTTAATTTTTCATTATTGATATTCATAGTCTATATTTCTGTAGATAGCACAATGCTATCTTCAAAAGTTTCACACATCTGCTGAGAAAAAGCCTTAGATATCCAAGGCTCTTATATTTACTGTTATCACCTACTCCAAGTGGCTTATACATTTTTTAAAATGCATTCTTTTTCTTATTCCCTGTATGAGATGTGTATATTAGTAAGTTATGCAAAATTGATTATCCTTCTGAATTTAGTTTAAGAAAAAAAATCTCCATATCTGGTTTGGGCAATCTAATAAGAGCACAATTTCTTTGCGACTGCAATATATTTAATTCTGTTGTCATCCATAAGTAAGAACTTCTTTTTGCAAATACACAGACTCATTTGTAAAGTGATACTTAAGATGTTAGAGGAGTGAGCAAAATGGACAAAAAAATGCCTAAGGCATACTCTTTAATGGTTTGAACTGAAATTAGCTAAAATTCAGATTTTATAAAACCTACCTTTGTAAATATTAATATTGTACTATCCTAATCAATTATTTTGCTTTTCTTTCTGAGATATGCCACATACGTTATCATATTAATAATCTAAAAATGAAACAAAAATTAGTGATAAAATTTCCTGTAAGCTGCCATTATTGTGAAACTTTCAAGAATGAAATGCTGAATCAGGGTATACAGGATGATGTCTTCTGGAAATTAATTCCAGTTGAGACTGTGAAATCTTAATCACATAATCCTAACTTACCAAAAATCATTCTTAAGAAAATTTAGTGCTCAGGATAACTTCTGGGAATACAATTTTATGATAATCTATAAGAAAGGAAAAGGCAAAGAAAGATGCACAAGTTCTTTTTCTCTCTGAGCCTTAAAAAGTTGAATAATAGTACCAAGTACAGAGAAGTAATTAAATTTCTTTATCCACTCAGTTTGGGGCCTCTCTTGAAATTACTAGTTAATACCAATTGATGTTCTTTTAATATTACCCATTTTGTTCACTAAGAAGTGCACTGACAGAACTTATTTCATTTGTTAACTGAAAATACTAGTTTCCATTTCATTGGAAGATAAGGTTTAAAAGCAGCCATACACCATGATGACATGTTCTACATATGCTACAGTATTTTATTACCCATATTTTATTAGGGAAAAACAAATTGCATAAGAAGTTAAATTTATGGACACATAAAATTGATAATGTGATAAACTCAAAATACGCAAACAACTATGAAGTTGCCTAATATTTTTATGATAGTGATAGAAATATTTTGAAAAGTGTTTTTTTCAGTCTCATGGGTTGAGTCATGAGTCAAATATCAGTGATGTCAATTTAACCATTTTATTTGCATTATTTTAACACTTAAAATGTGGTGGTTTGACTTCCTAACTTGCTAGTTTTCAAAAAGGCTGACACATAGAAAACTTTTAATAAATTTGTCTTATCTCAGAGAAGCTTCTATGTATAAAGTAAATTGGAATAAAAATTCTTTATTGAGAAGTAGAATTTCCTTAGTTCACTTGGAATGATTATAATCTCATATTATACAGTTGAATCTTTTTTAGTGCCTTACATAATATCTGGCATAAATGTTCTGGTTTAATTTTATTAGCTTTGAGGAGAATAATTTTTCAGAAATATAATGCAATAAAAACTAGCTAGAGCTCTTGTTGAAGAACATGGTAGGAAGCACTTTGTAAGTTAGCTACTCAGAAAGATTCTTTTTTTCTGAGTAGAGTTACAGCGTTGCTTGTGTTTGACTTGATGCCCAGTTTATATGGTTTCCTTCAACAATGGTCTTTATTTTGTATATTTGCAATTCTTTTACAAAACTAATTCCTGCTTTTTTATTTCACAAAAGCTCTCTTTATTCCATATTGAATCTTCAAAAATTTCAGGATGTATATATATAACATATATTCTGAAATTTGATATATATGTAGATATATATCACTTGACTGAGAAGGAAAACATAAGGAAGCACATACATATATAATACATATAATTTATATTTATATTGTATATATATAATAATTTGTGTATAACATAATATAATACATATAAACATATTTAAAAACACAATTATATATATTTGAAAATATACAGACTATGAAATATATGTACAATTACTTATAAAATCTATGAACTATTGCTTATAATATCTAACCATCATTAATTTTGATAACTTAACTTTCATGTATTGCTAATATAATGAATTATAAAAAATCTAAAATGCAAATATATACTTTAAATACTTATTCACTTGATTTTGACTGAGACAGAACTTTTCAGAAGAACATAACCTAAAAAAAGAAAAAGAGGAGATAAAGAAAACATCTATATATTTTAATTCATAATCATTTTTTAAAAGCCCAACTTCATTTCAAATATCTTTTAAAAATTGGATTGTAATTAAGTCAATCTAGTTTGATTAGCCCAGTTCGGACACTATTTCAAGTATCAGATTTTTAAATTATTATATCTAAAAAAGGATATATGTGTACATACATGTTCATATGTATAACAAAGTAAATTTATTTATATACATTTATAGGAATAAATGTATATTTATACATTAAATAAATTGACAAAATTTCAGTTTAGTATTTATCTAATATATATTTATTTTTAAAGCAGGCATGTATTTTACTGGCTACTACTAATCTCTTTGGATAGATTTAACATTTATATGTTCATAGGGGTGGACTAGCCAAAAATAATTTGCCTTACCAAACATTTAGATATTTGAAATTGTCATTTTATGGAATTATATTTTTAATTCTTCCTATCACCCTACAAAAATATGGATAAAGCCTAACAATCATAGTTTGCTCTCAAGTAAAAAAAAAATCATCTTTCACGAAAATATAGTATAAACTTTGGGAGAAACATTATTTAAGGAACTACAGTAATATACAAGATTCACTATCCTGTAATGTCAACCCAACACTTGTCACAGATAACTCTTCTAAAACTTAGACATGAGAACAATTTATATGATTCTTAATAAGTTAGAAGAAATAGAAAATTATAGAGAAAGCAAGTAAAATAATCTAAGCTTAACTTTATCCCATATATTCTATTGTATAATTCTTGGGACTATTTCATTTTTCTTAACTATAGAATATGTTAGGAACCTTAGTGATATCAAAATAGAATGGCCTCTC
>RJWH01000129.1:424145-534145 GCA_004363575.1 Solenodon paradoxus | reverse complement strand
TCTTCATCTCCTTCACCCCTGCAGTTAAAATCTCATTTATAGGATGCATCATATTTCAAACACAAAATTAGAAAATTGTCTTCACTGAGGCAGACGGCAGTACAGGTGGGTAGGCAGATGTGGGAAAGTAAAGTTTGTGAGGGTTTTTTTGTATTAAAATTTTACCTTTCATTTATGGTCTTCATCAATCTTATAACATGTTTCATTCATATTAAACACTCTGGCCCTGGTAAATGGTTAATTGTTAGCCCAAGGCAAATGATTTCAAGCTAGATAGGTATATAGAAGTTCAGTTTACCCTGTTGAGAAACTAATGGTTAAGTTATAAATCATGGCAAGAGTTATTTACATCCTATTTCTTTTAGCTCAACTGTTAGTTGATGAGAAACTTTAATAGACCTCCCTGCAAACATGGTTTGATTTAATGTGTGTTCAAAAGAAATTCATATATAGTTTTAGGTTAAAAACTATATAAAGTTTAAAATAATTTTCTAGCTTGTTATATATGTATTTTGTGATACGATAAATTCAAATCAATGTTATTTGAAGTTATTATATATCTAATACCTGGTATTAATTTTAAATAAATTTTTATGTCAATTTTAAAGAAATTTTTATATGTTAATTTTGAATAAAATCTTATTAGTGTTAGCCATTAACTCCTGGAATGACTGATCTATCAAGAGAAGTTTAGCTAATTTGCATTTAACTAATAATAAGTGATGAACATTTTTCATTATCCTGTTATTCATCTATGTGTCTTCCTTGGACAAGTGTCTATTCAGATCCTATGCCCATTTTTTTCGAGTTGTTCATTGTTTTTGTTGTTGATGTTGTTATTTAGTTGTATGAGTGCTTTATATATTTTGAATATTTGTTGCAAATCACAATATACAGAATACAAACACACAGAATTATAATTCTGTACAACTAATAACATAAACCATTTTAAATCAATATTACTTCAGTAAAAAATTTAAAAAAGAAATTTAGCTAATTTTCTATACTCACACTTGTATGGGCAAACATCCTTACTCTTATAAACTATTTGACAAAGTGACTGCTTTTGCCAGATAAGTAAAGTCAAATATTAGAAAGAAAAAGTGACAAAATTTAGAAACTAAGCCTACTTTTTAGTTACTAATTTGTTTCTGCATTTCAAAAATTCATGTATATTTGATCTCTGATTATTTGATGCTCCCACAATATTTTGTTATGTGGTTTCTGGGTCTCTAATATGGAAATAAAAACTTTGGAGACTATTGACCTGTAATTCCAATTTAGAAAGTCATATTCTTTGGCACAGGGTAAGACCTCTGCTTTCTCAAAGGGAATCCTCCCAGTCTCAATGGCCAGATGTTTATACCATGAAAATCATGAATGGCTTCATATTACACAAACATGCTACTTCTGGTGAAAGTTGAGGACTCTTCTCCTGTGATTTTTGAAGACGTTTGGTATCTCCAGTAGAAAAAAAGGGCTTGAATGACGTAAGAGTCTCACAACAGATCCTGCCCTGGATTTGGCCAAAGACAAGAACTTTGGTTCAGTATACATACTGCCTACTCTACCAGAAAGGAAAGTTCCTTTGATCAATTCAGTTATCACAACAACCTACCAGTCTCCCACTCACAGTAATTTCCTTACCTCCTAACCTTTCTGAGAATATGAATGTTGATGAACACTCAATTTACTGTGCTTATGTTTTCGATCTTCACTGTTCCACTGAACACCTCTAGCTGAAAGTCCAATGACTTCTTTGTGTTATATCAATCAGAAAATTTGCACAGTTGTAGCAAAACTGTGGAGACTACCTGAGGTCAAATCCTTAATACTCCATTTACTAGATGTGTGACTCTCGGAATTTACTTCATTTCTCTTTTTAAGTGTATTTACGTACAAAATTGACACACCAATAGCCTTCATCTCTTAGGGCTTCTGTGATTTTCAAGTAAAATAATATAAAGTGCTATGGAGAGTGGTTAGAACTCGTAATAGTACATACACTGATTCCATCAGCATTACATTAGATCACCAAGAGTGATCAGTTCATAAAACACTCTCTGACTTCCCATCAAGGTGATTCAATATCACAAATGTTTTCTGAATTCTATCTATATCCACCCAAGTTCAGACAATCATCACCTGATGGGGTTACAAAGGTCTGTTTGTTCATATATATTCACATAGCTCTATCATCTACACAGGGTGCTCTTATGATATGCAAGTATTATATTGTCCTTTATTCAAAATGATTCAATATTTTTCAACTAGTCTTATAATATTAAAAATCTTTTAAAATAACCTGGAATGCCCCAATCCAAATATCTGTTATTGAACCTTTTCTCTCTTCTCTCTTATCTCTGTTCACAAGGGACATTCTTTTCAGTCTTTTTAATATGCTATCATCCTTCTGCCATAAGTATTATGATTGAAATGCTCTTCTCTTCCTCCTTTGATTAGAAAACCTTACTCTTCTTTTCAGGCTTCTAGCTCAATCACCACATTTTAGGAAAGGTGTCTGAGACCTTGCAGTTTATTTCGAAAACTACTATATGCTTCAAAGGAAACATATATTTTATTGAAGTCAGTTATATTTTCAAGTTTACATTCTGTTTGTGTGATTTTTAAAGCTTAGTATTTGTTCATCTATATAAGACTGTCAGTTTCATGATTGCAGGGTGATGTTAGGTTTTGATTACTACTAGATACTTGAACCTAGCACTGTTTTGAATTAATGCATTTAAAGTATTCCTAGTCTTTGAATTTAGGAGATGGTAGGTCAGCAGATATTAGAGAATCCTCTCATACAATCCTCATAGTCTACCCTGTGTAAATTCCATGTACATGCAGTTTATTTCCTATGCCAAAATGTAAAATACCACAAGGTAGATATTCTACTTTTTATATTTGGACAATAAATTAATTTCCTGTTGCTGCTGGGACATCCTTCCATAAACTGATGCCTTTAGACTACACAAAAATTTGTGTTTATGGAGGTCAGAAGTCTGAAATGGATCTCACTGAATTAAAATCAATAGGTTGTCAATATTAAGTTCCTTCTGGAGGATTAGGGAAGAATCTACTTCTTGTCTTTTTCAACTTATAGAGGCTCCCCTCTTTTCTTGGCTTGTGACTTTCTTCCATTTTCAAAAAGCAAAAATTCATATTTGAATGTATTTGAGACATGACACTACTCTTATTCTCACTCTACCACCTGTTCTTTCATTTATCAGGATGTTTGTGATTACGTTGTGATCACCTGGATAATCTAAGCTACTCTACTTATCTCAAGTCAGCTAATGAGCAGTCTTAATTCTGACTGTAAACTTGTGTCCTCCCTCCACCCCTGCATGTGATAAAATAGATGCCCAGGTTATGTGAATTAGGGTATGGAATTAGGGAATCATTATTTGACTGCCATCGATCTCAACAGACTTAAAACAGTATGTTGCATATGGGAAGCATCCAAAAAATATTTGACATAAAAGCAATGTATGATGATTTTTGGAACTATTTAATCATCCAATCATATAAAATTCTAGCTTAGACTATATCTTAATGATCAGTTAGATGGTCAGTTTTCAGATAAGGTTAGAGAGGAGGTATGATGAGTAAGTCATACCTCATATATCTCATTAATGGCAAAAGTCAGATGCTACCAGATCTTTTATTCCTGTCTAGGGTTAATTTCTACACATTACTATTGGTTAAAGTAGAGGAGGATATGTGACAGCTCATTGCAGCTCATAAAATTTTTATTTTAAATATTAAATTGTCTTTGAAATTTTCTATAAATAAAAGGTTTCATAGGTTTCCTCTCATGAAAGAAAAAGAAAAGAAAGTAGGTTTAATTTGTAAATAAAATAATTCAACAGATATTGAGTAATAATCCTTTTGAGTAAAACCTTCTGATACTTTCACACAGACTTATAAGGGATAAATGATATAGAAATTTGTTTCAGTAGAATTTCAAGGATTATTGAAATTTTAAGAATATTTTAAAATAAAATAATGTGTGTAGTTATACCCTGGTGGAGCAAAGGTTAGATCAACTGCCTTTAAGAGAGTTCAAGGCCATATATCCCTGGGTTAAAATTCTGTGTCCAGGGCGAAGGTGAAACAATCAGTGTGAACAGCTAAACAAAAATGAAATGCTTCTTCCTCCTCTCTCTTCCTGCCTGTGTGTCTACTCGCCTTAATTCCTACCAGTGCCTTTCCTTCAAAAACATGCAAAAAGTTAATATTAACACAAACTTTAGGCAGACATTAATAAATTTTATATTTGTAGACAAACAGCAATTATTTAGATTTTTTTCAGGTACAAAGGAAGACAAGATTGACTGTTTTTAATGAGGAACAATAAAACATCATGCAAGTAAAGGAGAATTGGGTCATGATGTGATTCATAACTCAATAATTTATCCCTCACTTATTCACCTCTAAAATGGACCTGAAATTACCTACTTCAAAGGCATGTTAATATATGAAATTAAGTGTTGTACATGAAAGCAGCGAAAAAAGTGCTTATAGAAGGTACCAAGAAATTCTTATTTCTTCTGTAACTCCACATCTAAAGATGAAAAACAGGTTATTAAAAGTAGCATTATAGAGAATTTTTAATGTAATCGTAATTTTGATATAGAACTTACATTTTACACTTTCTTATATCTTTAAAATAATGACTCCTTCAGTTTTTTCATGTAAGTCAGTTTTCTATTCCTTCTACATATTATTTGTAAAATTTCTCGTATAAGTCACTATGAGGATAAATAAAAAAAATCGTACATAGCCTTTGCACTATCAAGAAATGTCTGCTATTATTTTATCCTACAGTACTTTGCATATTCCCATTCTCCACTTTTCCTATACATGTTGGCTTACTAAATCTCCGTAATTCTGAAAGTTTCCAAGGTAACTGTTCTGTTTGGGATTGTTCATCCATCAAATCATACTGAAGTTGGAAGAATTTTCTTCAAGCATAGATCTGGTCATGTGATTGTTTTAGTCACAGATATGCCAAATTCTTACTATCATTCAAATACATTTGAAGATTCTCTTTTGAATGACAGTTAAGAGAATTTCCCCCTTAAGAATAAACCTAGGCATGGGACACGTTTGAAACAATCAGATTTTCTCCTTATGGAATTTGACATTGAGATGAAGAGATATTACCAACTCTGATTGCTAAAGAGATTATAGAGGTGAAATCCAGAACACACAAGAATAGAGTCAGCTGATTTGATCATATACTGGTATGTTGATGATAGTTTAACTCTTTAGCTTATAATAATTAAGTGTACTTCTGTTACTTAAAACCAAAAGTGACTTGACCAAGACAGTCAAATACCCAAGTCTTATCGACCATGCCCCTTCTGTAGTTTCTTTGAGTCAATCATTTGTTCCTTTAGTTCCATACTTTAGAATACCTATTTTTCAATAGTAGTTACTGTTAGGAATGTTATTTTTCAGTTTCACATGTCTCTAAATGTAAATGAAACCCTTTTTACTCACCTCCAATTAAAAATATTTCTCAAGTAATAGAATATACTTTCTCCTAAGTATCAGAACCCATGTTCTTGTATGATTCTTTATTCTGATGTTTATTTTACTTCTCCCCAGAAACTTAAGCCTTTGTTCTTCTGAAAAGGAATGCAAATATCAAATATTTAGCAATAGCCCTGACATTACTGAAACTGTATTTCATGTCACATGAATATTAGCTTTGTATTCAACTTTGCAATATTCTATATCTGATAGCAATTCTTTATACATCTAAGTTTATAAAATATTGTAGCCTATCCACTTAAATAAGATTCAGAAACACTTAAATTTTGAAAAAAAAATTTAGCTGAATTCATTACTAATATACAAAACAAGATAATATTTACCTTATAAAATCATTAGATTTGTATATCAAATCATTTTAAATTAGTTTTGCTATATCTTGACTTTCTAGCAAGTTTTCATGCTTGGTTGGTATCTTAGTGACCATTTATCAGTTCCTAAAGAGATGGGACATAAATGCAACTTTCCCTAAGTTTCCTTTTCTCTTGATCTAAGCCCTCTATTTTAGGGGAGAAATGGCTTATTTTTATATGTGTTAAACATTAAAATTTAAAAATGACTTAAAATGGATTTATTTTGGGATATTCTTTACTTCTTAATTTTTCATGTACAAAGCAACTTTTGTTTTAGATATCCATATGTGATGATATAACTATTTCTTTTCATAAATTCTTTTGATTCCCCACCCTGCTAGCCTATGAGGTATTCTATTTGTTAATAAATCAGAAAGTTAGAATCAAAAATGGTTTTCTGAGGCAACATTTTGAATGAGATAATATATGGACAGCTTGTTCTTGTTCAACTTAACAAGAAAACAATCTGATTAAAAACAGAGTATCTAAACAGATATTTCACACACACACACATACACACACACAACAAACATATGAGGAAATGTTTATTATCATTAGGGAAAATGATGTTAGATCATGAATAAGGAGTGAGGAGGGAAGAGGAAAGAAGAAAAGGACATGCAGGCGCAGACCACAGACATCAGTGTAGACAGAACTGATGATGAAAGACACTTACCCACCAATCAGTGACCTTAGAAGAGAGGAATCATAGCTGGACCTCATAGGCTGGTCCCAACCAATATGCAAAGGAAGCACAGAAGGAGCAAGTTTCACCTTTTGGTGAACAGGCTCGTTATAATAAAATCAGCATTGTGGTTTTGACACCTCCCTTTAGTGGGCAATAAAGGGAGATCTGTGGGAACTGCACAAGCACAGAAACCATCAACCAAGTTATGGGAGTTCTCTAACCCTTTCCAGAACAAACCTGCCCTGAAATGACAATCTGTGGAGCCAGAAATACCCCTAGATGAATTTAAGGGTGGGAACTCAGTCAAACCCCCTACAAAGTTCCAAATCCCTAGAATGTTGGTGTTGGCTCATTTGGGAACTACCCATCCTCTACCTTAGAAGCTGTACACTCACTTTGTCTCCCTTTCCACCCATACTTTCATTTTGTCACTTTATCAACACAATTTCTATTTATTTTACCTCTCTAGAGTCCTCATGAAATCGTGACTTTGCGCCAGTGTCTTGGGGTAAGTCTTCTCCCTAAGAACACAAGAACATGATGAAGATGAGACCTATTGAGGTGTCAGTTATTAGCAAAAAATTGAGATACAAGAAGTCTTGGCAAGGATGTAGACAAAATGAAATCCTCATACATTGTGAAGGAGCATGTTAATTGGTTCAGTATCTATGGATAACAGTGTGGATATTTCTCAAAATATTAAAAATGGAACTACTGTTTGGAACAACTATCCCATATCTTTGGATATTTATCCAAAGAATACAGAAAATACTAATTTGAAGAAATACATAAATCCCAACATTCATTACAGCATTATTCAAAATTAACAAATGTGGAAATAAACTAATTGTCCATCAATGGATGAGTGGTTAAAAAATATGTGGAATAATATTTTAAAAAAGATAAAATGCTGTCATTTGTAACAGCACACATAGACTTTCAGGATATTATGCTAAAGGAATAAGCCCATAAAAGAAAGAGATACTATGTGGTTTTACTCATATCAAAAAGATAAAGAAAAGGAAGCAAATAAAACAAAAGTCCTTAGATCCTGACAAGGGAATAATGGTTACCAGAGGAGAGGAGGTGGGGGACTGCTAAAATGGTAAAGGGGATCAGTGGTATGGTGGTGGATGGCAACTAGATCTTGGATGGTGATTATAAAACATTATATATAATATTAAAGTATACAGCTATATACCTGAAAATATACTATATTATAAATCAGTATTACCTCAATTAAAAAAAAATCTACTTTTATGATCCATTTGACCAACTTGGCTATTTCAAGTAAATACCAGAATTTATTATCTCAAACTCAAAACAATAAAAAGTATATTCATAATATTCATGATATTTTATTGAGCTAAAGAACTCACTGAATTGGCATAAATAGGATGATATTCTTATACATTAATTATTGGTTATGATAATCTTCAAATATTGGTAGTTATCACAGATAGAAAATATAATTGACATTTAATATAAAGTTTATTCAGATCTGGAATAAAACAAAAGAAGAAAATCTAGGAATCAAGTGAAGTTATACAAATCAAGAATAGTAACAAGGTAGATAATTACAAAGTTAATCTATTTTAATATCTAATATTATTCATCTTAGTATGCATTCAAACAGTACAATTTGTATTTTTCAGAATTTGAGATATTCTCAATCAACACATTTACTAATCTACTCTATCTTTCAAAGCTCAATTAATTTTTTCACTATACCTATACGAAAGCAGTAATCATAACTAAAGTAATAACTAGTACAAATGACAATATAAAAAAGTATTGGTTACTTTTGCTTCAGTAAATGACTAGTATTATTACTGGATTTAGCAGTTAAACTGTAAAACTATTAAATCAGATGAAATCTATCAAGCAGCTTTTATATTACACTAGAAAAAATAGCATAGCACTAATTAGTCTTGAAAGATGGAAATATGTAAAAACCATTCTCACCAGACAGTATCTAAAGTCAGTAATTTACTGGATGTTATAAGCACTAAACTAAAGGTTAAGACTGTAGAAAGGTCAGTAAACTTGAAAACAGAGTAATAAACAGTATCTAATCTTAAAAGAGAAGAAAATTCAGTCTTAGTAATATAAAGAACATTATCAAGTGATCAAAATTACATTTATTAGAGTTCCAAGAAAAGAGCTGGGCAAACACACACACACACACACACACACACACACACACACACACACACACACGGAAACAACCCAAAACAATGACAAAGCAATGTTCAAAATCTGATGAAAAAAAAAAACACCAGAATTAATACAAGGAGAACCATGTCTAATCACATCATAGCAAAGTCCTAAAAATGAAAGACAAAGGAAAAATTAAAGTAGTCAAAAAAAGGATGCACTGCACTTGAAAAACAATGTAATATCATTGACACATTAATATAAACAATATAACATAAATGGCAAACTACTTATAAAGGTGATGCTGACTCAAAGATATGGATTGACATAAAGTGTTTAATGAAAAAAAAAGTCCTAACATTTATATCCAGTGAAAATACTTTTCCCAAATGAGAGTGAAAGAAATATATATTCAGATGAAAACATTCGAGAAATGTAGTTGGAGATTCAGGTTGATGGGGACAAAATTAAGAGCACTAAGAATGGTAAATGTGTAGGTAAATGAGTCTAATTTATTATCAAAGTAGAGCAATACATCAAGGAAGCATTTTATAATCTCAGCAACTATTGAAAAAATAAAACAAATAGGAACAGCAAAAAGTAAATGGAATTATTGAAATGGAATACAAAGACTAAACAAAAGCAAGAATGAGAAGAAGGCAAACAAAATATTAATTATTTTAAAACTAACAAAATGACTGAAAATAAACAAATAATTACATTGTATTTATGTGCAAAACACTCATTAAAGCATAGATATTCAGAATTTATTAAAATAAAACTAGAAAATTCAGTCTTAGGAGACAAAATATATCATGGAAATTATAAGTACATGAAGGCTGAAGTATTTTTATTAATATAAAAAATTAAACACATGGATTTGGGATGGTTATATCTATCAATGTAGGATCATCATATGTAACAAATGTACCAATCTCATGTTAGGTGGGTAACCGTGAAGGTTACAAACATATGGGGCGAGTGACATATGGGTAATCTCTGTATCTTCTGGATTTTGTTGTAAACCTAAAAATTAGTAAATTTAAATTCACTAAATTAAAAATTAGTAAAAGATGTACTGTAACTTCATAAGATATAAGAATTGTTAATAAACACAATGGGAATACTTGTTGTATATAACCAGAAGAAAAAAGTAATTTAATCACATTAGGATATCATTACAAATACATTATAATCACTACTATTTTACAGTCTAAGACGTTCACAATTTGACAAGGAGGTAGAACAAGCAGAATTTTCAAAGATTGTTGGTGACATTTTTAAGTGGTATAACCACTCTGGAAAACGATCTGGCAGTTTCTTATCTACTGCTAAATCTGCATCAAACAGGTGGTCCAAGTCCACTCTTGGTTTCGTAAAACAAATAAAAATACAAGTACACTAAAGTATTTGAATGTAAATTTTACAGTAATTTTATTAATGATAGAAAAACTAGAAACCAGTTAACATGAAAATGGTCATACAAATTTTCATATATAATGGAGTACTATTCATCAACAAAAAGGGTAAACTACAGTTCATGTAATAACAAGCATGACTCTCAATATCTTGAGTGAAATAAACCAAATGAAAGAGTAGCCACAGTTTGATATCGATGATTTCAATGGTTTCAAGAACAGGTGAAATAAACAGAATATTGGTTGCCAATAAGGGTGTAGACATGAACTTGCGGAAAGCACATTTTTTATATCTTGACTGAGGTGTGTATTACAAGGATATAATACACTTGTCAAAATGTATTAAATTGCTTACTTAAGAACTTTACATTCAAATCTTTTTTAAATTTTACCTCAAAATAAGCAATTTAACAAATTAACGAAACCCTTCCTGACAACTGATGCAAAAATTTAGCACCAATGCCTAAGTTAAATATAAAGTCATTGAACTCACTCATCATAGCATGTAGTTATCATCTTGGAACAAAAAGTTCTTAACTCACACTTTATCCAAATCCGTGTGCTATAAAAGATTGTTTTAACAGAATTTTGATATGTGTTGGCCAAGAGTAGTTGGCTAGTAAAAGGAACTTCCTCTCTACTTTTCTAAACATTTCAGAGAAATTCTCTCTTGAACTCTACTTACAATTCGCAACAGCTGGTTCTTGGTATACAATAGCAAAACATAAAAATATTCAATACAAATACATATTCATTTGACAGATAAATCTACACAAAAATTTGCTTTGTAAAAATTACGCTATAATACATTCCAACTACTTTTATAATTTATCCAAGTAAGTTTTACTTAAAGTACTTCAAGACCTGTGTGTATGGGGGGGAGGGCGGGTGGAATGGGACACAACCCAGGATAGAATTATTTTCCTATCTACAGAAGCATCTGGCTTAAATGATGCAGGGAAAAAACACCAGTTGTTCTGACTCATGCTCTACATTTTAAAGTAAATAGATTCAAATATAGAACTGTACCAATGTTTCAAATTATTTCTGTCCAGTCAGTATGTATGATGTCAATCTCATTTAAAGAAGAAATTTTTATCTCCTAACTACAAAAGTCATTCTCTTATTGAGACGTTAAATAATTATCAATAGAATTCAATGAGATTTTTCATTTTTCTCTGAAGGGGTTATTAATGTTTGTCATTTTACGATTTTAAGCTATTGAGAATCTGGGAAGCTTCAATATGAATGGGTAGTTGTTCGCTTACCGGTTTCTGTACAGGGAGATACATTCACTTTTCAGCTCCTTTCCAAGTATAAGTTCAGATGACATTGAAAATAGGTTGGGAATTCTGAGGTCGCTTAAAAAAGTTACTAACATTTTTAAAGTGACTTTGTGATAAACATGTCATCATCTTACTTTTGACTATAGTAGTAATAATATGCTTCATTGTATTATTTTTGGTATAACAAATCAATATATAAAAATATAAAAAATCCACTTGGCAGATACATGCCAAAAATAATGATCACTAAGATTTTTGCATGAGTAATCACATACATTTCATTTGTATGTATTTGTTCTATTAAGATAAAGCTGTTTTTCTTTTAACCATTAAGATTTTATGCTTTTTAAATTCATTGTTTCATAATTAGATTTGTAAGCTTCATAATCTAAGATTGCAACAAATTTCTCATGTTTTCCTTGCAAGTCAATATTTTGTAATATATCTACATTGACATTTGAAAGTTCTACAAGAAGTTTGTTTCTATATTTTTTCAGTGTGGGCAAATTACCTTGTAGTCAAGGCAAAGCTGAATTTACTAAATTGTTTTATATTAGTGCTAAAAGGAATATTATGAAAGTATAAAGTTACAGAGATTTCAGGGCTAGAGAACTATTTTCCGTTAGGAATAGAAAAAGATTTGTTGAATTATCTCCTCATTATCAATATCATAAGATAGGAATGTATCTTATATGACGGATAGAGCACAATTTGAAGTGATCTTCATTACAGCTTATCCTGCATCAAAATTTCATTTTCTGTACTTTATTTCCCTCTTTTCTTGTTCTACTGAGATAAATGAAGATGATTCTGCCATTATAGAGATGTCAACAACTTTGGGCAGATAACTAGGAAGGAAGTTTTAAGAGAGGAGAATAAAGAAAAAAAACACAATTATGGTCTTATGACAGTGTGTGTATTATGAACTAAATGGTGTTCTAGTATAGGTATAAAACTCATTTCAAAGCATAAAATGATATTGACAATAATGCTATACATTACTAAACAGAGTAAAGCTGCATTTTGGAATTTTTTTAATAAAGAAAATTGTATTGTGAAAATCATCCATTGTATGCATTAAGAGAAATAATTTCCACAGATAAATATGGAAAACATTTAAATAACATTTATGGTAATTTTAAAAAGGATCTGTTGCAAACATTTACAAAGTCACAATTCATGGATACAAAAGTTTTGCAAAACTCTTAAAAATTACGAAGGTTTTTATCACATTGAAAAGTTCAATTTTCTTAAACCATTTAAAAATTTTATTTTTTGTCTGCTTGGCTTGGGGCGTATTATAGCTGCTTAATTACTAACTAGTTCAAGCTGAACCACCTGCCAATTTGATATTGGTATTTCTCTAATTAAAACTGTGCAATTAAAATTGTGATAAAATATAATTAACCTAAATTTTGGGCCAGATTTGAACCTTCCACTTTGCTCAAAAGCCCTAAAGACTTTAAAGATTCATGCACAATTCTAAAAATCAATAAGCATGGGTTTAATTTTCCTTAGTTACTTTAAGAGTTTATGGATATACTAAGAATGCTTGGATTATTTATTTTATGTTCTCCTAAAAACATTATCTGATCATTGCCCCTTGCTTGTAAGCAACGTAAGCCACACTGATTTCTCTAGAGTAAACTCTCAGTAAATTCAGCATGTGTCCCTGCATTTTCACATCAAAAAGTGATACGATCCTTTCATGAGTATGAAAACATATATGGAATCTGTTTTACAAATCATAGATATAAGCAACAGGTGTAGACAGAAAATGATTCCAAGGCTACACAAGCTATCTTCGTTTGATGAAACATCATACACGTGTGTAACCTTTCCTTAACTGAAACATAAATCATGTACTGGTAGTAAGGACCTGTTTTGAAATACCTCTGTGTCTGTTTGGGAAGTTGGAAATCTCCTAACATTTTAAATACATTAATCTTCAAAAATAATATTTATAAAAACACTTTGAAAACTATATTATTATTTGCATGATAGTGATACTTTCTAAAATTTTTAAAGAATACAACCTGCTAATCAAAACTGAGAACAGAAAATGACTGACAGTCATAGCAATAGAAAATTAAAAACATACAAAGAATTTGAGATGTGATCAAAAGAGAAAAATCTCATACATAATTTAAGAAAACATGAAGAATTAAGACTCTATAAGGACAGTGTACTTTTTATGCTTTAAATTAACTAAGTTTAGAGTTTAAAGAAGTCGTCCATAAACATCTTTTGGGTAGGCCCCATGTCTTGCTTGGCTTTCTCAAATGAATTCTGATAAAGTCATGGATGCCTGAAGAATGTCAAATAAATTCTTGAATAATCTGGAAATAAAGTAGTCATTTCATTACAAATGTCACTTCTCCACTGTGTGAAAAGTACTTATTATGAATTTCTCATAATGGTAAATTCTATAATCATCCCTCATCAGATGTATTAATTTCTATATTAGAAAGTCTACTAGAAGCTGAAAAATAAACATCAAATATTTATCAAATTGATAGAGAAAAGGTCCAAGGGAAATTATTTCACAATCCCTTGTTTAATTGAGGGAGAATAAAATAAAGAAAGTAGTTATTTGGTCTTCACTATAAAAACCAAAATTTTCAATATAAGGGAAAAGGAATAATAGGCTAAAGATTCATCACATGATAAACTTTTGAAAATGATCTATAGCAACTGAAAGAGAATTAGCAGATAATTTTTCACTATCAATAGAATGAGAAAAGAATAGCATTTTGAAGTGGGAACAGAAATGCATTAGAAGATAAGAGATTAAGAAAATTCAGCATGCTCGTGATACACATTATTCTCATATACCTGTTTGTTTTCCTCCGTCCTGGATCACAGACCCAGATCCTTGGGTTTTACTTGTTCTGCACTTCAGCGTCTCAGCCACAAAGGTGCACCTAATATACCTTTCCTAATAGTAAATGACTTCTTAAAAGCAAGCTGTTTTACTGTTATAGAAAACAATACATACTGAAGAAATTACCTTTGAGAATGGAGTTTAGTATTCTTTGGTATCATATAAGGTAGTCCTAAGAAATCACATAAATTCACACACACACATATATACATACACATAGATGTTATATAAATATTATATATGCATATGTATAATTTTTATATAATTTTAAACTCATGTAAAACAACTTGGAATGTAAATTACATCTGAGTGAAAATGGAGGGATTTATAGGAAAATATAAATTTGTATATACAACCAAATATAAAATATATAAAATATAAAAATATGTGAAAATATCATAGTCATTACTACTGGCTTTTGTAGATTTCCACATTTGATAAATTTTCTTTAATGACTATGAACTACTTTTAAATAAAAAATAAATGGTATTTCAAAGAATTCGTTTTGGCCAGTCATTCTTGTTAATACATATTAACTCTTTCATTACTTATTTGATTATTTTCTTAGAACTAGTATAGGATATACTGAATTTTATTCTATTAGATTCGGTTCATGGTTCTTGTTAGGCAAAATTTTTTCAAATGGATCTTATTATTGATATATTCTCTGCTTGGTCCAGCTTTGTGTCACTGACTAATCTGATGAGTATGTTTTCATCTAAACTTTAATTTAGAGGCAAAGGCAGAGCCAAGAGACTCTCATTCTAACTAGTTATAAATCCATTCATTAGGTACCTTTGGTGTTCTTCATTCAACCAATGACTAATTGAGATAATTGTCCTTGCTTCATACTTATAAGTTGCCCTTCTTATCCACAGATCTATCATGAGGAATTTAACATAAAACACTTTGCTGAATTTAACATATGTCCAGAGGATTACTTACTCTATCTACTAAATTGGTATCTGTCAAAAAAGACTTTGTTAGCCTTGGATATCTTTCTGATACTCAAGTTTATTAATGAATATCCGATATTTTTAAAAAAGAATTTCCAAAATATGCAAAAATATCTTTTTATTTTTAATACACTTTAAAATATAAGCATTTTTATTGCCTCAAAGTATTAAAACAACATTTTACCAGGTGACTAAATATTATGGAAATGGAAAAGCATAACAAATTAAATTAAAATCAATCCACAAAATACAGAAGCAACCTTAAAAAGTTTAATATATTGAAAAATCATGACAAGAAAGCCTTTAAAAAGTTGAAAAAATAAAGCTGCATACTTAAAAAAGGATTAGATTGTTACCACTGTGAATATATTCTGGAAGACATTTCTTAAAAGAGTTAAGGGGCTTGATTTATTTGACATTTGAGTGCTGTAAGAATCTGACCCAGCAGAAAAGGAGAAAGGAAATAAGAAGCTGAAATTAAGAAAAACTGAAGTCATTTAATTGTTACAAAGTTCCTGTGAAGGATATATCAGAAATAAAAGAAATCAACAAACAACATTGATTATTCTCATTAAGGAATATAAAACTCAGTGTGGTCATCCCTTGTACAATTCCTATAGCATTTATTACACTATTATTTTATTTTACTGTATATATTATAAGCATTAAATAACACATAGAATAATTCACTCTGTTGACTCAGGTGTTAAGCCCATGCCTGGGGACATACTCACATACAGCTTAAAGACCTAAGTTCATGGCCCCAGGACCAAGGGAAACAACTCAAACAAAACAAAAACAACTAAACAAGTAAAATGCTTCTTCCTCCTCTCTTTCCCTTCCTTATCATCCTGCCTGCATTCTTTCCTCTTAAAAATAATAAATAAAGTAATACATAGAATGATCATTATTTGAATAGTTTAGTGATTAAATTATAATCAGTAATTTCTTATTATAGTTTAACATAATGTTTAAATAATTATTGGCCAACAGCACATGACTGTTCTAATTGTGCTTTTACTAAGTTGAAGAGAAGTAAATTAGTTCTACTTTTTCAGTTCTATAATGCTAGTTTATTGTCCCAGCTAAAAATTTTACAGTTAAGAATTTCCACATGGCTGAATTCTTCCATTCCTAGGTAACTTAAAGACTATCTTATCTGTCAATATATTCCTTGACTTAATAAAAGCTACCTAAATCAATGACTAGAACACAATTTCTTACCAAGACTTAAGGAAAAAGCGGGGATGTGGGAGGTAATCTGTGCTATCATAGACAAAATTTTTAACTCAAACATAAATTAATATAGTTAGATATGTTTCTGAATAGATTTACCTACCTGTAGAGTAAACCAGTAGAGAGATATTGGGTCAAAATACAAGTGATATATGTTTGGTATAATATTCAACTGTTTCTAGCAAGTAGAATTACATGTCAAAGTGATAACTTTGGGAGGTTTATCAAATTCATTGCTAGGACATTATTTAGAAATTTTTGGTAGTGTATATTTTAAGAACTAGTAAAACTGGCTTTAAAGTAGATAGAACAATCAAAAGAGATCAGTAAGAGAAGGATTGGGGCAATTATATAGGGATACAAAATGACAATTTAAAAAGATACATTAAAATTAATAAATAAACTATCAGACCAGGATTCAAAATTCAAATACAGCAATTGCTAGCATATTGACCTTAGACAAATAACTTTACTAGTGAAATAACTTCAATGTTATATTTCTATACAGCAATGTTAAAGCAGGTGATAGTAGGGTTTGATAAATGTTTTCCTTTCTTTACCTTAGATTCAGGTAGTTTATGGCTCATTAATATATGCAACTTACTTACATCATTTATGTATTTGTAATCATATATTAATTTCTTGGTAATTTGAAAAAAAATGTCCAAGCACTTAGCAAGTGAAAAAGAAGGCAATATATGCCTCAGCTAACCACACTGCTTAAAGGACCTCCCATACTAGAGTTATTTTGTTTTTAGCCAGTTGGTATGGGAGCATTACCTTGCCAAAAGTATTGCAAGTTGTAAGACTGTCATTTTGCAATGGTTCAATTAAAGGGAAAAAAAAAAAAAGACTAAAATATTCACAGCTAATCCTGCTGCAGCACCACCTAGGGACAAATGAAAAGCTGTGACACTCCAGGAATGCTGGCATTCTAAATCATTTCATCTAACTTAACCTAAATCTGCCTCTGTGTTCTGAATTGCTTTATTGATCTTCCAGTCTATGACATATCCAACCTCTGTAAAAGTAGATTGTCTATTCATAATTCAATTTACTATTTAAATGTGTTCCATTGATCCTGTTTTGTGTTCTTAAAATAATATTTATTTCTTCATTCACAATGTTATATTCATTTTAAATATCAAAATTGTATCTGTCTATATTTCCTACCACACCCACCACCAGAGTTCCAGTGTCCTTTACCACCACTCCATGCCCTCTGTCCTTCCCTCCACCTCTCCACAGACCTCCTCCACTATAGCGCTGTGCCCTATTCATTTTGAGATCTGTTTGTCCATTTGTTGCATTTCATTATATTCCACATATGAGTGAAACCATTCTGCATTTCTCTTTTTCTTTCTGATTGACTTAGTCTGCTTCATATGATTTCCTTCAGTTCTATCCAATTATTACAAATGGCATATCTTCTTTTTTAATTATTTAATTATTTAATTATTTCCCTTTAATCCTTTCTCATTGGCTTTACTTTCCTTTACACAATTGCCCTGGTCATAAATTAGGAATTAGAAAGTCTAAAGGCAAATGAAACACAATAAAGACAACAGGAAATATTTATTAAACTCACATACTAGTTAGTCTTCAGACTACCTTTTGGTGCATTTTGATTTTAGTAGATCTGATTTCATAAAGATTGAACATAATTTTTTATCTAAATGGTTGCCTACATAGATGAACACAACTAGCTCTCCCTTGATGGATTTTACTTTTATTTAAATTTTTAACAGTAAGACCACTCAAAAGTAAATTATTGAATATTAACAAAAAAGAGCAAAAGCTGAAAAGAAATTCTATCTAAAAGCCTAGGTCAAATAACAGCTGAGACAGTAGGAGGGAAATACAGAAACACACAAGGAAAGTGGTCTATTCCAGGTAATTCTTGATCAAAATCCACATAATAGAAGTAGAGCCAGAAAACCTTTCATAAAATAAATCAACCTTCCTTGTAATTTAGAAACATGTAATTCATGAGATCAAGGTACCCTTTATATATTATCAGGAAGCAGTCAACCTAAAATGCAATCAATGAAAATAAGCCATAAATTTAAAAAGTTATGAAAGTGTATTGATAAAATAATGAGTGAGGCTGTAAAGATGACTGCAAATGGACAATGGTTACCAATGAGCCTGTCCGGAGATGTGCTAAAAAAAAAAAGGATAAGTCAGTGTGTCTTCCTCACTACAGAGATGCATCTCCTACTCTTGGCTCTCTTTGAAGCAGGGTGAATCTTTTATGAACTTTACCATTAGAGTTTACTAAGGAGAGAAAATTAACTCAGTGCACAATTCATTCTGCAATATACCCCATTAGTTTGGAACAGAGGCTCTGCTTCCTACAATTGTAAAGGTTTTCTTTTATCCTACTTGCATTCTGCATTTCTCTGCAGACTCAGATAATTGTGTTATTTTAAATGCACAGATTTTTTAGTTGCCTAACTATTCCTGATTAAAATATAAATAAAAAATTTTTAGTAATGTAGGTACTCTAAAAGCTATATATTATCTGCTTAACTTATTCCCAAAGTACTCTAGCTTAGAAATCACAAGCTAGGCTGCCAGCTAGAGTAAAAATATATTTTCCTAAAGTTACATCTACTAAGTAGATTTGTCAATATTAATTAAGTTTGCCAATTGCCTTGATTCTTGGATCAGAATCTGCTGACCACTGGACACCAATGCTTTACCATTATAGCAGGCTGATTCCCAATACAAATTAGTAAATTGGCATTTTTACTTACAAACCAATCAGAGAATACTGGTTATATGAGTTGCACATTTGTCTCTACTAATTATCACAATTTCAGTATTTCACTGGGTTAAATTACCAGATGCTATACCCATGGTTTTAACTTAAGAATACTATTGCATACAATTTATCTCTAAACAGATTACCAGTTTGCCTCTGTGTGATGGTTGACTACTTCTTTGCGTGGAAGGGGAAACTCAGGAACACAGCTGAGAAACACATAAAGGAGATATTGCAGTTTGTCCTTGCCCCTGCCAACCCTTCCTTCAAAACCTTAAATCCTAAATTACTTCATCATACCCTCTCTCAGACAAAACAGTATCTATCAAATCCTAATATCCTACCTTTAATGTTGGGATTGAGAGTATAGTCTAATACCAACAGATCTTATCAAAGGATTATTCCTATACAGGAAGACCCAAAGAATGCACAAATAAAGTAAACAGCTGTCAGTTTATATCTCGACATACAATAGAGTTACAGTAAGAGAAGATCTTAGAGTACCGTCTTAACTGCTTTCCATGGGATCTCTGTTACTGGTCTATCCCATGAAGCCCTCCTCTGTCTGACTCCTTTACATTTCTTCTATCCTTCCATTTTTGCTTACTACTATCAGGACCAATCTCCATGATTTTATCTCAGTTCACTGAAACCCACTTAACTTTGTTTCAGTTTATGCCTAATTCTCAGAAGACTGGATGTCATTCAAGGGATTCTGGTTCTGTTATTAAAGGGGAATTTAGGATTGTGAATTCTACAAGTAGAGAAAGGCTAAAGGGAAGAGGCTACATCTATTATCTTTAACAAAGGCCTCTTTCTATCATTTTTGTCTAAATATGCAATAGGAAAATGTGGGAATGAATGGGAATACATATACAAATAAAGACCTATATAATGCAGACTTTAAGAAAAATTCACTTGGCTGATAATAAAAACAAAAACAAAAGCAACCAAGCAAACAAAATTTGCGATACCAAGAGCATGACGATTAGAATCTATGAAAGCAGAAAAACACTAGCATAAAAGACTGTCCAGGGTCCTGTTGACATGTTTCTTAACTTAGTGCCCCACGACTCTATTAATGTATTTTAAGATACATAGAGAACAATCATTTCAAGATACAATGCTTCTACTGCTAAAGAAAAGAATCTTGGAACCAGACTGATGGTCTTATTTTTAAATCAAATAACCCAACAGAAAGTTACTTGATGAATAGCCTGTTTGCATCTGAAAGGGAGAACAGAATAATTTAGATAACTGATTTTTTGACAAGTCTTCTAGAAGCTCTAATGATATACATGCCATCTACCTCACTGTCACTTCATATCATAACTTCTGAGAACTACACTTTAGCATTTCTGGTGTCTAAGTCAGCATTACATTTTATTATAGGTTTAAAAGTTAGATAGCTGGTTAGGAAAGGAGGTGTAATGTGGAATTTTCAAAAGAGAATATAGTACTTACCATATTCTGTAGGTCAAGAAGAAATATTAAGCAGTTTAATTTTGTCAAAGTATCCAGATTTCAAGTATTAAAAATGCCCCATGTAAACATTTTACTATATCCCAAGTACAAAATGTTCATTACAAGAAAGAATTCTTCCATTTATTTTGCCAAACTGACTTTAAACTAATAATTATATAGTGATATAATATTTGATTAATATCAAAATATAACTATTATTCATAACAGCTCACAACACATAAAATGGGGAGTTAGAACCAATAATGTAGGCTACACTTCAGATGGTCAAATTGCTACTGCTGGAGATCATCTAATTTTACAGTTAAAGACTCTTAGAGTTTTATGTTCAGAAAGTAGACCAGTTCGAATTAACTCATAAATGGATTGCCAAATGGTAGTTTATCCCAGAAAATCTTATTTTCATGCTAGCTAGTCATTTGCACATACTTTTCTTAAGCATTTGAATCTAGACCATGTTGGGCTATTAATGGCATATACTTGCTATGTTTTCTCTTCAATTATAGGTTTGTTTGTTTTTTTTTCAATTTCCTGGACATAAAATCTGCAAGAAGCTTTTCATACACAAATACTCAATCCACAAAGGGAAAGTCTAAGAAAGAAGACACCACCCTCCCTTTTCCACTGAGTACACTGCAAGAAATAGTTTCATAAGGGAAGAAAATGTAAATTCTGAAGTCTCCTCTGAACTGCTAAGTCAGATCTTTAAAGCAAAGCATTCTAGATCTATGGAATGTAAGAGATAAGTGGGACCCAAACAAGAGTCCCTCATTATTTATTAGTTTAAGATGAATTCCAAGGACATATGTCACAAATACATTATGCATTCAAGTTAATTAACAGATTACATTTCAAAATAAAACAAAAAGAAAATTTTGGTAATCTCTCTCTCTTTATTTATATATCTATATCTATCCCTGCATGCTCACATTATTTTTTAAGAAATCATTGCAGGTGAAATAGTAACACGGTATCTCTTCATGTACTACAATATTAACAATAAAAGTAAAATAAGTGTGCTAAATATTAGGAAATAAAAATTCTCCTAACTATATATAACCTTCAGAAAGTAAGATGCCTAAAAATAAAATACCATTTTTTAGTAATTTCCATATTATTTTTTAAATAAGTATAAATTTACATTTACTTATTGGCATTATTAAGGACATGAACCTTTATCATAATAAAAAAAGTCTTGGCTAAACATAACCTTTAAGTTTCTGAAAAAATTAAAAATAGATATCTAATTTTTTCTATTAGTATGCTGTAAAATTTTATATTTTGAATAACTGAATATTACCACCTATAGTCTTCAAAGAGTTCTAAATTTTAAAATTTAGAACAAAATATAATAGTAATCATGAAAGCTACAATGAATCCTTTAATTATTAATGAGGCATTTCAGAATGACTAGTTACACTGAACATCAATTAGCATTTTCTTATATGTTAATGCTTTCTCCCATTCTTCAATTTTGGTTTTGTAGATTTCAGACAAATAGTAGGTTACTACAACAGAAATTCAGAAAAGGCAAGCAAGGTGTTTTAAATTTTAAACCACATTAATCATTGCTCTCTAGAAGGGGGAAATAGCTTTATTAAGAACACTACACTGAAACAGGAGGAGATATTAAGGTCAACAAGAAGTAAGGATTTTTCTTATTTAACAAATGAAAGAAATATCATCCTGCTTCACGCATTCATTTTTTTAAATCTGCATTTCTGTTATCATTTCTGGAAACTTCTAAAATACCTTTCATTTCTAAAATACCTTTCTTTTCTAAAATATTCTGGCTGGTATTCAATATCTTTTACTTTTATGATATCATGTGCCTTTTTGTTAAGAGACACTTCAGGATATTTTTCATAAAATATGTACAGTTTAGAGCCTCGGGTTTGCTTTATTCTTTACACTAACAACACAGTATTATCTTTGCTCTCCTTACAAGAACAAAAATATCTCAGAAGAGTAAAGCTTCCCAAGGTCATTGGCCTGGGTCTTTCCGACTCCTCAACCAGGTGTTCATTTTTCTTAGTTTCTTGTCAGTGCGCAGTGATATCCTTCACATCTGTCTGTGCTTTTGCTTTTATTAGGAGAAAATACAGCTATAGCTTTAGTGTCATGTGTACTATAAAGGCAGGATTTTCAAGAGATTTGACAACTATCATATTTCCCGAAGTATTCTCAATGTAACACAGAAACAGTTTATTACTGTTAAGTAGTGACTGTCTCTCCAGCTTGAATAATGAAGTTCTCTAGGTCAATATTTTATACAATGATACATTTAAGGAAGCATTTCTCTTCAGCTTGGTACTAAAACAATGGCTGTCATAACACAGATCTATGTATTATCAGTCTCACATGCCACCATAATCAATCTAATTCTTGGGGCAGGGGAAGTGTAATATGTTATTGAGTTAAACCAGGAATTTTCTTCTACCAAAATGTTTATAAAGGAACATAATAAAATTATTTACAAAGATGAGCTCTCTCTCTACAGCATGGAATAAATTTAACCTTCTTTGAAGAATGCTCACAGAAGCAAGCGATTTACCTGTTTTACTAGGAAAGGCCTATCAGGTATGAAATCCTCAAGCTTGAACTTCACACAGTAGCGAGTTGGGAGAGGATGTTAGATACACATTAAAAAGTCTGGCTCTTGACTCCAAGAACTTCAACACAAAAAAATCCAAAACATAGCACAAAGTATGTTTTATGGAATCATTAAAAATCAAAACCTTGTCTGTCTTTTGTTTGAATATTTCATGACAAGAGTCCATTTCTAAGAAAGAAATGTTTCCTTGCTGGTCATATCACAGTGAGTTTTGCAGGGAATATATTCACAAACTTTCCTCAAGAAAAAGAATTCAGGCTATTTCATCTAAAGAAGCCAAAGTGTACATCTGCATCGATCTTCTTGGCAGCAAAAAGCAAGTCCCCTTGAGGTTTTAAGTTTGTATGAACACCTGTTAAGACTCTGCTTTCCCTCAATTACATTTTATATCTGGCAACATTGCAAGTATACTCCAATTGAAGACAATTCCATAGGATAAAGTACATGTATCTTGGAAAAAAATGTATATTTATTTTTTTCTTTATTTTTCTTCTTCACTTATCCTTGTTTCTGCTGCTATGAATGAAGAAAAATTCAAGTAAGTCTTCACAGCTCATTAAGTTGGCAAGTAAATATATTTTAATGGGAAAATCATTTTGATTTAGACATTGAACTGCATTTTCTGTTGAAGATTTATGCATAATCAAGCTGACTGTGAATATATTTTTCAATTGGTTGAGAACCAGTAAAAGGGAAAATTTGATTGGCACCTCAGAGGAAAGGACAATAATTATCATTTTCCATTATTCTTTTTATTTCTCTCAAGTTTAAGATTTCATTGTTCCACCAGATAAGTGTATATATATATAAATGCACATGTATATGTATATATGCATATATAGATACAATATAGATATATTCTACCCAAAGTATTTTTCTTTAATGTGAATGTGACACATCTCTACCTCCATCTCCATGAAGATGTGGTAATGATATGCTTTCTTCCTGAACTTGGGTCCAGCTCTATCCTACCTTAAATTGAATTTGGTGGAAGAAATTCTCTATGACTTTCATGGCTATATTATAAAAGGTGTTATGACTTCTCTTTATTTGTATACCTATCTAAACCCAGTCATGAAGACTAGGTTACATGGAGATACCACATTAAAGTATTTCAGGCAACAATCTCAACTAAAGCCCCAGAGTATAGCCAACCTCAACCAGCAGACATGTGGGTGACAAAACTATAGATTACTCTAGCACTCAATTTTCAACTTTTCCAGTTGATTTTCAAAATGTCATCAAAGAGACAAGTCATCTCTACTACACCCTACACACATTTCTACCTCACAGAAACTATCAGAGAGAATAAATTGTTTTGCCTTACTTACTAAATGTGGGGGCAATTTGTTATGCAGCAATGGATAACTAATATAGCCATTGCGTCTTTTAATTTCTTATGCCAAAATCACTCAAGTATTAGAGTCTACAAAAGTGTATCTGCAAAACCTTACCTCAGTTCTATATGTTACGTCTTTCTCTCAACCATGGAGCTTTGTCCCCCACCAAAACCCTTCCCAGGAGAGGCCCTCTGAATGTCAAAGAAAGCTGCCTCTTTTCTGAATTTTCCCATTGCAACATATGCAGAAAGCTTAATGAAGTAATTATGTGCTTCAAGGTATATTAGTTTGGGACCTAAGAAAATAAAAGTGTGTCTCAGATGTCTCCAGAATGATCTTTCCTTTAAATATGCCATAGGCCAAGTGACCTTGCCCAGAGCATGATGTGTAACTCACCAGAGCAGAGGACAGGTGGATTCAGTGAACTCATGAGAGCCTCTGTCGGCTCTGGGCACTAGAAGTCTGAATATAATTGTCACTGTATACAACGAAGTCCACATAATATTAAAATCAACCTCCAAACATGGTTTTTTGACCTAGGACTTTCTATGGATGCCTTGAAATGAGGATAGTACTTATAGTTGTCTAACAAAACTGTTTTTAAGAATTACAAATATTATAAAGTTATGACTTCCAATTCCTTTAGTCATAGTTATTTCTTCAAGCAGAATATTATAATGGTAATCCCTACACATAAAGCAGATGAATAGCTCAGGTTTGAAGTGATATTTGTGACTCCGAAGCCTCAGCTGCATTGTCCTCCTCTCTTTCCCAGTTAAGGGCCCCATCTGCTACAGAAACCCAACTGAGATTCAGGGTAGCACAGTTTGTAAACCAGTGATATAATTCCTTTATGATATCAAACTAGTGGAAAACAATGAAAACTATTTTTTATGACTGGGGAATATTATCTTTAGCATGTAGGGGGTGGAAATTTTCTTTAAATTCTTCACATTTTCTGTGTTTTTCACACAGACACAGACTAAAGAATTTACATGCTACTACAAAGGACCTTCTCATAAATCCCAAAGAACTCTTTCTCTATAATTTCTCAGGTACAAGTTCTAAAATCAGAGCTATATCTAGGGTTAAAAATGTCCTGTTTTTAACTTCAGCAAGCACCCAGGGGTTAGGGGAATGTTGCTCTGGTCACTAATTTTTACAGGGAAGTTTTTTATTTCATAGATATTTGACTGACTTTATTTCCTTGCCCTAATATTCATTTTCCCAAGTTCTGTCAATTTCATCTCACATTTACCTTCTTATTATTCATATAAAACAGCTTTAATCTACTCATTCACTACTTCAGATTTCTATATCCTAATGGCCTCTATACTTTTAGTTCCCCACCTTTCACTTTCATCTTAAATTTTTTTGTTTATTTTTTACTTTTAAAGGGAAAGGTGTACCTTATTTTATTAATATTATCGAAGCAACCCTGTAAAGTAATATTACAGAGGTGTAAGGAGTGCATCATTTCAAATTAACATATATATAGACAAATTTGATTTCACCACCAATAGATCAATTTCATCCTTCACCCTATACCTACAGATAACAGATAATTTTGAAAACCATTATGAACCTATTGGTGATCATGCTAAAAAGAAGCTAAAATATTGATTACCTCTCTACTCATAAACATAAGGAGGAATCATGGATTATGTGAAACTTGTTAAGTATGTGAAATTTTGTTCCATGTTCCATTTCTGTGCTGTAGTCCAAGTTCCCTGAGAACACATAACTGTTGAGTCCCTTATTGAGATATTTCCAACCCTATTCTAATTTTCAGATTTACACAAATTTTAATTTGCTGATGTCTATCTGTATACACGAATTAAAACTTAGCCCTAAAACATCTCTGAAGGAGTTCAGGTACTAGATGTAAACAAATTTCATTCCTTAACATTATTTTGTGGTTTCTCTCAATATAGATTTAATATTAAAGCACAATTAGGAGGCATGCAAGATGTAGGTACTTATAGTAAGTCAACCAGAAAGAAAGCACTAAAAAGGTTGTTTGTTTATATTAAAATAATAATAATGTACAGTTTTATATGCAAGATAATGATCTTATTGAGAATCGGCTATAATGATCAATTTCTGGGTTTAGTGTAAAAAGCTCTACAGTGAAGCTCTAGGAAAGCCTTCATCACTGAAAAGAAAACATCAAAATAGCATCATATCACCCATCTTCAGTTTTATAGGTGTGTTTCTGCAAAAGAATGCAGTAATTGCTTCTGAGGAGGGGTTATTTTGGTTTGGAAAAGCACATTAATATGAGGGTTGTATTTAATAAAAATGTAATGAGAATGGAGTAATAAAATCATACTAAGAGGAAAATGAGTACTAAATAATACAAGATGTATTTGAAGATAAACACTAGTCTCTGAATCAAAATAAATTAATGTATTTCATATAAAATATATATTATATAAGGCAATCATACTTTAATTCAGGGACCTCATTCTTTTAAATAAAAAGAATATTATTATTATATTAATAGACACTGTTAAAAGATTCTGGTATAAGTATAATGGTATTCTACTACAGTTAAAGCAACATCAAAATTTCAGTGGCATAGCGTAAGTTATGTGTTTCTCAGTAACAAATATTGTGGCACCAGGGTTGCATCTAGCATCACAGGCTGTTTTAAACTAATGGCATCTCCTCTATTAATATATCTCACAATTACCTCAGTCAAGCAAGGTAGAATTTGCAAAATGGCACAATTCATATATCATTCAATTCAGATTTCTTTGACCAAAACATGCCATATAATCACACAGAAATTTAGAGAGGCAGAGCTATTCAATCCCACCTGTATCTAGAAATATATTTTGGTCAATAGTCATAATATTGACCATTGAAGTCAACTGAATTGTTATAATTGCTAATGAAAGCATTTTTTAGCAAAGTCAAATTGTAATCAGGCTACCTCTGCATATACATTGAGAAGGAAGATGGTTTGATTATTTTTTCTTTTCTTCTGTCATCAAAGGATTATATCTATACTAGTATACCTGCAGCACAGACTAATATTAATATAAATATCTGAGTCTATAAACAGCTTCTAAAAATGTTAACTAAATCTGTTTACCCAGTGAAAAAAAATTAACCAAGAATCCCTAAGAAAGTTAGCAGTGTTTAATACGCTTAGGGGATGGACAAAACCAAAAAGTAAACCATTATCAGATATTTGTAGAAAGTGAGGTGAAGATAATACAGTAAATCAGAAATGAGTTGACCACAGGACGGAAGAAATAAATCTGTCCAATTACATTTTAATAAATTGTAGTGCAATTAAACATATCCGCAATCATGTATTAAATGAATTCTAAAATTTTCAAATGCATAATGCAGAGAGTTGCTTTTCTTCAAGGTTAGTGAAATGAGTCTGCACATACAACTAGAAAGGAATTTAGAGGATAAACTTAAGCCTTCCCCATCTATCTTGATACAGGCTACAACTTTGTGCTTTTGGCAGTTGTCCACTTAAATGTAACTATCCACAAAGATTAATCATATACCATGAAACTGGTTTCTAAAACAGTGACTATAATTTTAAGAAATCGTATATTAGTATAAGTGCACTAAGGCTATAGAATTTGGGTTAAGAGACGACTAGAGTGAAAGAGAATTGCTATTCTTTTTCTCCTTCCCCAAAAGGGGCTTCTTTCTTTTTCACCACCTAACTTGACTTTCTATGCTGTCTTGCACATCCAAGAGTTACAAAAACACCCACTCTGATTTTAGAATTGGATGGATAATGGAAGCCTACAGAAAATCACATTGCCCATCTAAACTTCCAAGATTGAAGGCGTTTTCCATATTTATTTTTAAAGTTCAAGCAATTTAAAAAGGTATAAAGTTAAGAATTAAAATCCTACCCCTTATCCTAATGCCCAGGACAAAGCACTTCATTCTAGAAAATCAGATATGGAACCATAGATAGTTTAAATGTGGTATTCAAAGTCATGACAGTATTAAAAGAATATAGGATCTGTTACCTTTACATAATATAGTCCTAAGAAGCATGGATATTTTGCTTTAATTTTTGAAACTGTAGTATATAAAACCTAGTAAATGAAGCCAAATAAAAGCCTGAATATATACTGTTAGAATAATGAGGGCCTGGAACAAGTATTTGTAAATCAGGGAGTTGGGGGACTGGCGTGGAGACCACATAAAGTCTATGGACTCAGATCTCCAGGACCAAAAATAAACCCAAACAACTAAAGATGCTTCTTATTCCTTATTCCTCCCTTCCTTCCTTAAATGGTAATTCTTCATCTCCCTTACCTTCTTTAAAAAACATAACTAATAATCACCATTATTTCAAAATGAAAATGCTTTAATGATATAGTACATTAGAAGAGCTGGATTTCTACTTTATGTTCTAGGATAAATAATATCCCAATTTCATTATACTTTGAACTTTAATATTGTTTAACCTGATGAAGATTTTACTACTAGAGAGAGCACTGAATGCTATTAACTTGGTAACTCAACGGGACCTGATGGTTAATGTTTAATACTCTTAAAGTTGGATACCACCCATAGGAATTTCCAGTGAGTAAGTGCCAATATGTCAAATGGTTATTTCATAAATATAACTAGATTAAAGTAATTATTACAGTCTTAGAATTTTAGGCATTTCATTTGCTTTTTCTCTTGATGAATTAATGTAGTTCTAGTACTTTATATTGGCCATTATTCTAAAGGTCCAATTGAGTAAGCCAGTGTTAACATTTGATTCCTCTTCCCTTGTTCACTCTGCATTATTGATTTTATGTTACAAAAGAGCTTAATCCACCAACCCAGCAATAGTCATGTCATTCTAGAGTGTAATGAATTCATTGGTTTCTTTTCATATATAGGATAAGATCAACTTTCCTTATTATTGTCTATAAGCACTTTTTGTCTACTTAGGAAGTTTATCTAATGCCACTCTCCCTACCGTTCACTAGGCTCTAGCCACACTGGTTAGTTTTCAGAGAAAATATATGAGAAACACCAAAACATTGCACAGCGTTGAACAGATATTTTCTAAATAGTACTCCAGTGACTAGATATAGCTCTTGTAGCTTCAAAAGCTACACATCTTATTCTTTACTATTTACTACTTGAATAATCAGCAGCAACTTAATAGAGGGATTACAGCGTCATATATTTTAGTCATTTTTATGGTATTTCTATAGACATCTGCCACAATGTTTAAGTGGAAAAAGATTCCATTTCTGCCCTACAGCTTGCACCATTATATAATATTGATAATATGTAGGCATCCACTTAATAGCAAGAAAAAATTTTAAATTTCCATTTCCAATATTATATGCTTTTAAAATTTAGAGTTCACAGATGTAAGGCTATACAGGTAGAAATTAATTTGTTATATGAAACTTGAAGTCTATACCATAAATTTTCAATTAATTTTTCATATTTTTTAGCCTTAATTATTTAAACCAATATGTCTGTTAACCCTATATGCTTAACAATGCTCTTTATACTAGAGAAAGCTATAACCCAGAAAAATCCTTCGCTGTTACTCTAGCTTCTCCTCAGGAACTCAAGAGATTTAATGTGTCAGTCTAGTTCTTGTAAATGCCCTAGCTACAGCTCTTTTATTATGTTCTCGTATAATCTTCCCATGTCAAGGGTCTTCACTCACTTGGAGCATACTTTTGGGCTTAAGCAGAGACTCTACAGAGTCAGCATATTTCTATATTGTGTCTTTGAGACCTATTACTGGGAGAGACTTGAATAACTGACACAAACCAGCTATTAGATGACACACAAAGGATTCAATGAGCTGGTTTGATATCCTCCTAAGCAAAATTTTTAAATCAGAATCCGAATTCCACTTGTAAGTAAATTAGAGAAATATATTTTCTTACTGATTTTCTTTTTAATACATTTGCTATTTTATATTTATGTTTGATTTCAAGAGATCCTGATAAAATAAAACCTGAGTTGCAACATGATCACATCTATTGTGACATGATGGTAGGTATATATAAAATCCAAGTGAATTTTTAAAAACAAACAACCCCCTCAAAAATGCTAGATCTAGTAAGTGAATTTAGAAAGCTTCAGTATAAAGTGTCAATATAAAAAATAATTACATGTAGCAAAAAAATATAAAATAAAATTTTAACATTAATGCTAGATCTAACCAAAATTAAAACTCTATTAATTAAAAGATACTGTTAACATAAAAAGGAAATCATTAACCAAGTGAAAACATTCTACATTATATATAGTAAACAAAAAATATGTGCAGATAGACAGTATTGTCCCTTTTGCCACTAACCACATGTGGCTATTTAAAGTAAAATTAAATTTAAAAAATCAATTTATCAAGATATTACTCTAATTTCAAAGGTTCAGTGGGCATATATGACTAGTGATTATCATGTTGGGAAGCTTATACCATTTACTGTAGGCAGCTAATCTATATAAGGAAATCTTAAATATCAGTTAATGAAAAAACTATGTCCACAAATTACGAACAACTCAAATTTATAGTAAATAGGTGAATGGATAAAAAAAATGGTAATTTTATGTGATAAAACAGTACTCAGCAATAAAAAAGAAGATATTTCTTATAAACATAAAACAGAATAATTACACACCCACACATACACACATATAATAATTCTATTTATATTAAGGCTAAGAACTTATAAAACTAGCATATGGAGACTAAAATCATTATAGTTGTTGCAGCAAGGTAACTTGAAGGGTGAAGGAGGATTGTCTGGAGAACCCAGTATGAGAGAACATTTTAGGACTTCAACAGGCACTAATGCCCCACACATATACGCACAGTCAATACATAAAATAATTAATTACTTTCACTAAATATCAAAGAATTACAAATCAATAACACAAAGCATATCCTAGTACCCACTAACTCAAATGGCTAAAATAAAAAATTCACTTATCAAGGCAATTACCAATGCTGATGAAGATTTAGGAATAACTAGAATATACATACACTGCCTGTAGGACTGCAAACTGGCAAAAACCACTTTGGAAAATAATTTAGAAGTATCTTTCTAATAAAGCTGAATATAAATATATATTATGAACTGTCAATTCCACTCTAGGTATCAGTCCCAGATAAATTCACACGTGTTTCCTAAAAGATATATACATATATATAAGAATGTTCATAGCAGCACTGCTTGAAGCAAATCCAAGATAGAAGATACCTAAATGTCCTTTGGCAATATAAGGAGTGTATATATATATATATATATATATATATATATATAATGAATTTCTATACAACATAAAAAATGAACATGCCACAATTACGCATATCAACATATTTGAATAACAAAAGTAAATATTAAGTGAAAGAACCCAGTCAGAAAAACAGTAGTCTATAAAGCCATATAGAAAAATATAAGAATAGATGAAATTATTCAAAAGTGTTGGAATGTTACCTTTTAAGGGCTATAAGAACAGGAAGTTCTTGAAGACTCTGAGGTGATAACAATGTTCTAGTTTTAGTACTGCTAGCATAATTGTTCACTTTAATATAACTCATCATTTTGTAGAGTTCTGATATGTGAAATCTTTTCTACATTTTATAATTTAAAAATGTTTCATTTATAAATTTAAGAATTTTTGTTCAGAAGAGGCAAATGAAGAGAATGGGAGAATATATTTACAGTGCATGTAACAGAACATTTACATTAGGAAACACTGAAGGTTCCTACATGTTACTGACTCCTTTAACATACATCATCTCAGATATTCTTCACAGCAATCACATGATTAATCCAGTTTTGCTGAAGAAAAAACCAGAAACTTAATTAAGGTTTAAGTGACTATCTTCAAGTCATGAGACTGGCCTTTTCCAAACTCATTCTCTTATGTTCTTAAAACAACCAGTAAACTGCTTTAAGGATTTTACAAGACAGTTCTCAAGTCATAATTATATTTTATGAAATATATAAATAATTTAAATGTACATATAGGTAATAAACTCCTAGAAATACAAATAGATGCAAACTGATATAACAGTACAAACTTTGGAGGTAGACTCCTGGATCTGTAATGGACTGTGTGGTCTTAGAAATAACCTCTGAATCTCAGTGTCCTCCTTGGTAAATGCAGTACTTTCAAATGTTTCTACGATAGTACTTGGTATCGTGGAATGAATGCTTTTTTTTTAAATGACAAACTGGCAAATACTTTGAATGAATAATTTTTAAATATGTTAGTAAGTCTGAAATATTTATGATTATGTACACTCTAGGCTGGTACATAATTTAATTTAAAGCTGAGTAATAGTTTTTATGTTTCAATATTCTCTGAGATACAAAGTCTTTTGCATAATAATAAATTGAATGCATCATATATTAAAAAGTAAAAAACTGCTGGAAATAAATGTCTTTATTTGTAGAAATATATTATATAAATGTATAGTATATATTTTAAGCTAAAAATTATATTTTATTTTAAAATAAATAAAAAATAAAATTTAAAATGAATAGAGAAAAGCTTAATAGCGATTTGTTATTCCTTTGACTTACTACCAGAAGGAAAATTGAAAAGTGTCAGTCCTTTTTCATAATATTTGAAATTAAATTATGTATCTACATAAATACACACACTCAGTCTTCAAAACTCAAAATTTTGGAAGGAAATACAGGTCATCACTGTCATTTCTGGAATTCGATTTCAGTCTGGAAATTTTGGACATCTTATTCCTTTCCAAACAAATTAAAGCATATATTTGTATAACTACTTTTGAATACATTTGCAGAGAACAATTCAAAGTGTTTATTCATATGGATTATAATGCCAATTCAAAAAGTGCCAAGTCTTTGATCCAATCTCTTCTAGTGAGCTGAGATGGGGATTTTTCTAAAACAATATTAACAATTTTGTGTCTTCCATCAATAGTAAGTTTCTCTAGGTGTATGCCAACATCATCATCTGATCTTCATGTAGCATACCAGACTACTCTATTCACTCAGCAAAACCTTGAACTTACTGTGATTTAAATCATAAAGAATTTTTAGTTTATGATAATGACCATGTCAATGACTTGTTCCATTTTTAACAGTTTACCTGTCAAAATGATTGCTGGTGAATGTAAGAAGAGAAGTGTGCTCAAAATAGTGTCACCTTGAATTTAATTTTTATAATCAGACCAGATAAGATACCAACCCATGAAAACTACCCATCTTTATGGTCATGCCTAATAATTTTGACTGTTTAACTTTTCAAGACAGTTCTTCACATATAAAAAATGTCTTTTGTTGTATTCATCAGAGTCACTATATCAAAAAAAATTCAATCCATTGTTATTGGATTGAATCATGTACCTTCATAGTTATATATTTAAGTCCCAGCCACCAGTCTCTCAGTTGCCTTTTTTAGAAATAGGGTCATTGTAGCCATAATTACTTAAGATGATGTCATACTGGAGTAGTGTGGGTCTCTAATTCAATGTGTCTAGTATATTTATAGGGAATTTAGACACAGCAACACATAACTAAAGAGAATACCATGTGAAGATTAGAGTTTGCTGCCACAAAGAAAAGAACTACTAGAAGCTAGGAAAAATCTGGAATTGATTCTTTGTAGCATCTGAGGGAGCAGGATCCTGCTGACAACTTGATTTCAGACTTTCGACTTCCAGAACCGTGATATAGTAAACTTCTGTTTAAGCTACTCAGGTGAAGACCACTTTTTATAACAGCCCTAGCAAACTAATACCTACATCATATGCTTATTACAACCACTAGTAAAAATAAGTAACAAATTAACAGAATGGAAATCACAAATTATTTTTTTTACACCTCACTTCTCATCAAGTGTAACTGTATATATGAGACTAAGTAGAGCAATATTAATAGATGATTTGGAAATTAATTTTGTCTGAGACATCTTCCAATACTGGGTAGAAATTTTTAAACTCCCCATCTGAAAATTATGGTGCCAAGTTTATGTTTTGAGTTTTATTAAACTAAATAACTTTGACATCATTTTATTTCATTTTCATTATTGACAATCTCATTATTTCACTTACATTACAAAATCAAGTTGAAATTGTGATCATTTGTTTAGTTTCACTGAAGTTATTTTTTCATCATACATCTCTTCTGAAGCATAGTTAATTCTTAGTAGATTTTTTTCACAATGACATATTTTCAATAAGCATACATTCTGCACATTAAACAGGTAGAAATGTTCTATACTACCACAAAAATATTACAACTTTCCTTGAAATATGTGGCCTACTGGACTATGTAATAAAAAATTTTTTAACTATTTTTTCCTTAAGATTCTTCTACAAAAGAACGCAATGAAATGACAAATGACACCAAACTGCTATGTTGGGAGACAGAAGTGTGTGTTGGGCCTTCCAGAAGTCATGTCCTGTATAAAGAAGTGCTAACCATTCAACTCAAGTGACCTTCCTCTAGCATGTTGTCAGATATGCTAATTTTTAAATGAAAAAAAAAGTAGACTGCAAAGAAAAAAAAAACAAAAACATGTGTTTGGCTCACTTATGGCTTCTATAGTTGGAAATAAGATCTCTAATCAAAGAAGAAAAACCAGAGACTGGTGATTTCTGGTTGCATCCTCCACATCCCCTACCCCTAGACACTCTCCTGTGAGCCACATATATGTAAAGTACTAGTGTTTTATACTCTAGGAAGTCCCAGGGTGAAAGAACCCCAGCTCTTGAACAATGTATCAGGAGGAAGGATGCTCAGGACAGGCAGGACAGGTTCCCAGATGACAGGGAGAAAGAGAGAATCCACAGGGCCTGGAGAAACATTATCCCATCCTGCACTAAGGGGAAGTGAAAAAAGAAATCTTAAACATAGAGTTCCAAGAGGGTAGGACTTGGGGAAATGGGTCATTTCTGCATGCCTGTGAGGAAGAAGGAGACTAGAGATATCAGAGAATGGGATTCCTCTCTAGTACTTATTTTCGTAGAGTTGGAGACTCACTCAAGTGACCATCTCAACCTCCACGCCGTCTCCGTGACCTTTATTGGAAACTGGCAATAGCCAAAGGCATTGTTCTAGTTTGCAATATTTCAACCTTCCTCAGACCCAACTGGTTGTGCTGTGCTGCATCTTAGTCAGACCTCTCCTGGCATATTCATGTTGGGTTTAGGTTCTTTTTCTTCCCAAACAGAATAATGGATCCATTGAGGCATAAATATCCTTTAAATTAAGTCCTTTTTTGATCATTTTTGCCTCCGTGATAGAGCACCATCATCAATATTTCACCTGGGCATCGAAGAACAGAAATCTTCTATCATTATAACTTCATTCATGCAAACATTATTTCTGTTTCTACTTCAAAATTTTACACCTCTCCTCTCTTTGAAATTCTCCTACCTTTCTACAAGTTATCAACTTTCCCCAAGACTATTTATTAAAGTTCTCTTAATATATTTCTCTAATGCCAGGATTCACTTTCAGCCACACCTACTACATATATAGAGAGAGAGAGTACATAATATAGGAATAGTTTTATTAAGAGAAATTTGAATTTCAAAATGAAAAACTATAAAAAATTAAATAAATTGATAGCATTTTATTACTTATTTTGCTTCACATCAAATATCTGACACTTTATCTGCAGCAAGATCTTAATGTTAAGTCTTGTATTTTTTTAGTATCTACAATATTCCAGACTCCTTGTAAAATGATGACTGGCATACATCAGTGGAAAAAACTGAAAATACTCTGCCTTCTAAAAGTTTATATTTTATTAGAATAAAGTAATTTAGTTATATAAACAAAAGATATATGAACTACTAAAATTCACAGCCTGGTAAATAAAATCTAAATCCCTAAGCCTTCTTTATATTTCATGATATGCCACCTGTACATTGTACTTTTCCAAAGTTACTTTGTCTCTGTCTATCATTTTACTATGAGCTCCTTGAGGAAAGAGTTTGCATCACTCTCCTTTGTATCCTCAGTTTCCTGCACAAGTATGGGATATAATGAGTCATTAAAACATTGTCTTTGATCAATAATGGCTCTGTTTCATTACTACTCTTTACTTATCATATCTTTATCCTTCATCTATAAATTACTAAAAAGAGGGTCTGTGTGCTCTCTCTGTCTCTCTGATTATATTATTAAGTAAAAAATTTTGAATGTGACTAAGGAACAATTAGGTTTATCTCACATCCTTTTTTACACTGTCATTTATAATTTCGAGGAATATCATAATTCCCATAATCAGTTAGAATTCAGTATTGTACTTTATCAGACATACAAACTGGTATGCAAGCATATAAACTGATATATATGAATATTGCATATATATACCACCATACAATGGATTTTAACATGTAATACTATCTTTATATTTCACATAAACAGTGATATTTAACACTGTTTATACAGAGACCTTTTAGAAATTGTCAATTTAGCATATCCTAAAGTATATCCTAAAACAAAATAATGGAATAAATGATTTTCTCTTACTGACCTTTTTGATAGTAAAGTCTATGTATTTTCATAATTCTATATACTCCACATGTTATAAATTTTCTGTGAATAATAAATTTATTGAATGGTCTCAAAATTTTAAATCATTTTCTATGCTATGTCAAATCTGTTTTTAATCAGAAACAGAATGTACATACATTTGAACCCACTTAAAAAGACACAGTAATTTAATTTTCAAAGTAGTGATAGCATCAATATCAACATTCAAAAATGTAAATTAATGAATATTTGCAATCACATCTCATAGGAAGAAAATAAAATTGTGAGAAGAAAAGTAATCTGTCATTTCATTAAAAGTAATCTATTTTTAAGAAACTATTCTAGAAACAGCACACATCAACAAATGATAGGCATTCTATAGGAGTATCTGATTCCTTAAACAACTTAGAAATAATATAATGTCTACCAGAAGTTAAATGAAAATAAACATAATGGATCAGTTCAAAATATTGGCCAAAATTTGACTAAAGCTCCTAACAAATAAAAAGAAAGTAACAATTAAAAGAGGTATTAAACATAAACAGAAGCAAAGATGTATTCTTTTAGTGCTCTCCTAAGCATTATTCAGAAACAGGCTATCCTTAGAACAAATGAGTCTACATCTAAAAAGATGGTGTGTCTCAGGATGCCATAGCCCAGTATCATTACATAGCCAAATGATAAACTTTTGTCCCGCTGAACATAATATATCAGTAATATCCTGAGTATAATTCGGCTCACGTGCCATTAAAGGAGAGTGTGCATTAACCATACAGAAATGTTTGGAGGCATCTCACGATGCATTAAAAAATGGGAGTATCTAAGGTATGACAATCAGTACCAGATAGTCTTATAATACAGTGTTGAAGGATTTCAGGAAGATTACTACACCAATACAATTATAATGATGCTAAAACTAACCGAAAGTCTGCCATATGTGAGATACTATAGCAAGCATTATAAGATTTTAAATTCACTATCTCATTTCATCTACCTACACATCATCCCTGTAAGGTAGATCCTATTAATGTATTCTCTTTTACTAATGAAAAAAATTGTTTCAAACTGGTTAGGCCACCTGTTCAGATTCCCTAATAACCAATAAAGCATAAAAGTAATTCTAGGTCTGCCTGGCATTTGATCCTAACCCGTCAGCTTCTCTCCATTCTTTCAAGAGCAATGTTACTACAGGAATGACCTCTTGACCCCACTGACTTCTTGGTTTTTTTTAGGATTTCTACAAATAGTGTCTTTGGGGAAAGAAGGTATGGTATGGAGGAAATCGTATTTGTGATCTGGTAGATCAATAACTTTTCAATGTAAAGACAACTGTATCATAGTGTTATACACAGGAGTGTTAGCAAAGACATAGAGAATTAAAGGGACAAGGACATTGACAAATCCTTTGTTATGATTAGTGTTGCAGAATAGTAAAAGACAGTGACTGCCCCTCCTGGGTTGTAGTTACTTTCTGTAACTTAAGCACTTTAGACTTCATGGATGTCAGTCTTCACAAGTATTAATTCAGCTTAAAAGAAAAGCGTGGCAGCTCCACCTCTCTCCTGAGACATTGTATCATGACTTGCAACAGAAGCACTTTGCATTTTAAATGTTCAAAATGCTCAGAAACATGATGATTTGAATATATGAGTTAAAAGCTTTAAACATTAGCTATGGTAACCAACCTTAAGCAGAGAACACAGAACTGTAGTAGGTGAGCACCACAGGCAATGTTAAAGGAAGATCCTATGAATCAAAATATTTTATTAACAAATGTATTACATTAAATCCCATTTTGAGAATATACTAATAAATGTCCAACAAAGGACAGGAATTATTTAAATGCAGGTGGTTAAGCTCTTCTGTCTTCAATTTTACAACTCATTTGATGCCTCATTTGTGTCATATATTTTTATATGTTTTGATATTTCATTAAACTACTAGTTGAAAAGCATCACTAAAAGATATAAATATTGATAAAACTGTATTTTCTCATCCAATTACTTATAATTAACTCATTGGTGGAGAAAAGGGACACAATTCTAAACAAAAAATGGTGTTTATTTGATTCTAAAGTAGAAATCAAAGGAAAAAATATCAAGAGCAACTTCCCTGGGTTCAGACAAACCTGCTTTTCTAAACTCACCAATGCTGTACTTTGAGGTGAGGTAGAGAAAATGTCACAATGTTGTAGTAAGGCATAGGAATGAACTGACATTAGTGACATGCCAGGTTGACTTCGTATTTAGAATTACAATCATTTCAGTGTTAAATAAATATGATTTAGCATAAATACTTTCCCATAGATTCAATTTGGATTTTCTGCTCATAAAAATTGTCAGCAACATCAGATATACATATGCTAGGTGAGGAAATGCAGCATGCTGGATCCTGTCTTAAGAAATTCAGAATCCATTTGAAAATATGGCACATGTATCTGAGAAAAAATAGAACATATATAATAAATGGAAGTATTCAAGTAAAGAAAATAAAAAGGCTGAAAAGAGATAATTTGATACAAGTTTGAAAACTGGTAACTTCATAACCAAGATATTTGGAAAAATGAATTAAGAAGATAATGATAAGTATAAAGAAGCACATATCTAACATTTCTCAAATATCAGTATACATCAGAAACTAAGAATTTTTATATTGTTTCACTTAGTTCTTATGAAAAACGGTCAATAGACATCATTATGCTCATTTCATTCTTGTACAAATAAATGTACTTACCTAAGTCATACAAGTAAAATGTAGTTGCTAACAGGTGACTAGCTACATCCATAAAATGGAAGGTAAAACGATGATTAGGATATGTAGTATATAAGCCCTGGGAATAAGGAATTTCAGAAAAGTAGCAGATAAAGTCATGGATCATCTACTCAGACACACTTGGTCTGTCTCAAATTCTGATTTCATGAGACACCAGCTGTGTGACACTGAGAATGTTTGTATGCATATACACATATACACATACATATATACATATGTATAATGTATGATCTATAATGTCTACTTTAAAATGTAGTTTTATTGATAGGAAGAAAATCTGATGTTATTAAAATATTTGTATTAAAGAATTTTACTTCATGAGATATTATCTTAAGAGAAACCAGTTATCACTGCAATAATTAGCTAAAAAGTTGGCACTACACAACTCTTCCTTTGAAATTTACACAATGAAAGACACAGAAATATTTTGAAATGTGTAACAATGATAACAGAAAGAAAATGAGTTGTACTATATGAAAACTTTCAAGATAGTGAGGAAAAAAGATCATAGCTTAAATGTTAACTAGGACATATTAACTAGGACATTTTTGGCTGTTCTGTAGAGCTAATATTCCAATATCTCAGTTGCTTAAAACCATGGTTTGCTTCCTTCCTTATTTATAAAAAGCACGCTCTCTGACTCTCCATGGAAACCGACCTGCGTAACAATTCAAACTCAACCACCTTGTAGTTTCACGATTTTAGTCTTAAGGTGTCTCTAAAAAGTGAAGAGAATGCTGAATGTCTTTTACTGATAATAACTCAGAAACCACTGCTATTTAGAACTCTCTGGTCCTAGTAACAGAAAGGTGGTAGAAGAGTAAAATTTTTGTAGGAGAAAGAAGAACCAGATGTGAACTGGCTCTAAAAGTCTACCACACGACATGTCGAGGCAGGGTTTTAAATTTGGTTAAGTATAGAACATATGACATGGTCACTGCAGACTATGAAAAGGAGTCATGAAAAGTTCAAGAAAACCAGGATTAGGTAACACTGAAAGTTTTATTAGAGATCATGAATTAAGAATAATTTCAGTCCTCATGCTGTTTGACTTAAGGTCTAAATAAAGAGAAAGACTATGGTGTGTGCCATAGTTTAGAGTTAAGGTGTTTGGGAGGGAATGACCTTGCAATCACAGAAAGAATTTATATAATTTTTATGAAATACCAGGTCTGGGCTAAAATCCAAGTAAAGCCAGAAAAAGCTAAAAGCCTGAGTCCAAGAGGTAACAGCAGTGACTACTGCTGTTGGTGCCTACACTTATGAGTAGGTAGGTTACAGTAAAGCATGTAAGAACAGCAATTTCTAGAATCAGCATCTTTTATAACAAAGGGTCAATAACATCTCTGAACTCTTAAATTTAGAAATAAAATTGTTCCATGGGATGAATGGACAGTGATAGGTAAGCTGTATACTCATTGCTTACCCATAAGAGCCTAACAATGACCTTTTGCTAAAACTGTCTCTCTTGAGTAATGCTTTACTTTTTGCATGACAGGCTGCCTCAAATCTCACTGTTGAAGCTCTTCATATTAGGGTTGAATTTATGGTACTATTTCACAGGTCACTAAAAAGGAACATATCACATTTGAAGTTGATGTTTAGATGAAAGGAGTGTTGTGTCAGAAAAATGCATCTTGTAAATTAATAAAGATAATAGAATACCTAGAATTATTTTCTTCCATTTGTCTGTTGGCTGTAATGAGTAATAACAAAACCAAGAATAATTATCACATAAAATAAAGATAAAACGCATAAACATGATAGTTTTATAGTCATTATGGGGAGACTAGGGAATAGATATCAGTTATGAGGTGATTTTTGTTTCCATTTTACTAGATGGAATGATATCTATATAGTCATCTGAATTATGATATTATAGTTATATAAAAGCACTTATAAAGTTGATTGTCTATTGTCAATTGATAGTTACTGACATTTTTCTAAATAAATAAGAAAGGGTCTGCATTAAAAATACTGACTCAAGTGTTCAATATTTTCAAATTAAGAATTGATTACTTTAAATAAGAGAATTTTAAAACTTTTAGGAAAACATTTGTGTCAGATGATAAATATACCATAAAAATGGATTTTTGTAATTGACATCAGAAGCATTTAACCTTGAGTTAAATGTTTAAGCTTTGATTTTGGGTCCCTACTCTACTTTCACCCTCCCTTACAGATGTCTCATCAGCCTCTACCTCCACAATTAAGCAGCTATGCTTATTCTAAACATGTTTGGGGTTTACATTCTAATTTCACTACAAAGTATTTGGTTATTTGAGCCATATTTAATATCATTAATTTATGATCATTTCTGCTTTTTCCTTAAATTATCCCTAACCTGTTCAATATTTGTAATAATAAAAACCTACTGAGGCCTCAAGGTCATATGTTCAAAGTGGCACATATGTGATAACAAAAACTTAAACATGCAAACTTTTTATTATTTTTTCATTATTTGAAATTGAACTGGAAACATTCATTATTATTTAGTCACTGCAAAGATATACTGAAAACTGAAAAATTTTCTCTTAGACATTGGACTAAAAAGTCTGCAGTGTTGGGTAATTCAAAGGGTAATGCAGATTTAGATCTTTTGGGTCTTCTAGCCTATTTTCTTAGATGGGATGTAAACACGCCTTGCTTTCTCTACCCTTTTATTTCTTATCACATAATTGATACAAATTTTGATCTAGTTAATAATCACATTGATTAAGCAATTTGGCTAGGCATCTTTCTACATATTACTAACCAAAAGACAATTTCAAACAGTAAATTTATATTGAAATTTTTTTCTTTTTATACCTTAGTGTGCTCTCACATTATAGCATATTATTTTTACTTCAATCATATAAGCTAGGCTTTATAAACTAGAGCTATGTATTAAATCCCCATTATATATAAGCTTTAAAAATCAGTGACTTTGTCTTCTTGCATTGCTTTTATATATTTATAATATATATTGAATTTTTATTTGTGAATGTCATTTCTCTTACAAATTTAATTATCTAGCACACTGAACACAAAATACACAATATACTCTATTTAGTGAAAAAAAAGGAATGAATGATTTACTACTGTCACTTATGCACTCCTTTGCAGTAGTTGTGTGGGAAGTAGGACTCATGATGTTTGAACTATGTTGCTAAAGGAGTAATAAAAATATCATATATGCTTTAAATGGCATTGCATAATTCTTGAGCATGTTAGACTCATAAGAAATTTTTTATTAGCATTTCTTATGATACAATTATTTTCAGATGACTGACATGAGTAAATAGCTTGTTAACAATCTCTTTTCATAATTTACAAAGTTAGTTGATTTTGCATTTTATTTTCTATATTCATTGTTAAGTCAAAGTAAATTTTTTAAATAAAATTTTATTTATTTAAAAAATATAAAAATATTATAAACATTTCTAGTTGCTATTTAAAAATGTTTCTGTGAAAATAATGAAAACATTTGAAGTAGAACAGACAGATTTTAAGGAAATGTGTGCATTTTAAACCTTAGCTATGAACAAAAGGACATAGAAATCTAAGTATTGTATAGTCCACAAAAATGTTTCTTTGCAAACTTGTCAACCTATAGGAGCACTGCTATCATATTCAGTTTCAGGGTCCCTTCAGTTAAGAAAACACTCACACTGGATGCCGCATAAGCCCTGGCTTCATTTTGAATTTTAAATTCCTTGAGGAAAAAAATCTTTCCAACGTAGTTTTATGCTCCTTTGTTGCTGGTTTTTGTTTATTTTTTCAGAGGAAATTCTCTGATGACTGTCCAAACTATGTTTTTTTTTAAGAAAAATAAATTATCACTAAGATTTACTTCCCCTTCCACACATTCTAATTAGAGGTCATATTTCAGACATACTGAGAATTTGTTTTTACCGTATATTCTATGATATAAATATTCCTCTCCTATTTGCATTTATAAGACATCAAAAAATTATAAATGTGACAAAAGCTAAATATAGATTCTATAAACATACAGTCAGATCATTTGTGGTACTCAATGGACATTCATAGAAACTGATAATATTTATTGTAAATAAGTACAATTTATCTTGACTAAAATATCAAAATATATGATGGCTTTATATATGTATACATAGACTAGGCAGCCCATTAAGAGTTAACAGCTATAGGCCAGGTCTAAGTAAGTATTATACTCACATATCTTAGCTTTTCTTTCTCTAAAATCAATATCTGCAAATAATAAATGAGATCCCAGAGGGTTGAGTTAAGCTCCAACCACTACAGAGCAACTCTGCAATTGGTCATTGACTCAATAATGCAGGTGAATGCCACGCTATAGAACATCTTTAGCACACTATAATAGAAAATTAATAGCTTTCAAATCAGTACTAGGGTTACCCAAAGGATTACTTAATAGCTTGCGTTAGAACAGTCCCCCAACTCTAAGAAGTATAACATGCCATAAAATCTGAGAAAGATATAAAAGCTTCAACATTATGGTTAATTTGTTCCATGTACACAGTATTCTAGATGGATAACAAAAGATATGATATAAAAGTGCTATGCTGAAAACAATGTGCCATAAGTTGCATTGCAAAGGTGTCAATAGTGCTCATATGAAGTTCATCTACCGCTCTAGGGATATGCGTATCAGAATCAGGAATATGTGCTCTGTGAACAGTCTTCATTAAAATTAGTAACAATTTAAAATTTCTACACACGTCCTCATACCATCTTCATATACACTCGAGAGGTAAATGTTTTCCCACGAGAAGCCAAAGCTTTATTTCCACTATCATGTGACCCTGCTTTCTTCCATGGAGCTCAGAATGATAACCTGACTATAGATTCTCAAACTAAATTCAATAAGTAGAACGTAAAGAATAAAGAGCCACATCTATTTATATCTATATACATGCACACACATGAGTTTACTAAACTGTGAACCAACAGCACTCATGACTAATAAGCACTCAGAGTGGAGACTGGATTCCCACCACCCTAAAGCAATGTCAGAAAACTTGTGAACTGCACAGCATAAAATATCATTCTGTAAAGACACAATAGGATGTGATAGAATATCAATTATTCATTTATCCATTTTTCAATGCCAGAGATATCTATGGAACCAAAAAGGCCCCAGATAAAACTTGGAGGGTTTTCATTTCTACAATTTTAAAGACAGGCAGAGAGTAAACAAAGTATTTCTAAGCTTTATAAAGTTACCCTGCTTCCTTCCATTACTTGACATTTTAAAAACAGATCAGTTCATATCTTCACAAAAACGCTTTATTTTCACCTCAAAGAAAAGCCACCTTTAAGTCAGACTGTTAAAAAGAGCAGGTCTATCTTCTAATTCTTCTTTTGCAGTAAAATATGTGGTTCGAATGCACATTTCTTCATGTGAAATATCAAATTCAAATTATAATAACTTTATCAAACTGTAAGATTACCAATTAACTTTAAATTAAAAACAAAAGCATAATAACAAATATTCATGAGAAAGCATAGATGCTAAAGGATAGTAGAGACTTACCCTCAGGCTGCCAACATCCAGTCATTTGCTAAAGCTAAAAGCATATGCTATTTTCCCACAAGCTACTCATCTTTTACTTTCCAAAGGAGTTTTATCACCTAATTTAGAATTAGCTGCAAAGATTTTGGATAGCAAAACAAAAAGTCTTCTTGTTTTTTTTTCCTTTGAGTTCTTTCTCGTATTGGCTTGTGCCACGCACACAAAATGGCACCTTTCTTTCAATGCAGAAGCAGGCTTTATATACCAAGCATGTGTATGTGAGTATGCCACAAAACACCGGTTCCTTATCATGCGCTTGTTAGCTTGTCCAATCTATGGCAATCACTTCAGTCCCAGGGGTTGAAAGACACAAGATGCTAGAAAAAAGGGAAGCAAAAGCTGAAGAAAGATCAATACTGCACTGTGAAACAAGAAGTGTAGGCTATTTACTTTTCATTGATCTGATGATGCTGGAGAAACACCTCAAACTGGCATTAAATTGAAAGAATACATCTTCTGTGTTTTTTCACCTCAAGGTCAGTAAGGAGCTCAAAAGAAATTAGAACAAACAGAAACTAATCACAAGAGTACAATAAAACTATTAATCCGCATTGCAAACCCACATAGTAACATAATTAAATTTCAGGTTGAATGAAATTCACAATAAAACAGATACTGTGGGGTTTTTTTGTTGTTGTTTGGTCTATTTTTTTAAGTTATTTTAACTCGTACCTGGAACAATTACAAGACATTGGTATATAAAGACTGAGTCAGATCACATTTAATAACTGACTAGAGACCCAGAATTGTTTTATAATAATTCCAAAACAATATAAATACACAGAAATAATTAGAAATGGACTTGATTATACAAAGAAAAGTACTGAACTTTAATCTTGAAAAAAAAAAAAAAAAGAAAAACTACAAATAAACTTCAAAAGAGTTTATCATAGAATTCTGTGTCATTTTTCCTTTAGGTTAGAATACCCTAATATACTTAGATAAAAATATTTAAACATATGAAAACAGGTAATGACGCCAATAGCTATATAACATGAATGAACTTAACATTAATCATAGAGGTAATTCCAATCTTATGTGAGGAAAAGTTTTGTTCATGGATCTATTTCTTCAAGCATTCATTATCATGAGTTCCTGTGGGGGTAACCACACACACATATATACACATATTTTTACTATGATTTTAATGAATATCCTGGTTTTATCTGGGTCAAACTTTAAGAATTAAAGAAACTAAGATATTGAACTCAAATGCTAAAGTTTATCATTTATGTATCTACTACAGGTTTTTTTTTTTTAATGTGGTTACCATGAAACTTACATAATTATTTTATGTTGATGACAATTTTACTTCTTTTGCATACAAACATTCTAAACCCCAAAATAAAAAAACATAAAATGATTATTCAACCTCAAATTATCCAACCCAACTACAAAACTTCCATAGAATATACGTTGTCATTACTCCATGCTTTTTCTTTTAACCTAAATACTAGCAAATAAATGAATAAATCAACACTCCTCTTAGCAAAAAAGCAATAGTTCAACACTTTTACGTCCCTCTCCCACATTCTGCTTTTGATATCGCAATTTACATATTTATATTGTATATATATTAACAAATTATTGTACTTCTACTTAGGTTTAATACTTTTTGTCTTTTAACTTTTATAAATAGAGCATTCTTAACTAGAACTAAGAGATTTACATATTACAGCTATCAAATTAAACTATTCTGGATTTGACTATATCTTTAACTTTATCAGTGTGTTTTATATTTTCACATGTTTTTACAGGACAAACTAGTGCCCTGTGCCCTTTTATTCATTTTAAAATGCTTCCTTTTAGCAATTCTTGTAAGTCAGGTTTAGTGTGGATGAACTCTCTTCGGCTTTATCTTTTAATTGGGTAAAGTTTTTGTCTCACTTTCATTTCTGAACAACAGATTTACCAGGTAAAGTATTCAGGGTTTGAATTATTTGTTTTTCATCACTTTGACAATATCACTCCATTCTCCTGTGGCATGCATATATTCTACTGTAAAATCTGCTTATAGTGTGCTTCACAGGTGTTCAAGTCCAGACAGAATAACACCCGACTAAGGGAATAGTTCCAGGAAATCACAAGATGACACAGATGGCAAGGACATAGTCTTTTTATACTCAAAGCAGGGGGCGTCCAATCCAATTGTGAAGGAATCCATCTGCCGCTGACGACTGGCTAGACATGCTCCAGAAAGTTTCTACACCTTTGGCAGGAGGGAGCCTTTTTTAAGGGGAATTTAGCAGGAAGAGGATAGCAAGCAAGCAAGAACAGTCAAATTCCAGGTCAGGGCACCTTGGGTACAATCAGTGTGGGCAAAGACAGTTATCATCACAGAAAGTTCATCTGTTATACTCATGTCCATGTGCAGCACTGACCAGGTGGCCAGTCCACTTTTCAAGTTTGGGCTGCGTCATGTTAAGGGGATATCCTTGTATGAAATGAATATTTTTTCCTTGGTGCTTTCAAAATTTTCTTTGATTTCTGACCGTTTGATTATAATTTGTCTCAGTGTATTCATCTTTTCATCAAACCTGTATGGAACCTATCAGCTTCATGTACCTGGATGACCATATTACTCCTCAGTTTGGGAACTTTTCAGCATGATGAATACATCAGATACATACATAAAGTAAATCATCAAGATGTACAATATAAATTCATATATTTTTCAATTATCCAAACTGGGAAAAAATTAAAAAGCAACTTAAATGACAGAAAAAAATAAACAGAATTGATCAAGCCTACCCTGAATTATTCAGTGACATTTATTTTCTATACTGTAAATTCATGTGTTTTAATATAAATCATAATTATAATTCATAACCATTCTTTCAAAATCCTCCAGTTTGGTCTTTAAATTCCTTTGTGTATTCTTTGATTTCATTTAAAAATCTCACATGCTTTTAATGTATAGTTCTTTACTTCTTCAGTTAAAGTTATGATTTGTATACATCATAGCAGATCAACATTTGTATGCATTATAGTAAATTCACCATTTCAGTTTTTCCTTCACCTCACAATTAATCACCTCCAACCTACTTAATGTCTCTACCCTCCCCCTTTTTCTTCCTACACCTGTGATTTGCTCCTCTTTTTTTGGCTAAAAGTCTTTTTAAGTCTATTTTTGTTTAATTTAAACTATTCATTTACTTGTGGTCTCTATATTCCCAATACAAGTGATATCACATAATGATTTTCTCCTTCTGGCTTATCTCATTAGGTATAATTCCCTCCAAGTCCATCTATGTTGCTGTGAATGATAAGATTTCATCTTTTGATAGCTGTATAATATTTCATTGTGTATATATACCATGTCTTCTTTATCCACTCATCTGTTGATGGGCATTTAAGTTGTTTCCAGCTCTTGGTTATTGTAAATAACACTGCAGTGAACATGAGGATGCAAACATCTCTGCAAGTAAGTATTGCTGTGTTTTTAAGGTAAATACCCAGGAGGGGAATAAATGGATCATATGGAATTTCTATTCTCATTTTTTTGAGGATTCTCCTGACTGCTGTTACCATCTTAGACTCCCACTGTATGAGAGTTCTCTTTTCTCCGCATGCTCTCTAGCATTTGTTGCTTCCATTCCTTTGGATGATAGACATTCTCACTGGTAGATGGTGGAATTTCATTGGTGTTTTGATTTGCATTTCCCTAATGGTAAGAGACACACTATTAATGGGAGAAGATATTATCACATCATATATCCAAGAAGGTGTTAACATCCAAAACATATAAAGAACTCATAAAACTTAATAACATAAAATAATCTGTTTCAAAAATAGGCAGAACATCTTTATAGACACTTCTCCCAAAAAAGACATAGAGATGGCCAAAAGACACATGAAAAAAATGTTTATCATCTATTATTATTAGAGAAATGCAATTCAAAACAACAAGATGTCACATCACAACTGTGAGAATGGCTATTATCCAAGATTGTAAATAGCAAATATTTGAGAGGATGTGGAAATAAAAAAGCTCTTATACACCATTATTGGAAGTGTAAATTGGTGCATCCAAAATGGAAAGTAATATGGGGATTCCTCAAAAAATTAAAAATAGAAATTATTTATAAGCTATCCCATTTATGGGAATGTACATGACAAATGCAAAAATACTAATTCAAAGAGATATATGTACCCTGTGTTTATTGCAGCATTATTTAACAGTGACCAAGAGTTGAAAATAATCTAAGTACCCATTGACAGATGAGTGGATACAGATGATCTGTATAGATATACAATAGAATACACAGATAAAAAAAACATGAAATTCTGTCATTTTCACATGGACAGACTGAGAGGAAATTATTCTTGTAAAGCAAATCAGATAGAAGAAAACAAATACTTTATCATTTTACTCATGTGGAATATAGAGAAAAAAGCAAAAATAGTTTTTAGCATATAAGACCAACCTAGTGGTCACCAAAAAGAAATGTGGTAATGGTTGGGCAAATCAGGTAAAAGATCAATCATAAGGTAAAAGGTATATGGAACAATTACTTTTGAACTTAATGTAGTATACGGATGTTTATTTATAATGCTGTACTGTTTAAACCTATACAGTGTTATAATGCAACATTATTTCAATAAAATAAACACATGATTCAGTTATTTGAAACATTCATCTCTGAATTTGATAAATTTGGGGAAATTTTAGAAGAAATGGATGACAAGAATGTAGCGTCAGTCACGAAATTTTGTTGACAAGACAGTAGCATTGCTCTTGCCTACTATATCAGATTTAGTCCCTTTTTTGTCAAATTTGTCTATTTTTAATGCCAAAATTTTGAATACAATAGTTATTTCTTTTATTCTGATCCACAGTAAAAGATGATACATTCCTTAAAATAGATTTTATTAAGTAAAGCTATAGTGAAGTTTCATCTTAACTTACCTTTTTCTAACAAATCATAATTTTTCTTTAAGGTGTTAATTTTATATTTATGTTAGCACATCTTAACATTTAGGCTAAAATTTTACATCTAAAAAATTCTAATGAAAATCCTCTGTGTTAATTGCCCAATATAATCATTTCTAAGGATTCTAGCAATTTCCCTTATTGAAACATAAGTAATTTTAATGTTTTAAATAATTCTGTAATTGCTGAGTATTTAAAATGAGAAATGTCCAAAAACAAATAATTATATATATAAAATACATATATATACAAGCTAAAATATGTTAAAAAATAATGTCTTATTTTCTATGAATATCTTAATCACTCCCTTTTACATTCTGAATCATTTTTGGAAATATAACTCAATGTTTATATATAAGTTCAATTTTAAATCTACTGGAGAAAAGTCTAATTTATTACACCCATTTCTCTCTCTTACTAAAGTAACTTTTATAATCTATTTTTTCCTATTAAACATTTTAAAAGTTGAAGCATTGTATGTTTACCCCTCTCTCCCTTACCTCCTCTTCCCTATTCCTACTCATATTTTAAGAAAACATTTTTAAAAGCTAGACACCCTTCAACTGACCATCAAAACTTAATGACCATCAAAACTAAAATTTATCAAAATTTATATTAATAGTTGAATAAATTTGAAAATAAAACTAATATTTTTAAATTGATGACATGGGAATTAATTCATTCTAAATCTCAGATTGCTTAAAATTAATTATGAATTAATTTCTTACAGAGATTTTTTAAATATTTTAAATATATTTTTGTATTTGAAAACTTTTATACTTCACTTTAAATTGAGTGACCTCATGGATATATTGTTCTCTTAACTGTTGGGTAAAAATCCAGAACACTTCTCTGCTAGGTTAATTTTCTATAACTGTGCTTGGCTGGAAGGCAGTTTTTCGGTCAGAATAAACTTGATGCATAAAGGCTGTAAGGATATATACTGTCAGATGTAAGTAGTCCATATTCATTCTCAGAAACTAAGGCTAATGATGACTGGTAAAAAGGGCAAAGTGGCTGTACAGTGTTTCAGTGATTTCTTACTTGGAATATGATGGGAAGTTGTCATTTTACCACAGGTTCTACATCTTATTATAATTCACTTAGTAGAGTAGAACTGAAAAGGTTTTCATTTGTTACATAATCAAAAATAGTTAATGTTTTAGTCTCAAGAGAGGTAAGGGAGAAATTATCACTCCATCTAAGCAATCTAGATTATTCACTCTCATTTTTATTTCTGAAATATTATCCCTACAGATTTAATGAGTTTTAAAGAATCTGCAGAACTTTGTAACCTGTTTTTCTATAAAGCATTTTAAAGGTTTAAGAATTTTATCTTTATTTTTAATATATTAAACTTGTTTTATTTTAAGAGGATCTAAGATTCACTTATTAGATTAAATGAATCAAAAATAGTTTTCCAATATATTTATTATTCTCATTTCCCACATAATTTTTAAGGTTTTTGATTGATGAACTGTTTTAAGCACATCAAAATATTAAATGCCTGTAAGAAAATAATTTATTTTGCCAAAATTACCTGGAAATATGAATTTAAATACTTATTGTTTTGCATTTGGAGCTAAGATGAGAATCCTTTCTATGTTATATTTCCTCATATGACAGACCATAATACCAATTTTTGGACATACCTAACTGAAGTACTGTATATATTCAGTACTAATTCAAAGTAATTTCACAACCATTGCAGCACAGCAGGTGTTATTATAGGTCATATTGTTGATGACCAGATACTTAAGACAGTAAGAAATCAAGCATTTCTTTCAGAAAAGATCATTAAGTAATAACTTTAGTTAACATTTCACAGAGCAATATATGTCTCCTGTATATCATCCCTATCCTCATTTTGGACACTAACAAATAATAAAATTCTTTAATGGAGAATATTTTCAAATATTGCTACTTTGATTTAAAACATAATTATGCCCATTTTTATTTCTGGCCATAATAATCTCAAAAATTGCTACTAAAATTAGATGTTTATTTAGTAGTTAAAAATAAGTACTGTAGTACTAACATGTAGTTAAAAAAAAAGATATTCTACAGTCTAAAAATGTGTAATGATACCATGAAAAAAAAGAAGCCATTTGTGAAATTCCCCAGTGAAGTGATCTGGGCCCGAGTTTTTGTTTGGGAGAGGTCTTGAATTACTGTTCCTATTTCTTCATTCTTATATTCTCTTCAGATTTTCTATTCCTTCCGGATTCATTCTTGGAATGTATTATGATTCTAAGAATTCTTCCATTTCTTCTAGATTATCTACTTTGTTGTCACTCAGGTGTGTATAATTCTATGATCCTTTTATTTCTGTACTATCAGTCGTAACTTCTCCCTTCTTAATTCTGATTTTATTTATGTTTTCTCTCTCTTCTTTGTGAGTCTGTCTAAAGGTTTGTCTCTGTTACTAATCAAGGAAAAAAATCCAGGTAACTATTAAAAATTTTTTAATGTTATGTAATTATTTCTTAGACAGTTTTCAGATTTGTACAATCTCTTAATTAAGCTTACTGATTTCAACCCATTCCAATCAAGAAGGCAGATTGTTGGATAAAGATGTTACAGTTCTAAGATATTGCTCACAATTTTTCATTGTCTAAAATCTCTATGTAAAGGAAAGACTAAAATGTACTTTTATAATTTAGTCTTTCTGTGATATTTTCTATTTAAATAGTGACATGTATCTTTTTGAGGGATTCATCTTAACATGTCTGTCAAACTTGCCTTTTCCCTTTTTAGTAGAGTGAATAAAAGGTGGTAAAGGTTGAAGTCAAATGAATTTGGAGATGCATTTCATTAAGATTGTTCTCCCTTTTATGAATAAGAATGAAATCTCTTTTTTTTCACTATTAAGAGGTCATATTAGAAAACAAGAGACATATGTATATTTTTACATCTGAGCAAGAAGGATAACAGTGAGAAAAGAAATAATAGAATTACAGTAAGAGGATGGAGAACAAAAAAAGGCATAGACCAAGTAATAGTATGTTAAAGGGTATACTTTTAAAATAGACATAACTAATAAAATTGAAGCTAGAATTGTTTCTGTGTAAGTTCACTGTGCACCCAAACTCTCAGTAAATTCTGACATTTATATAGGTATCTAGAGAGAGTGAGGGAGAGCTTGTATGTCTATGAACTAAGGAAAGAAGATATTCCACATAATGTTTGACATTACAGAAGGAGAGCAAATAAAACAAAAAATAAATTAAGAAAGAAATTCTACAAAAAACAGCTTGAAATCATTAGACTAAGGCTTTCAAGTCTATTTTATGTAGACCATAATAGGCTGTCTAATAGCATCTAACATCTAACATCCGGAATGGATAACCTAACTCCCTTCAATTAATAGCAATGAATGTAAACTGTTGGCATTAGATCTTAATTTTATTCTATGTGAAGAAAGTACAATGATACTCTTCCTATTTTCTAAGATACTGATTTCATTGTCATGGAATAAGATATAGAAATCTGCTAAGGCAGCACTTGAGTATGTAGTGAAGATTTCTAGCTCCTATCACATCTGGGTTTCTGCTGAGTGCAAAATAATGATTATATGAGCTTATCCCTCATAGGTAGACATAGCCATGTGACAAGTGATCAGGTTCAGGACATTGGGTTGCGAGAGGTAAAACTGAATGTGACACCTATGAGAAGCAGCACTTCATTGCTGCATGAGATCATTTGACTACCTCTGTTCTCATGACATTTGAGGCTAATGCTCCTGATAACACAACTACCAAATGACTAGATTACTTAGTTGCAGCACAATAGAATAGTTTCCTTGGAAATTCACTAGACCTTCAGTGGACTTTGCACAAATAGATATTCGTTGGTTTAAAATACTAAAATTTTAGAGTGATTTGCTTTTATAATGTATTGAAGCATATACTAATAGAGGCCATTTATCTCTGAGGTTAACTCTTCAAATGTTACACTAAGTAGTGTTTTTTAAGTTCATAATATTTCCACTCTATAATACATAGTTAAAATGATAGAGTTAAAAATATGAATGTCAAAGTTTTTATTTACTATAAATAAAATCAATCTTCAAAAAGTTTTACTAATGCAAAATTGTTTAAGATATTTTAATCAGAGACCAAATCAAAATTAGAAATATGGGTAAATAAAGTTACTACTATTATGATTGACAAGTATTTCTTCTCCAGGCTCCTATGGCTGGGAAAAATACCCAGAATAATTAGGTGATTGGATGGAGAAATTTATGATTGTAACAAGGGAGACCTAGAAAGAGGAGAGAAACTCCAATACTCTCCAACTTGGTGATATAAAAGACATGATTTCCTAACTGCATTTAGCCTGTATCTTCAGGATCTCAATTTTTCCACATCCTGCTTCTTTAATTAATGCAGAGTAGCATTTAATATACCTGGATAACTAGTAATAATATTAGAGTTTCAGAGAAAAGGTAGACACTTTGGGTTTGTAACAAGAGATTGTGGAGATTGACATGGTATAGGACAAGGGGAGAGAAAGGAGAAAACTAGTGACTAATTAAACTAAGTGATTTTAGATTAAAAGAAAAAAACAACTAGGTAGTAAAGAAGTTTGACTTGATTGATATCAAATAAAATGCTTTGAAACCCTAACTTCATGAGGACACTGGATTGGAACACATGGCATGAATAAGAAGTAATTCCTCTTTAGCATGTTCTTCTAGATTTCTTTGAGTATTCAATTGAATGTAGTAAAAATTTTTAGTAATAAAGTATGTAATTTATTTTCCAATGTAAGACAAAATACTTGTAATCCAAATTGTAAAAAGAAGGCATTTTGTTATGTGATTTGGAAACTGAAGGAGATACATGAAATGAAAGTTTTGATTTAAAATAATGAGTCACATTTTAAAGAGTAGTAGTAGTATTAGGGTTGCTAAGATCTAAATGATGGAGAAAATGACTGTTTTAACTTATTGCTTCATACTCTTTGGGCATATCCTATTCCAAACTCAAATGAATTACACATCTTCTCATTTGTTATTCTAGTTTCCCATTCTATTTTTCAATCTAGCCTTCTTTTAAAATTCTTGTAAAGTTTCTATTTCCTTTACTAAGCCCTATCAAAGTTCATATTTACTTTCCTAAGTTCATAAGTAAAATATTATAAAAAGGAAATAAAAATGTAATGTCATTTATTTTACATACACAAAGATAAGATCATGTTATTTATAACAGTCAAATTTTAATTTGTTCAATTTATTCCAGTATTTTCAAGTGGAAAAGTCAGTGTTTCCATAACACAGAGTTTATCTAAATAGTTCTTGTTATATGTACAATTATTCTATATGTTATTCTCTATGTTTCCTACTAAGCTTGAAGATAAACTTAATTTGCCCCCACCCCATTCCATCTCAGAGGTATAGCTCAGTATCTGGCAAATCATGATCTCTTGGTAGACCCTTAGTATGTTTTAAAGTAATAAAAGCCTAAATTTACAGATAGGATCTTGCCATATAACTTCTATCAGGTATCAGACCACAACTTTGTTCCACTGTCTTGTTCACCCATAACAGAAGAAAAAGAGGAAGACATTAATTTAAAATATTTTAAGAACACTGGTAGCACATATTCCATTGATAATAGATTATTTTGGTATTATAATCTTGATAAACTGAAAGTAACTTACTAACCTGTGTTTCAGTATACTTGCTTGAATACTTTCTATATTTAACACTATAAATAGGGGCTCTTAAAATTAATACACTTCCTTCTGCTAACATATTTTCTTCTAAGAAAAATGAGAGCAAAACTCAAATTTAAAACCAAAGCACAAGATGAAACATTTAACAGGGAGTGAATTGATAAAACAGAACTAGTTATTATCCCCACCAGATCAGTATCCCATTCAATCAGCGGTTCCTAAGTGCTTTGAGTTAGTATTTACTAATAATTTGGTATCTATTTATACCAGAACATTTGGCATATTTATTTTTTAAGAAATAAGTTCAAAAGAAGTGAAATGGACTGGATTTTTTTTTATTTCATTTTCAAAATGTTATTAATCACATAGGTAACATATTAGTCAAACATTGATTATAAATCATTTAGTTTTTATTTTTAGATATAATTAAAGGAACAGATACCAAATTTGTCTCATTTTTGTTTCCATCTTGGCAATTGGTCAGTCATAAAACAAAGAGGCCTGATACCATATCTTTAAGTGTATCATGAGTATGGCATGAATGCAGACAGAATGATAAACAATTCATTTCAAACATAGTTCAGACCAGAATATAATTATCCCTAACCCTAGAAAACAAGAATTGAGTTAGAAACATTGCAGCAGATAAATCGCATACAAAAGCAAAGCTCTAAGAGAATTTTAAATCAGGCTTAGAGCATACCAGGAGTGACAGGGATAGTTACCCATTATCATATGCATTCTAATATACCTCAATAATAAAACTACATTTTTATTTGAAGCAGCTCTGTGCTTTCTTAAATACTATTTGCTTCCCTAGTTTGTTTCTAGAATATCCAGGTGATATTTTTCTGGACTCTTTAACATAGGAATTTCTTGCTCCTATCTCCTCATTCTATTTGATTTCTACTTGAAAATAGATACAATGCTTAAATATGAAAGACACATCTTCTGCTTATCATGAGTCCCCACCTGATAAACTATGACAATGACCACATGTATGAGTAAACAGATCTTCAGAGGAATTTAACACTCAATCTTGGAGTCTTCTAGTTAACAATTTCTGAAATGTTCTTCTGCAAAGTAGAAATAAGCGATACCTGCTATACACTTTGTTATTTTCCAACTGAGACAAGCCATATCAGAATACATGAATGTTTTGCATTGTTAAAATTGGAATAATTTGTTACATAGCCAAAGTAACTGGAACAATGTCATTGAACATACAAATTAGATAAACAGAAATAATATAGGTGCCGAAGAAATGAATAAACATTTAATGTCTCTAAAAATATTGTTTACAAAAGAAGCTTTATCCATGTTAAACAATACTGAAAAGCAAGTCTTAATGTAACAGAAATATTGTTGCAGATGTCCTTACAACTTCTTAAGGCCACATTATATTATCTATATTTAAGGATACAATTTCAAAAATAGAGGCTATTCTCATTCAATTAAAAACTGCCTCCAGTTTGTGATAACTTATTTTAGCACATCATTTTTGGAAAACAACATAAAATATGGAGGATTTTGTTGATATAAAAAAACCTTTAACCAAACCTAAGAGTGGTAATTTTCAGTATTTCAGCAGGATGTCGGGGGGTGGAAATTTTTTGAGAAATATATCTCACTGTGAGATTTAACTAATGATTATTGTGAATTAATCTGGATCAAGAAGTAGAATTTCAATGTTTGGTAGAATGTGCTATTTATATTGAAATCAACAAAAATTAAAAATCATATGAAAAAGAAGCCTGTAATACAAAAGGTTTTCTTGTAAATATATCCCCTTCCTATATAGATAACTATTCTTTTGTCCTATTGTTTTCCTATGAGAACACTTTCCTTGTATCTAGTACCAAGTGCATATAACAGAGTTCTATACCATCTATATTATATAATCACTCAAAACTCGGATAAACTAAACTTTAAATATTTTCCCATAAAAGAGGCATAAATGTATTCCCTAGACAAAGGGAAATGTGACATCCATGTGATACTATTAATCAGCAGATACAATTTTGTATTATTTACAAATAGAACAAAAAAATTGTGGGATAATAAGCATAAATAAATTCCATGCTACCCTTAAGGAAATATTTAAATGATGTCATTAAAAATTGAATTATATAATGTCAATATTTTATGTCTAATTTAAAGAAAAATATGGTTGGGCCTATTTATTTATAGGGACCATTTAAAAATAATTTCATCAAAATACATTGCATTAAATCATATGTTTGAGGTATGCATCATAATTAAACATCTATATCTATATCTATAATTCATAAATTTTTCCTCTGAAAATCCGATTTCATTCTTCATTGTAAATGGACCCCATTTACCCAATTTCATTATTCCCCTTCCCTAAGTAGGGACTATTTATTAGAACAATAAGAAAGATACAAAAAATTATTTTTCATGGTACTTGTATATAAAACTAATGTTATTATATAGATTCAATTTCAAAATATATTTTAAATTGAAGAAAAATCTTTTCTGCTTAATTTTGTTTTTATTTCATGAGTAATAAATGTAAAATAATTTGCAAATTTAAGACTGAATAGTTTGTCCTCTAGTGTCTTAACTACTAAAATTGAAATCGTAAAACAAGGAAGACGATTCTGCTCCCCTGATAGTAAGTTCCTGTGTTCTATATTTCTCACATATGAATATTAACAATGTGTCACAAAAATGTCTTAATACTGATACCAAGATCCATATTTCAATGTAAACACACTGAAAAAGATAAATTTTTTGTCGTGATAAAGCAGCATTATATTTCAAACACAAGTTAAAATTTCACTAGATTTGGAATATCGTTATCTTTGCAGCAATTTTCAACTCCAGATGGAAAAATAGAACACAGTATCTTTGGCTTTTGTAGCATTCAGTTCATTAATTTGATTGATTTAGGTATAAGTCAAAATCACTGAAATTTATTGAAAATATATCACTATGTAGTAGAAATATTTGCTAAACTGGAAATCATGCACAAAATATAGAACATATTTTATTTAGATAAACAAAATGAAAATTCAGATCAACTAAAAAACACTGATAAAAGTAACTCTAAGATTAACAAATGTTATTATTGCTTTCTGTTCCCAAATACTACTCTTTATAAATAAATAGCGTTACTGAAAACTAGTCAAAATGAAAAAGCCAATAATATACACCAACTATGATTTAGGACTGTTGACTGGCAATGTTCTTACTGATAATTTGTTGAAAATAAGAGAGGCAAACATTATATTAATTAACTCTAAGGTGCTTCTGACAAATGAGCCACAAGTAATTTACCTCTATCAAAACAATGAGGAAAAAATAGTTTTCTTACACTAAAAATTGAAATAAATATTAGCTGTTTTAAATCTTATTTACTTCCAACTGTAGCGTTTTTTTTTATCATTTTACTTCATGTGAGTTGATTAACACGAGGATGCAAGGAATAGGACCAACTGAAGGTCTAAGTTATATCCTCTTAAAAATTTGAGATTTGTCATTATGACAAATACATGAGGATTAAAACTGGAAGTTGTGTGTTGTACATAACTAGGTGACTGAACTTTAGTAAAAAGTTCTTAGGATTCCAATTAAAATGGCTAACACAAAATATTTTAAGTTTTGTTCTAATGGAGAATGAAATCAGTGATGATATATTAGCAATAAAATCCACCTGAAATACACATTGGGGGAAGTACAATTCAAAAATACATTTCTTAAGGTTTTATCAGTTTAATATACATGGGGGAAGGGAAATATCCACTGCTAGCTAGTTCTAGTCTTTCTTGTAGTAAAAGAGAATTACCCAACTCCAGTCATCTCTAGTCATCCTGTCCCAAATAAGGGGTCAGGGGAAACTGAGGATTGGTGAAATTTATAGTACAGGAAAATAGGATTCCAAAAGATTTAGACCTAATCATAGTACCATAGAATGCTTCCACTCTCTCCAAATCTTATCACTGCATCACTACAGATCTATTTATAGGAGTTCCTATTGCCCAGGATAGCATGTCCAGATTTCAACAAATAATTACAATGTGTACTGAAAGGAATTCAACACAGTTTGAAGATACTGAACAAATATCAGGACAAGACTTAAGGATGTTAGAATAATCAGAATGAGAATTTCAAATAACTATGATTACTACGCTAAGGACTTTAATAAAATAGATACTGCATATAGAAAAAAAGGCAAAGAAAGTGGAGAGATCAAAAAACTAAGACAAAAACAAAAATAAATGCTAGTTATCAAAAACACTATAATATAAATGCCTTTCATTGGCTCATTAATAAGCAACACGACTGAGAAAGAATCACTGAACTTGAGGATTGACAAATATAAGCTTCTAAAACAAAAAATCAAAAAGAAAAAACCCCTAACAGAACAGAACTTCTAAACATTATGATACAGCTATATATACATATAATAGGAACACCAAAATAGAGAAAGAGAAACAATATTGGAAGCAATAATGATTACGAATTTTTCCAAATTCTAGACACTAAACCACAGAGACAGGAAACGAGAACATCAGGCAAGATAAATGTCAAAAAAAAATCTTCCCTAAACATATTTTCAAACTTCAATAAATCAAGATAAAGAAAATATCAAGCCATGCTGATAAATCAATCGGTTTTACTGTGTTTTCCCATATACACAGGAGCTAATATCATTACTAAACTTTTTCGCCTTTATCAAAAAGAGAAAATTCTTGAAGTAAGAGAGAAGAGGGAAATAATAACTATAAGAGAAGCAAAGAACTGAATCCTTCTTATCCTTAGAAACCAAGCAAGAAGAGAAAGTATAAGAGAAGACAAAAACACAACAAAATACCTAGAATTATGTAGCATGTGAAATAATTTTCATAACTAATGAAAGATTCCCAGACACTAATTGAAAGAAAATGTTTGCCGGTAGACCAGTTTTGCTATAAATGATGAAAGTCAAAACTGATATCTAGCTACAGGAAGAAAAAAAATATTGAAGAAGAAAAAAAATATTGAAGAAGAAACATATGAAGGTAAAATGTAATATTTTCCTATTCTTAAATGATCTAAAGATAATTTCAAAATAATGATGGTAATAATTTACATAATTATATAGGCTTATGTCCATAGATGCTAATATATGCTTATATGAAAGTGAAATGAATGATAGAAAAGATATAAGGGATTGAAAAGAAGAATTCAAAATATTTTGTCATTTATGATTCTTGCCCTAATTTTCATGAAGCCTAGTGTTATTTGAAACTGGAGTTTGATTAGTTGCAAATTTATAGAGCATAATTCTAGAACAATCAATAAAAGTAAATAAATATATTTATTTAAGTTTATATAACTACATATGATTGATATGCTAAGAAATAAGAGAAAATTAAATCATTCATATAAACTAGCCTAGAGACTAAATATCAATTTTTCCCACCACCAGAATAAATGAAAATTATGTTAAATAATAGAACTATTAGCTAGTGATCCAATGGCAGTACACTGCAATATAAATGTACCATATCAATATATTGTACATTTTAAACTTATGTGTCAATTTTATTTCAAGAAATAATGGCTAAAATCTTGGAATTTTGGAAAGTAATGAACAAATTAATGAAGATCAAAACACCCAAAGTAAGATTAACCCAAAGATTATTATATTTAGACACATAATAATCCAATTATTAAAAGTCAAAAAGTAAATATGAAATCAGCAGGAAACAAATGACTAATTTCATACAAGGAAATTTTCATAAGGCTATAAATAGTTTTTCAACAAAACCATTACAGCAGAATTTATTGGTATGCTATAATGATGTAGCTGAAATGTTAAAAAAATATGCCAAGCAAGAATTCTATTCCCTCCTAAAGGAAACATAGAGACATTTCCAGACCTATTCATTCACCACCACCCCCAACCTTCTAACTGAGGAAGTTTATTCACCATTGGACTTGTATTATGAGAAATTTTAAAGTTGAAATGAAAGAATAGTAATAGATGAAAAAGCATAAAAGTTTAAAACTAACTGGCAAAGATACAGTGTCAAATTCAGAGTATTCTAATATCAGAGTTATAATAATTATAATTCAAATATTGTAGAAATTTAGTTTAACCTTCATAAAAATTTATAGTAGAAAAACATTAAAAATAACAGCTACAACAATTCACAATAGATACACAACAGTAAAGATGTAGAGTGTGACATCAATAACAATATGTAAAAGAAATAGGAGAGTTTTTGCATGTAATTACAGTTAAGTTGCATGAAGCTTAAAATAAACATAACTATAAGATGTTTTATATGTCTTATAATAACCACGAAGAAAAAATCTCAAGTAAATATATAAACGCCAAAGAACTCAAGTAAAAAGTCAGAAAATCACAAAGGAAGACAGCAAGAAATGAACAACAAAGGCTATAAAACATTCAGAAAAGTATAGTCCTTACCTATCAATAATTACTTTAAATTTAATATTACATTCCCAGTTAGAAACAAAGTGGTTGACTGAATAAAAGAAAAACTTACAAATACATACTGTGTAGAGGAGATTCAAATTATCTTTAAGAAAACAAAGATGTTGAGAGGAAAAGAATGTGACAAGATATTTAATGCAAATGGCAATCAGAAGGGCAGGGGTGGCTGTATTTCTATCAGACACAACAGATTGTTAAGAAGATCAGACAGGAGACTAATGAGATCACAATGTAATGATAAATAAGTTAATTCACTAAAAGTATGGGAGAATTATAAACATATATGCACCCCAAATTGGGGCATCTAAATATGTAAAGCTATATCAACAGTACTGAAGGAAGAAATAGACAGTAGTTCAATAGTAATCAATGTCAAAACATAATTTTCAATAATATATAAATCATCCAGAAGACATCTATAGAAAAAAAAACATAATATTTGAATAGCAATATATAAAAAAATGGACATTAAATGCACTTAGAACATTTTCTATTTAACAGAAGCAGAATGCAAATTCTTCTCAAAAATCCATGGAACATTCTCTTGGGTAGATCATATATTGGAATACAAAACAATTTTTAAATTTAAAAAGATTGAATTCACCGAATATCTTTTTTGACCACATGGTATGAAAGTAAGAATCAATTATAGAAGGTCACTTGGAAAATTCACAGATATGGAAACTAAATACCAGAATTTTGATCAAAAGGAAATCAAATAATATCCTGAAACTAATGAATATGGAAATACAACTAGGGCATTTATGAACAGCAAAAGCAGTTCTAAAATGGAAGTTAATAGCAATATACGACTATAATTTTTTAAAAGATCTTTATAAACTAACTTTACAACTGGAATTCAAGGAACTAGAAAATGCAAACTAATATCAAAGCTAGCAGAAGGAAACAAATGATAAAGGTCATAGCAGATACAAAAGTGAAATTCAATAGAAAAGATAAAAAATATTTTTTGAAAAGAAATGAACAGTTATGTAACTAGTCTAACCAAGAAAAGACATGATTCAAATAAATAAAATTATAAAAAGAGAAAAGATTACAATGATATCAGAGAAGTATAAAGGATCCTATGAGACCACTATCAACAACTATAAGTCAACATACTGAATAAATTAAAAGATATGGGTAAATTCCCAGAAATATACACCCTAACAAGACCAAATCATGATGAAATAAAAAATACAAACAAACCAATTACTAGTAAGTATTGAAACAGTAAACAAAGACATACCAACAAAGAAAAGCTCAAGTGGTTTCATGGGTGAGTTCTACCAAGCATTTTAAAGAGAATTAACACCAATCATTCTTAAAGTGTTCAAAATGCTGAAGTAGTAAATATACTTCCAAACTCATTTTACAAGCTCAACATTATCTTGATACAAAAGTCAGACAAGAACATTAAAGAAAAAATTGAAGACCAATATTCTTGGTGAACATAGTTAAAACAGTACTCAGCAAAATATTACCAAACAAAATCCAACAACAGTTAAAAGAATTATGCACCATGATCAAATAAGATTTCTCTCTGTAATTCAAGGATGTTTCAACACACAAACCAACAAAAGTGATACATACATTACATTAACAGAAAAATGGACATAAATAGTATGGTCATCTCAATAAGTTCAAAAATATTTGATAATTGTCCAACATCATTTCATGATTAAAAACTTTAAGATAGGTATAGGCAAATAAACTCAGCAACATAAAGACAAAATAAAAATCTCACAGATGAAAAATCCAGAGGAGTAATTCCAAGATGGTGACTAGCAAAACAGTGAGTTTACCTCCTGTCAACTTACACATCAAAGCTGAGTTAATTTTTTTAAATGCACTTGGAAAAAGAATGGAGAATTAAAGGACTAACATCTCCAGAAAGAAAAGTAACAAAAAACATCTGAAAGTGGAAAAAAAGTTGAGATATCATTTCAGCAGGAACTCCCCTGGTAAGTGCATCAAAGGAGAAATCTAAAAATACTTGGAGAAAAATTAAAAAGAAGCCACAAGCTATCTGAACCAATAGAACAGAGTAAAGCAATACTAGAGAGAAGTTTATAACAAGGCAGGCCTATATCAAGAAACAAGGAAAAAACCTCAATTTAACCCTACACCTAAAGGAACTAAATAAGGAAGAACAAATGAAATCAAATGTCTTTAGAATAAAGGACATACTAAAAATTAAAGTAAAATAAAAGAATCCAAATATAAAAAGGTAATGCAGAAGATCAGTGTAACCAAGAGATTTTTAAAATACAAGTAGACAAAATTGGCTAAGCTCACTAATAAAAAGAGAAAACTCTGATAAAATCAGAATGGAAAGAGGAAGTTATGAGTTACCATGTAAATGTATAGTATCATAAGAGACTGCTATAAACATCTCTATTCCAATAAATGAGATATTCTAGAAAATATGGAAAAATTTATAGAATCATACAACCTTTCAAGGCTGACTCAGGAAAATAAAATAGAAAACCTGAACAGGCCTAAAACATGCAAAGAAATTGAAACAGTTATCAAAAGTCTTGCAAAATAAAACGAAAGTTCAAGAACAGAAGATAACTTTATTAGTGAACTTTACCAAACCTTTAAACAACACTTAAAACTTACTTTTCTCAAACTCCTGCTAAAAATTGAAGACTAGGGAATTATTCCCAACACACTATATGAGGTCAACATTACCATAAAACCAGAGAAGGGCATCACATTAAAAAAGAAAACTAGAGACCAATATCTCTGGTGAAAATTCATGGAAAAATCTTCACCAAAATACAATTAAAATGAACAATACATCAAAATAATCCTATGTCATGACCAAGTGGGATTTATTTCAGGATGTAAAGTTGGCTCCACACATGCAAGTAAATGAATGCAATATACCACATTAAGGAAAGGGAGAAAAATCATATAATCACATCAATAAATGGACAGAAAGCACTGGACAAAATTCTGCCACAACTTATAATAAAAACACTCAATAAAATGGGGATGAAAGGAACATAACTCAACATAATAAAGGCCATATACAATAAACCCACATGTAACATATTCAATGGTGGAAAAACAAAGCCTTCCTTTAAGATCAGGAACAATATCTACTCTCACCACTATTCAACATAGTATTGGAAGTTCTAGTCACATAAATTAAGCAAGAAGAAGAATTAATAGGAATCCAAAATAGGTAAGAAAAAATAAAACTAACAGGTTTGCAGATGACATGATTACATACAAAGAAAACCCTAAAGATGTCACCAAAAACTATTATAATTAATGAGTCAAGCGACAAGCTAAAAAATTAATACACAAAAATACAATAACATACAAAATTATTACACAAAAATAATATACAAAATTGTTTTTTTGTAAACAGGAGTTATGAAGAAAATGCCATTAGAACTATGAATGACCTTGAATAACCAAAGCAATTATGAGAAAAAATATAAAATCTGAGGTATTATCTTTCCTAATTTTAAATTATATTGCAAGCTTTAGTAATTAAAACAGTATGGTATGGCATAAAAATAGACAAATAGAGCAATGGAACAGAACAGAGATCCAGAAATAAACACAAATAAACATACAGCCACCAAAAATACACAATGAAAAGAATTTTCATCAATACATGAGAAAATGGGATAGTTACATGAAAATGAATATAATTAGACCATTTTCTTACACCATATACAAAAACTAACTTGAAATGAGTGTGCCCTGATGGAGCAGTAATTAGGTCAATGACCTCCCAAAGCACACACAACCAATGTGAACTAAAATGGAAATAAAATAAAAATGCTTCTTCCTCCTCTCTCTTCCTACTTGTCTACCTGTTTGCCTTCAATCCTGCCTCATCTTTCCTCTGGGGGGCAGAAAAAAAACTAACTTGAAATGCATTAAAGACTTAAATTTAAGACATAACAATTTTCTAGGGGGGGAAAAAAAACAAAACAACCAGACAGTTAAAAAAAAAGCTCTTTGGCGCACCCTAGTGGAGGAGTGGTTTGGTCAGTCAGTTTTAGAGTTTGCAGGTCACATACATGCCAAGGACCTGAGTTACATCCTGGGACAGTGGGGAAAAACCAAGATGAACAACTAAATAAAAGTAAGTAAAATGCATCTTCCTCTATCTTCTTACCTACCTGCTTCTGCTCGCCTTCATTCCTGCCTATACCTTTCCTTTAAAGAAAAGAAAACATCTCCTTGATATTGATCTTGGCAATGATTTTTTTATATGACATCAAAACAAAGAAAACAAAAGTAAAAAACAAGCAAAACCAGATCAAAATAAAACACTCTGCACAACAAAGTACACAACCAAATGAAAAGAAACCAAATTTGGGAGAAAATATTTGCATATCACATTTGATAATGGATCAGTATCCAAAATATACAAGAAACCCATGTAACTCAACAGTGAAAAACAGAAAAAGACACCAAATTATAAATGGATAAAAGTCCTGACTAGACATTTCTCCCAGGAAGACATATCACTAGTCATAAGGTACATGAAAAAGTATCCAACATCATTTGTGATCATGGAAATGGAAAGCAAGCCACATGATTATCACCTCATGCATGTCAGGATGAGTTTTATTAAAAAAAAAAAAAGTTAACAAGCATTGGAGATGATATATAGAAAAAACAATCACTAATCTCATTAGTGAGAATGAGAATTGTTATACTCACAGTGAAAAATAGTACAGAAATGCCTTAAAAATTAAAAATAGAACAACCATATTATCCAACAATCTCATTTCTGGGTATATACCCAAAGGCAATGATATTAGGATCCTAAAGCAATCCATCCTTCCAAGTACACTGCAGCAATATCTGCAAAAGCCAAATTTGGAAATGACCTGTGTTCATCAATGATGTAAAGTTAGTAATTTAATTGAGTCCACCATAGGAATCTAAAGAGAGAGCCAGAGAGAGAGAAAGAGAAAATTACTTCCAAATTAAGCAAAGAAATAACTGAGCATAAGTTAATGAAATTGAAGACATAAAATCAGAAAAATTGAGTTGGTCCTTTGAAAAGATTAATAAAATCAATAAAATTTCTAACCCATTGTTATAGTCCATTCCGGCTTCTATTACAAAAATTCCATAGACTAGTGACTTAAACAACAAACAAATTTTTTCTCAGTTCTGGAGGCTGAGATTCTAAGATCAAGTTACCAGGAGACTTATTCTTTGGTGAGAAATATTTCTCTGGTTTACAGAAAGCCTTCTTGCTATTTCCTAAAATGATTAGAGGTTTAAGGAAGCTTTCTTGGGTCTCATTCTTAAGGTCTACATCTTCATGACCTAACTGTCTCTGTCTCCCAAGTGTTCCACCTCCAAATGCCATCACGTTGGGTATTAGTTTTGATTAGTGAATTTTCAGGAAGGGCGGGCAGGAAGGAGGGGTGGGGCGGAGAGAGAGAGAGAGAGAACACAAAATGATAATATCAGAGACAGGTTTTCAACTCATTTGGATAAATACAAAGAAGTATAATCGGTGAAACATTTTGTAAGAGTATGTTTACTTTAATAAGAAACCATGAAACTTTCCTACAAAGTGGCCACACCATTTTTAATTCCAACCAGCAAGGAAGTTCAGGTTCCTGCTGCTCCACATCTTGGCCAGCATTAAGTGTTAGTGTTAGGGATTTGGGCCATTCTGATAGTTATGCAATATTTCATTGTTTCAGTTTGCTTTTCCCTGGGGCATATGATGTGGCACTCTCATCATATGCTTATTCGTCATCTTTATATTTTTCATTGGTGAGTTGTATGTTAAGGCCTTTGTCCTATTTGTTAGTTGGGTTGTTCATTTTCATATCTTGAATACTGAGAATTCTTTGTATATTTTAAATAACAACCCTTTATCAGACATTCCTTTTCAATATTTTCTCCCAGTCTATGACTTGTTTTAGCCTTCTCTTGACAATGTCCTGAGCGGAGTTTTACATTTTAATGAAATCTATCTTATCCATTATTTCATGTATTAGTTCTTTGCTGATAATCTAATTGAAAACTGTACCACCATATCAAAGATCATCTAGGTTTTCTCCTGTGTTATATTCTGCGAGTCTTGTAGTTTGTGTTTCACATTTAGATCTAGCTCTGTGATTTAATTTTAGTTTATTTTTGTGAAGGTTGTAAGGTTTATGTCTAGATTAATTTTATTATGTATGAATGTTCAGTTGTGTTAGTACCCTTGTGAAGTCTTATTTTTGTTCCATTGTATTGCAATTGCTCCTTTATCAAAGATTAAATGATTGCATTTTTTTATTTCTGAACTCTGTATTCTATTTCATTGATTCTGTTTATCCTTTCATCAATACCTCGCTGTAATGGTTACTATAGCTTTAGTCTTGAAAGTCACATAATAATATAGCCAGTTCCACAATTTTTTTCTTCTCCAATACTGTGTTGTCTATTTTGTCTTTTGTCGCTTCATACAATTTTGAGAATCTGTTTGTCAATATTTGAAATATCACTTTCTGGGATTTTGACTGGAATTGCATTGAATCTGCAGATCAAGTTGGAAAGAATTTCTTCACAATATAGTCTTCCTATGGATAAACATGGAGTACAATTTCATTTATTAAGTTCTATAACTTATTTCAGTTTTAGGATTTCTTGATATAAATATTATACATTTTCTTATATTTATACCTATATATTTAATTTGGAACATGTTAATGTAAGTATAGCTTTAAATTTCAAATTCTACCTGTTCATTGATAGAATATAAGGAAGCACTTTTGCATATTCATCTTGTACCCTGGGATCTCGCTATAATTCTTAGTTCCAATAAATATTTTGTTGATTCTTTCAGATTTTCTACTTAGATAATTATGACAACTGTAAACAATTTTTTTCCTTTCCAATCTATACACCTTTTATTTCCTTTGCACATGTATTTGTACTAATAAGTACTTCTACTAGGATGTTTAAAGGAGTAATGAATGGGGATATCTTTGTCTTATTCCTGAGCTTAGCTGGAAAACTTCAAGTTGCTTACATTAAGTATAAAGCTAATTATAGGTTTCTTGGTATATCTTTATCAAGTTAATAGCTTTTCCTCTTTATTTCTAGGCATAGAGGATTTTTAAAACAGTGAAAGCATTCTCTATAATACTATAATCATTGATTTATGTTATTATACAGTTGTCAAAACTCACAGAAAATACAATGCCATGAGTAAACCCTCATGCAAACCACAAACTTTGAGTGAAAACATGTATCAGTTTGGTCCATGCATTCTAACAAATATACATTGGGATTCAGAATGTCAGCAGAGATGAGAGTTGTGCTATGTGGAACAGGGGCTATGTCAGAACTTGTAGCACTCCCTGGTCAATTTTGCTAAATCTGAAAGTTCTTGTTTAAAAAAAATTTTCTTTGAAAATGCAGTTTTTCAAACTTTAAGGGCAAATTAGTTTAGCCAACCTCTTTGTCCTCAGATTTAAATGCATCAACTGTGATCAAAAAACCTGTAACTCAGGCTTGTTATCAGTATGCATTATGAATATTATCAGTGTTTCTGACTATAAATTTGATATATTATTATTATTATTACACTGTTTATTTAAAATAAGCTTGTTATTTAGACTTTTAACTTTATTCTGTTATTACTGTTATTTAATTTAATTATATTGTATTTCAAGACTAGTGTCTACATGCAGTGCACCCTAGTGGCTTAGTGACTAAATCTACCTGGTATTGTTCATGTATATCCCAAGGACCAGGGTTCAAGACCCAGGGCCTGAGTAACAACCAGGATAAACAACTAATAAAAAATAAATGCTCTTTCTCCTCTCTCTTTCTGCCTGCTTAAAAAAAAAAGAGTGTATGTGTTGTACTAAACTATTGGTTACCATAAGGGAAGGAAGAAGAGGGGTGAGCAAATCAGTTAAAAGGGGTTGAATATATAGTGAAAGAGAAAATTGGATTGTTAGTGGTAAAATCAATGCAGTATATGTAGATGTGGATTTATAATGATGTACACCTTAAATCTTTAATGCTATTTTACTTCAAAAAAAAGTTTTAATTTTGAAAAATTCAAAAGTTGTAACCACTACAAATTTGCTTCTTTTACAATGAATTAGTTAATTTAGAAGCATCATATAGTGAATTAAAAATATAGTCTCAAGTTGGAATATAGTTTTCTCTTCTTATAGGTAATATTATCTTAGCAGTAGATTCTGAAATATTGAGTGATATAAGCTTGGGGTTGTTAGAAAAATTAAATTACCTTTGAAAGATAATTTTCTCAGATAAGGTCATGGGATCCCAACCAAAGCAGGACCAATTTTAGTCAAGGAAGAAGATATTGCTTCTGCTGTTCAGAGAGACTTAGAGTTTTCAGTTGGTTATATTCCTAAATCTATTTAATATCCTTATTGATAGTAAGGGTTCCTTTTCTGCCCAGTTAATGTTCTGACATTTATATAAGAGAATTGGCAAAGTAATGAATTGAACTTAAAACAATTTAACAAACAAAAGATACCAGCTATGCATCTAATTTCTACTTTCATTTTCATGGAATAAGAGACACTGTAGTGCCTTCACGGAAGCCCCTTGGTCTCTGACCCTGCCAAATCATGAACCTGTCATTTTCTTTCTTTATTCTCTAGTTTTACTGGGAAAGAGCCATTGCTCATAAGTTTAGTTTTCTCTTCTGTGGTCCATAACAGCAAACACTTGTTCTGACAAAACTAACCTTAAATAGACTCCTCATTCTGGATCTTTCCGGGGGTAATTTAATCATTTATACTATTGCAACATACCTCAATCCTCCCTATTTCTAATGGTAATGGGAAATATGCTTTCAAACTAAACCATGACAAATTACAAATCATATTCCTTCGGGTTCTCTAGGTACTATAAATAAGAAATAATTTATTTCAGAAAATCACGTACTTATAAAATTGTTGAAAGAGTTGAAGACATTTGTTCTAGGTATGGGGATGATTCCAGGACAATACTCAATGGACCCTCTATACAGCGGGAGGTACTGCTTCTGGAGGTATGTCAGAATCAAAAGCTACTTTATCAAGTACATTTCGTTGTTTGTAAATACAGACCAAATTTTAAACAAGCTAAAAACCCTACCACAATTTCTGCCAGTGAAATAGAATTTGAAGAATAAATGTGATACAAAAATTAGCCAGAAGAAGAAAGCCTCTCTGATGCAGCTGGCACTTTATTGCTGTCACAGAAGAATGAGGCTGAACACTGCTGCAGAAAATTCATGATCTCCAACAAACCCAGCTTTATTACTTCATGTATTTCTTTGCTATTCTTTGAAAGTGTGTGTGTAATATGTATGTATGTGTGTACATATATACTTATATATATACATAAATATATATAAACACATATGTAGAGATTTCCATTAACTTTTGAAGATTCCTTTACACATTTTTACTATATTTTAAGTTCAATTACTTTTTCTCTTTCTATAGTATGTAACCACTCAATTGTTGATTCTTTTAAAGTAATTTTCTCATTAATTTACCAATATGTTTTCAAAATTTGATTTAGAGACTTCATCTTAAGTCACAGAGGTTCTTCTGAGTTGTTACCTCTGTTGTAAAGACCTTCCATTCTCCTCTACAGGTGATTTTGATCTTCTTGTCCAAAAATAGCTCTGATGTTTCTTAGAAACTCCTATCCTGAGGAAATTTTGGGACTATCTCAGATTCAGTCTGCTTTTACTACAGAGTAATAGATTATCTCAATGTCATTTTCAGTTATACTGTTGAGTTCAGAAGATCTACAGCTTCAGCTGCAACAATGCCATTAGTTGGGTGTTCTCTTTTGAAACACAGTAATTCTTGCTTAATTTTTTTAAAAATGACTATTACTTTTTAATTGTGTTTTTACATTTTTATCTTTATTTGTTAATTTATTGAAGAAATATTGCATCAAAATACTATATAGATTTAGGATGTCATCATTATAAATCAACAGCTGTATGAAATTCATTAATTGCATTTTATAAGAGTTTCACGGTTACTGTGACTTTGATATTGTGGAATTATCTCAAAATGTGAGCATTTCAACATCCTTTTGAGTTTGTGTATATGTAAATCAGAAAAACTTTCTTTAGAAATTAAGTTGGACTCAGCAGTATGTAGTTGTCCACTTTATATGATATTTTCAGCACACATGAGTATAAGCTAGATATGGAAAGTTGTTTTTTTCTTGAAGAGCATGTGGGAGTCATAAAAATAGGTATTGAAAAGTTCACATGAAATTGCCATATTGAACTTTGCTTGGTAGGCTGTGAGAGTCAGTCAAAAGGCTATGCATACCAACATCATCTTCAGGTGAAGGTCTGATCCACCCCCAGCTAGTAAGCCACTCTTTTCATTTAAAGTGAAGAAAAGAAGGACAATTAGAAGACAGGGACACAAATGCATGTCTTTTGTACCCAAATTTAATACAGATAAACTACTAAAGATGCTCCAAGCTCTGAATAAGAAAATTTATCTGAATATATTTAACATTAGAAAGAGAAGAATATTATGGAAAATTATTTGAGTCTTCAGGGTTAAAACCATGGTAGACAAGATGAGTAACATTCTTCCTACCATCACCAATCAAAATATTGATGAAGATTAAAAAATAATTCAAGGTGAAATAAAGAAAAAGTTATGGGTCTAAATCTGAAAAAGATTATGCTTAAGAAATCATGACACATCCTTTCACTCTGTATAAATTACCTACATTCTGGACCAAAATAATTCTCCTAAATTAAAAAAAAAAGACAGGAAATACACAAAAATTCAGAATACAGGGAATAGCCTTATCTCCAATATGAACTGGCTTCTCTCCCTTTTATAGCTAAGTAGAGCTATGTTGATTCAAATGTTAATTCAGATATTGAAAAAAGCGTGGAGCAGTACTAGGGAAGAAGGAAGGATGCAGCATTTTATGTTCAAAGAATTCCAAAAGTAAATGAATATTGAAACAGGAAGAATTTAGCAGGAGTAGCAGATGATAAAAAGCTCAGTTTAGAGAACTACTCTAGGAATTGCAAATCAAGCTTGAGGCAGAGCTTCAATCTGAGATAAAAGAGGATAAACCACCTACCATTCAAGTAAACAGTGATATAAATCTGAGACATGACATCTACCCTGAGGGCAAACAATGTCCAATCAAGGCAAATAAAATGCACACATGAATTAGTACTGTAATATGAAGGAAAAGGAAATTGTACTTATATTCACAGGAAAAATATAACTTTGAAAACAACATTCATACCAAAAATTATACATTTTTTTAGCAAGCAGCAGCTTTTCCTCAAAATAATGCAAAAGGAAATGGTTCTATGAAAGCAAAAAATGAGAAGCCGTAAGGATAAAACTGACTGAGTTTAGATGGAAAGGGGGCCTGAAGCCTAAAATAGCATAATAAAAACCCTGACTGGAGTAATCCCAATTAGATATAATTAAAGAAAATCAAGTAGAGATGTAAATTTATCTATTCCATGTCAGTTTGATTTAATTTTCTTTGATTTCCTGAATCAATATAAATATATTTTATTTTCCTATTATCAAATTAAGTTTATGAAGTATTGTTGAAAGAATTAAATGAGATAACATTGTAATAGTTCTTGGCACAAAACAGATGGTGGTGTTAATAGTGGTGTTAGTACCAGTAGTAGTAAAGCATAACAAAAATATAAAAATAAGATTACTCAAAATGCATTGGCAATTATATACAAAAATGAGTTAAACTATAACAATCATATTTAAATAGTGTATAGTTCTATGCTCTAAGAAATCACATAATGCAGTATACAGAGAAAGCATAAATATTGCCTAAAATTAAGAAAATTATTAACAAACATATGGAAAAAAATCACAGGGAGACCTATTCATATTAGCCCTATTAATATCAAGGCTGAGATGAACAGTCTTTGCTCAGTTTTGATATACTATAGACACATATAAATGTAGAAAGTTAGACATAATATTAATAAATGCAAAAATTAAACTCTAACTTTACAAATACTGTTTAACAATCAGAACTTTTGTTAAAACTGGGCCATATAGTAAATGCAAAAGAAAACTCTAAAGAAATTTCTTAAGTCCAAATTCTGACAAATAATATTTTTGAACACACAGAATTAAATTCAAATAAGGAAAATTAAAATTAGCCAAAACACCTCAACGTCTTATCACTCTCAATTAAAATAATGCCCTAGTAGTTCTTAAGTCTGTGGATGTCATAAACACTTTTCTGAATAATATTAGCATAGGAAGATATCCAGCCAATTCTGAACTATGGGACAAATTCATAATATTTATGAATAAATGTGGAAGAGGAAATAAATGAGCAAATAATTTTAGTTCATAAATTAGGAATGGGATAGGAGATGCTAAGAAAAAATAGACAGTATGTTTTAAAAAATAAAATGATACATGTTTATCAAATTTTAATTTTATATAAAAGAAACATGGAGTAAAATGTAGACCTATGCAAATTATTTTAAGCATATCAAATAAATAGGAAAACAAAAAAAGTTGAAATGAAAATCATGTGTTAAAAATAGATTTATAATGTCACAAAGATATATTACTTTTAAGTATGGTAATAAATTAGCATAGTTTTTCTTTTCCATTCCAAAGGAAATAGAATCAAAATAAACAAAAAGGAATGCTTTTCAACAAACGTTGGTGAGGATATAGAGAAAAGGGAACACTTTCGCACTGTCGGTGGGAGTGAAAATTGGTACATCCCCTTTGGAAAACAGTTTGGAGAGTCCTCAAAAAACTGAAGATGGAAATCCCATATGATCCCGTCATCCACTTCTGGGCATCTACCCAAAAGATACAAAAGCACCCATCTGCAGAGATGTATGCATCCCGTGTTTATTGCGGCCCTATTCGCAACAGCTAAGAACTGGAAATTACCTAAGTGCCCAACATCAGTTGACTGGATAAAGAAGACGTGGTACATTCATACATGGAATATTACACAGTCCTTAGAAGAGATGAAACTGGCATCCAACATGACTGGAACTAGAAGGATTATGCAAGTGAAACAAGTCAAAAAAGGTAGATACCAGGTGGCCTCACTCATAGGTGAATTGTGATAGAAAAAACAAAGGAACAGGTGAAACCTTATCAAACCTGAAACATTTGCAACAGAACTGAGTTTACCAAAAGGGAATGGGGCAGGTTGGGGCAAATGGTGGCGAAGCCCACTGGACAACAGGGAAGAGCACTGGGTGATTTGGTGGAGGACATGGTGTGTAGAAATATATCTAAGAAATGGGGAACCTATACATAGGAAATTATTTTAATGTGTAGAATAAATCCTGCAATAAAAATAAATTAAAATAAAAAGGAATGTTTTTAAATATTAATAAACTCCAAAAATTAACAAAAAAGATATATTTAAAAAGGTATAGTAGGCAGAATAATATCCTCCCCCAAAGAATGTCCACTTCAGAATTTCTAGCACCTGTGAATAAGCTACATTCAAGGAAAAGGGGAGCCGAGGTTGTTTAATAATGTGACAGATATAATCTTGGATTATCTGAGTGAGCCCATTAAAATCACAAGTGTCTTCATAAACGACAAAAGAAAACAGGAGAGTAAACATCAGAAAAACACAAATGGAGACGAAGCAGGACGTCAGAGTTAGGCAATTCCTGGCCTTGAATTCATTCTGAAGGGAGTCATCACAAGCCAAGGAATACAGGCAATCTCTTGAAAGGAGAAACAGCAAAGGAAAAGGTTTCTCCCCTAGAGAATTTAGAAGGAATGCAGCTCTGTCAACTCTTTCATTTTAGCTCATAAAGACCTAATTTAGACCTCTACCTCTAGTACTATGAATATCTTTGTATTGTTGAAAGCTCCTACTTATAATAATTTGTTGCAACAGTATTAGGAAACAAAGGCTTCAAGCTCAGACAACAGATAGATGATTAAAAATATACTATCAGTAATACATGCATGAAGTAGCACATCAATAAAAACAGTAAACAAAACCAGTCTCATCTTGGCATAAAAACTGATCAATGGACCAGAATAGATAATCCAGAAATAGACTCCTAAATATATGGACAACTAATTTATGACAAAAGAGCCAAGAATAGAAAAAAAGAAAAAAACAATATCTTCTAAATATTATATTGGGAAAATTGGACATTCACTTGCAAAAGAATACAACTGGAAAACTATATTACAGCATACACAGAACTAACTCTAAATTAAAGAGTTGAATGTTAAGATCGCAAAACCTAAAGGTCCTGAAAAAAGATCAAAAAACAAACTTATACAGTGAGCTTCTTGACATGATTGATCATGATTTGGGGGGAATTCTGAATCCAATAGCAAAGGCAACAGAAGCAAAAATAAACAAGCAGGACTACATTAAACTGAAAACTTGTTCACAACAAAGGAGTCCATCAACAAAATTAAAATGTCACCTAGCCTATGGGGAGAAAATGTTTGCAAGTCATATCCATAAAGGTTTAATATTCAAAATATATTTTTAAAATATCATACCACTCATTAGCAAAAGAAATACAATTTAAAAAATTGGCAGAGGATCTGAATAGATATTTTTTAAGGGCATAAAGTTAGTCAAGTACATGAAAAGATGGTCAATCTCACTATTCGGGGAAAGACAAATCAAAACCATAATGAGTTACCATCTCATTTTTATTACAATGACTGTTATTAAAAAGATAAGAAATAAAAGTATTGGCAAGGATATGGAAAAATAGGGAAAATTTATGCATTCTATGTAGAAATATAAATTGATGCAGCCACTGTGGAAAACAGTATGAAGTCTCAATAAGTAAAAATAGAAATACCATATGATACTGCAATTCCGCATTTGGGTATTGATCCAAAGAAAATGAAAACACTATCGAAAAAACATATACACTCCCATGTTCATTGCAGCATTGTTTAAAAAGACCAAGATATCAAAAAACCTTAGTGTCAATCAAGAAATAGATGGATAAAGAAAATGTGTATGTATACATATAAATATATGGAATATATATACACATATGTGTGTATGTATATATATATATATATGAATAGCATTTAACCATGACAAAGAACAAAATCTTGCTATTTGCAACAACATGACTGGAATATAAGTGCAAGAATAAATTAATAAAGAAAATATGACATATATGGTATCTGTATATCTGATACACACACACAAAAGGAAATATTATACTATTTAGTCATTAAAAAGCAATAAAATGTTGCCCTTTGTAGCAACAAGGATGGACTGTGAAGGCATGATGCTAAGGGAAATAAGACAGAGAAAGACAATTACTATATTATCTCACTTATATGTAGCATTTGTCAATGATTAATTAGATAAAATATCTTAAGTGCAACCCAATTATTTTCAAAGCCTCTCCCCCACTGTTTCCTTTGAGCATTAAATAAGTGGTTTTAAAATTTGTCTTAGTCTACATCGGTCACGAAATTACCTTGTTTGTGATACAATTTCTAAATAAATTGAATTCTAATCAGATAGAAGTTTTTAGAATATGTTAATGAATTTGATACACATTCTATGGGTAAGAAATTGGTCCTTCAAAGAAAGGGTAACAAATTACCTAACTTAGATATTAATAGGAATTATGTCTCAGCCAAGCTACAAAGGGTAGCACTAACAACTCCTAAGTAAATTCAGGAACGAAAAGGATCACTCAAAGCAAATAATGGTTTATTTGATTGCTAACTTTAACGAAAAATAGAAACTACTGGATACCCTTAAAAGTCATATCAAATAAGTATATCCTTAGAGACAGAATACCTATGCCTCATAAGAGTCTCAGTTTTCCTAACTCTATTATCATGTTTTTATTTCTCCAACTTTGTGATGAGTAGTCTGAGTTTAACTATCTCATAATGAGGCATTAGAATTTAACAGTGAATATGATTTAATTTTAAAGACTACTTTTTCATGTGTACATAACTGAAAGTGCTAGAATAGACTAGCATTTATTAGGTTCTGATTATTTGCTAGTCATTATGCTAGAGGCCTTATGAAATTTTTAACTGTGTGTTCAAATAAAGATTGATATTTATAAAGTACATAAACACAAAACTGTAGCTATATTGACACTTAATATTCTAGAAAAGATTATTATATTGCTAATCTGTGCACAGTAAATTCTTTAACCAGCATATATTAGTTTTAGTTTGCATTTGTTTACGTGATTAGCATCTGTCTTCTGTTAGACTATAAACTCAATGAGGGTAAGGGACCATATCTGGTTCTGTTCACTATTGTAGCCTCAATTCCTTATCTAGTCATTACAAGTATCCAATAAATATTGATCAAGTAAATAAATCAGCAAGTGAATACTACATTACAGAGTGCTCTGAGAATCAAAACATTGAATTACTGTGATTAAAAGCACATTATAGTTTCTCATATATCTGTTCTTTAAAAAGTTATTATCCTGTTTCTGCTAATAGAAAATAGATGCAAAGGAAGAAAAGAAAAACTGAATAAATTAAAAATATGTGATTATGTTAGAATAGTTGAAGTTTTATGGGTACCTTTTAGTATCAAGGCATTATGCTGTATTTAGTAGCTAGCTCATTAAATTGTACAACCTTCCTGTGAAATAGATACTATTATTCCTATTTTGCCAGTGACTACGCCTATAGAAATTGTTACTTTCTCCCAAATCCTCAGCTACTCAGCAATAAAACCAGAATTCATAACCATGCAGTCTAATGCTAGTCCTGGATTTGCCACTTTATTAAATTTTTTAAACTTTCTCATGCAAGGCTATATACATGCAACCACATATGTTGTCATTTGTTTGATTAAATATTTAGAAAATTTTAGTTTTTTCCTTACTATAAGGGAAAAGTCTTTAATTTTTTAACTATTTGTGTATTTCTGATGTTTTACAAAATGTTCTTTTTGCTGTTTAGTAAAGATGCTTTTGTGAATTCACTATAAATTTACATATAGTTACTGTTTAACAAGCCTATTAGAGTGCATATTATTTTATATGCAGGCTAAAGAGCTGATTGGGTAAATTAAGATACTTCAAAACCATGTGTTAACAGTTCTCCTTTGATATATGGCAATAATAAAGTATTTTATCCCTTTTTGAGGTTCATGTATCTCAATATTTCTTTTAATTAAAGGAGCATTACATCATAGCATTATGTAGATTCAATGAATGCATCACCATAAATCAGTATCAAAGTATATAATAAATTAAGTTGATCAACAGTCTGATTCTATCCTTCATCATATAATTGACCCTTTTTACCCTATTTGCTTATCTCTTTCCCTTTTCCCTTCTACTACTAATTTGATTCTGAAGAGTAAAAGTTTATTTAGTTTGATTTGGTTCATTTATTTGTTTCCTAGTCTATATATCACATATGAGTGAAAGCATGTATATTTTTGTTTCTCCTTAAGAGTTGTTTTAACAAAGCATAATTTTCACAGGGAACGTTAGTAAAGTGCCAAAATAATCACGAAAATTATAAAACAATGGCTATGATTCAAGTTCTTATTAAAAAACACTAAAGTTTGTGGTTAATTTGGTTACTATTTTTATTTGACAACATACTCAATACTTTCCTTTGACTCTATTACATAATTAGTGTTCAGGTGCACTAACAGACAAAAATTTAAGAATGAAATGAGTAATTGGAAATTTATATTTTTTTCCCTGGATTTGAAAAACTTAGGCTAAAATGTGTAGGTTTTAGTTTCTGTAGTTCCAAGGATCCAGAGTTCCCAGCATTTGACACCTGAATGTTCATCTACAGTTAAGCTTCTTGGACTCCTATGTCATTCGTATACATTTTTATTTCTTCATTATAAAGTCGGCTAAAGTTACCATAATCCCTATGATAACAAAGAGATAAAAATAAAGAACAAAGAATGAATCTACCAATTCATTTCTTAGAATATGAGTGTATATATTGCCTAATATTCATTATCTAATAGCTTAATATTAATGGAGCTATATCTCATGATAGAAAGACAATTTAATATAGCAGCATTCTTTTATGACATTGTGTAATATTCAGCCTTCTTTTCTTGGATGTATAAGTCACAAACCATGATAATTGCATTAACTAACCATCTTATCAATTAAGAATAATTTTACTTTCTTTTTCAAAACATCAAATCCTTTATTTGAGTATACCAAGTTACTTACTATGGTCTATTCCAGATATATGTATTACTAGCTCATATCCAGTTAGGCTGTAACCTTTATAACCTTTCTTGAAAGTGATCATGTCATTCTCTATTCCAACCATGGCACAGTCTTGGTTAAAGTTCAACTATCTTCTATAACTACAATTGACTCCTTCTAACAGTTCTTGTATCTCAAATCTATTATCTACAGTGAGCTTTCTAAATACACAGTTGATCAGAATTACAGTTAGCAACACCTCTTCTAGTTTTAAGGATGTGGGTTCAAAATCTAAGTTTAATGTGTAGCATTTTTTTGCTGCTAAGCACTATGTAAGCCTAAATTCCGACTCTTCTCTCTTTACAGATTGTATTCTATCTGTAATAATCAACTTGTGGCATACTTCCAAGTCTTCTTGCATACCCCCTCTCTACCAGAAATGCTCTTTTCAGCCACTCCTTCCTATGCTCCTGGCTACTAGTTTAATCATCTTCTCAACTGGAAAGAGTCTGCTTAAGATAGACTTCCTTTGAGCATACTCAATGTGCACTTTTAATATGATTCAATATGGCCAGGTCATAGTTTCGTAGGAGGTACTTCTAAATAAGTCCACAATGACGTCTGGTTTCTGGTGTTTCCAACTTCACCAGTCTCCGCCCCTGTGCTTGAACTCAGATTCACCTCTAACACGAGAATAAAGCAGAAGTAATGGGATGCACTTCTGATATTAGGTAATAAAAAAGACTGTGACTTCCACTTTAATGACAATTCTCTCTTAATTTCCTGCTCTCAAAGAAGTCAGGTGCTATGTTGTGCATGGTCTCATGGAAAGATTTGTTCAAAAGCCAGCAAGAAACTAGGCCTTGCCAATAGTCAAGTGTTTGAATTTGGAAGAACACAAGGCTTTAGGCAAGATGCTAGGTTGTCTTGACAGCTTAAATGAAACTTCATGAGATTTCTCTAACCAGAAAAACACAATTAAGCTGTTCCTAAATTTTGGACACAGAGAAAATCATGAGATAACCGTTGTTTGCTATTTTAAATTAATATCTGGGGTAATCTTTTATGTAGTAATAGATAATGCAAGTATTAGTATTCTTAATTTTAAACAATGTGACTTACTTGGTTTGAATCATAACATACCCATCTTAGACAAGCTTCTCAAATACTTTTGTTATGTGAATTAATATATTCACTTGAACTTTTGCCTCTAACCCCTACAAAATACTCAAGACATTCATAATAACTTCAACCATTCTAAAAATTAGTTTACAACTTTGCTCTTTAATGAAAAAAAAAATTTTTCCAAACATGTAGATGTATTATAAATCAACACTTGAGTTTGTATATCTAGGGGCAGGCAATTTTACAAAAATAGAATTAAAAGAAATGCTTGGAATGCTTTTCTCCAGGATCACACTTTGAATTAAATCATATAGAAGGCATGAGTTTTATTTTAAGTTTAAAATCCAAATGACTCACGTAGATGGCTCCTTGTTTCTGTGTAAAAGTGATGCCCTATTTCCCTAGGCATTAATTTTCCTTCTTAAGCTGAGAAAACCCATCTTTTTCCTAGAAAACGAACCCCACCAATTACCCTTTTATTATATTTTCATAATAACAAATATTGCCTCGTGCAAGATTTCCCCATTAGTGTTTTATATTTAAGTGTATAGAGTCTGTTTAATCCTTCAACTTTATCATACTTCACTGATTAATCTAGTTTAAATACCATAAAAGTCTATAACCATTACTATAAAAACTTATGCTTATTAAACTAGCTACTTTGCCACTGTCAGATGCAAGCAATAAAATTGTTCATAAATATAATAGAAGCAAACAGTTTTGTGAATACTAAATAGATTATGTCCTATGCGTATGACTGCTTTCAAATTAATTCAAACTTATACCATGAATATCTAAAATAAATTTTGTATAAAGCAAATTTGTGTGTCTGATCATGTGTAGAATGGGTGTGCTTCCATTAACATCCTTGATATGGTAGATCAATGACAGACAGGTTGACTGATACATCAGAGATACATATATACATATATATATATAATATACAATAGGTACCTCTTCACTGAATAGTCATTGATATTATATATATATTCACATATACATATATACATAAAATACAATCTATATGTATAAATGCATTTATATATTTAGGACAAACATAAGGCTATTTGAAAATAAGATATTCAAAGTGAAAAAAGACTTTTAAGTGCAGAGAAGTCTACAGTTAAATTATATTTGTTATATGTAAATTTTTACTAAATATAACTTAAATATCTGATATTTAACCAACTTAAGCATATTTGGTACAGTAAAAGATTTTTGTGGGAAGGCTGAAAGTGAAGACAAGAAAGAATAAGTGGAACTCAGCACTGAGTAATATCACCTAAGTCTTAATTTTCTGACTGTTTCCTAGAGTTGTGGCAAAGTTTTTCATTAATATGGAAAGAGCTTTAGTAATTTTTTCCAAAAACATCTATTTATGTCATCTTGTCAGTAGAATTTTGAGGAGAGCATTTTAGAAAAAAAAAAAAAAGTCACACAACTTAAGGATTGTATTAAGACTCATTCAGTACCTGTTCTTATTAATAACAGCAATGGGTTGTACCATTAGCTCAGACTAGGACTTGCTCATCACCATAATGATGGATTGCTTTTAAAATTACCCAGCACTAGATTGAGATGAATGGGCTGTTTGGTTTCTTACTCAGCAGTACTATTTTTTTTTTCTTTTCTTGGTTTATCATGGCATACTTTTCACATCCATAAGGGAGATTAGTGTTCACTGGGAAATGGAAATTGTTAATACACATCCATCAACAGAGAACAGAATGAACAGAGATAAACACAAAGAACACATTCCATTTTTCATCAAATTCAGAGAGAAAATGATCTATTTTTCATTCAATCAATGAATGGCTAAAAATATCTGGGACTTACTATTCCTACTTGTATCTAAACACAATTCATAAGTCTTAATTCATTAGACTAATGTGTTTATAAGGCAGTTGAAATGTCAAAGCTCTGCTGGATTTAGTATAAACTTAAATTCCATTACCTGGCAGGCATTAATTGCTTATGGAGCGTAGGGATTCTTCCCAAGGGTCTTATATGTTTCCTTTTGTCATTTTGCTAACTATTCTGTCTAGACGAACTTAAAGCCCTTAATCCACCATAGGGATCAATAAACTGCACAATAATTCAGTCCTAATAATTAGCTTTCACTTAAACACAAATGGTCATTTCATTGTGAACTGCAGTACAAAATGATAATGAAATAATTAAAAAGACAGATGAAAGAGTGACTTAATAGGGAAGAGGCCTTACTGTTCAATTAGAGGCATTACCATTCAACCTTTTTATTACTGCCACAACCTTTCAATTTTTTAAAAAATAACACTTCAAGCTCTGCTCATTTAACCCATAGCAGTATCACTATTACATGCATGGACTTATGAAGTGAGCCTTATGATACAGACTGCTGTGAAGCAGTTGTCTCCCTGAAATTATTAAAATGATTAATATTTGATTCAAAGATCTATAAATTGTATATAAATCATAGTGCTCTAATGTCCTGATTTCTTACATAAGGGATTTTCTTGAACCTTCCCAATTTCTTTTTAAACAGGATTAGTTATACACATTTCCTTTGAAACAGCCTCAGAATTGTGTAGAACAGTTTTAAGATACTGAATGTTCTGAAATAAATCGTAAAGCCATCTCATTTTTCCCCCCAGAGAATTTTCTAGGACAATCTATAGTATAAAAATTCTTCATATTTGCTGACCTGACAATTTAGTTATAATTCCAAAAAGGTACAAAACTTCATTAACCTTTTAATACATTCCCACAGATGTAGGGTGATAGATATGCCTGAATCTTTATGATCAAAGCACTGGCCTAATAGCAAAATCTTTCACTTTACCTTTGCCATGCCCTGCTTTCATTTTAATTTATACTCTATCCTCACATGTATATGGACAGGCTGTACTTCAGCTTTGCCAGTATCTAGAGACATTTATAATCAATTTCAGTCAAACCAGTTATTCTTCTTGTTATTGGCAAAGAGGATAGGACTGCTGGGCTTCTTCAGTCTCTTTAAAACTAAGGTAAGAGTCTCCAGGAAAAGCCTCAGTCCTGGAAACTTAGAAAGACACACCACAGAATGATATCTCAGGTTAGGCATAGCTGTACTTTTCCAAATGCGAAGGGGATATGTATTTGAATTAAAAACAATTCAGAGCATATCAATATTAAAAATAAGTGATAAAAAATATAGTACCTGCTACTACTACTGCAGGTGTGAAATTTAGTAATTATAAATACTAATTAAATATAACCCGTACTTAAGTATAAGTCAGGCAAATTTTACCTTTGAAATTAAAGTGGTTTGTACCCAGTCAAAATCAATGAGACCAGCTTTTTGCAAAATAACCCATTAGTACATGGTATGTAAACATAGTAGTACAGAGACCATGTTTCTACAAATTAAGTTATATTTATTTCTTATATAAATCATAGCAGCTAGGTAGTTTTTCTTAGGTATGAACTGCAGTTAACAAAAATTTAACTTAGAAGACTTAGGTAGCAAATCATAAATCTACAAGGACTGTATTTGAAAAAAAGAATTAAATAGCAAGTGCTGATTCATCATAGCCATGTTTCCATAATTTACTTCATGGTAAGAATCATCAAAGATTTTGTAAGATTTAAGGACCCACCTCTGGAAATTTTTAGTTACTATAGCTGGAAATGCCCTTGGGGATTTAATATTAACATACATAGACAAAAATAATCTGTAGATTAGAGAAACGTCTCTTGCTCAGTTTTCAATGTCTGATAGCAATTAAAATCTCATTTTTTTTAACTTTAATGCAAAGCATATATTATTTCCTCATGTAAATATGATTATGTTCAGTTTTAAACAAAACTAAAGAGCAGTATATGTAGATAACTATCATTTTGCAATGAATAAATGAACACTATGGTTTATAACTTAGAGTTTTATGAGTTTAGTTGCTCATAACTAAACTTGAGTAAGACCTCAAGAAGTCAGTAATAATTAAGATTTTGAATTGAATTTCTGGAAATTTTAAGTTGAGATTCAACTCTAGATTGTTTCAAAACAATTTGGACTTCGCTAATGTGTTCATTTCCACCCAAACTAGCCAGCTGTCCTCATTTTTACAGTGATATTTTCCATTATATAATTTTATTGTTTGTTATGTCAGCCTAATATGAGAATAGAATGTAATATTTAGAGTAATAATATTGTATTTGGTATATCAATTAATTGAACATGCAATTATCATATAATCATGAAGGTTAACTTAATATAGAGAGCCAGCACTAATTATCAATACTAATTTCTAAGTGTGATTAATTCCACATTCATAAAATAAATACAAAGCAATTATTCTTTTGTAAAAGCAAAACTAAGGTTAATATTCAAATATTTATGTTCAAATAGTAGAAATAAGTGTTTTAACTCATAATAGTGTGACATTCTCATTTTTGTCATTTTAGACTCATTTTACGTAACTACCTTGATTTCTAGCTAATCTTTAACCTTAAGTATAACCAATTAGCAAAGACTCTTTGTATCTTGTTCTTTCTATTGCATTTATGCTATTCTCAGTTTGCATTTACTTTTATATTCTGAGACAGAAAATTGGGAATGGAAAATAGACCAGAAATAGTCCTAAGATTCAAGCATATTTGACTATTTCCATTACTTTTTCCATTACTTGTAATAAACATTTTTATGGCCATCACTATCTTAAAATTTCTGAGCATGTCTTATTTGTATGCCATCATGCATATCTATACATTGTTACCTTCACCAGGGATACTCTTCAAATAGTCACTCTTGTGAAGTCAGTTCAGAAATCCCATTCTCTGAAGCTTTCCTTTATCTTCTCTGCAGTGTGACTTTGACAGAATAAGTACATTCTTCTAAGCTAGTAATTTATTTTGTTCATAGTTTTTGCTTATTTATCATTACTTCACCATCCACGTTGGAACTCACATAGTTATACTTCTTTCTTTCCTGGTTCTTATTCTTCACCTTCCACAGTGAGTCTGGTCTGTCAATTCTATCTTCTCCAGGCACTCTGAACTTATTTTGTAAACCCCTCCTACTACAATTATCTCTAGCCTTTATTTAACCTTTGTGTCTCTATTTTATCCTTTTCAAAGACTTCTACTGTTTAGCTAGGGAAATATTTCTAGAAATTCATTTATGATCATGGTAAAGCCAAAAGGTTCTAGCAAGATACGTGAAACATTTCACATCTGGTAGCATTCTTATTTTCTCTCTGCTTAGTCTCTACACAGCCTGTACTCCAACCACACCAATTTCCCATAATTGCCTATACGCCAGTGATAGTTTACATTATTTCTCAATTATTAACTCCCTTTATTTCAATTGGAAAATTATGGAACCCTTTTCATTGCCATATGGTCTCTACTACTCGAGAGAAAAATATAACAGTACACAATATACATGGCATGTATTACATATACCATATATATTGTACACTGATCACTATGTCATTGATTTGGGGCTTCATTATGTGACTTATTTTGGTTAACAAGATATGGAAGATGTTGCACATGCCACATTTGAGCAGAAGTTGTAAATGTGAATGCATAATTTGACTCACCCTCTTGCTCTTCCTTTTTACATGAGAATGGAAATTTCCTGCATTGGGGGTTGACTCTCTAACCTGGTCCTTCAGTGTAAAAGCATGAATGAAGAGACAACACAGTAGTAGCCTCATTATCCCCTCTGTTTGCTCTAGAAAAGATGTATTTTCTTCTATCTTCACTAGAAATATTTCTATTAATACTTCAAATGCTTTCAAACTCCTTTGTGAAGGCTTCCTGCAAGTCAAAATGTATAGCTTTTCAACATTATTTCATAGCACCACATAGCATTTATTTATGTATTTATATGTATTTCAATCTTTTTAATCAGAAAGTGACTCTTTCAAAGTAAAAACTGTTTTTTTGGGGTAGGAACCTAACATTAACCCTGGAAAATGTGAAAGGTTCTATCATTTGCTGAATGAACAATATAACATCTAATACTGAATGAATGAGTAGATATTTATTTCTAGTAGCTCCACTTTTTTAATTGGAAGGATTTATGTGTTGTATTATTAGCATTATTAAATTATTTATTTTACAAATACTTATAAAGCACTTACTATGCTCTAGGAATTATTATAATTGTTTAAAAATATTAACTTGTCTTAATCATCACCATAACTCTATGAGGTTGTTATTATCATCCATATTTTCGGTTGAACTAACCAAGACCAGAGAGGTTCAAAAGTTCGATTAAGTATGTAGTAACAGAGCTGGCCTTTAACCTCAGCTTCCTGATATCAGAGCCCATTATTCAATCACAAGTCTAACAATATTAGTCAGTCATTTAGGGCCTCACTTTCTTCATCTTTAAAGAAAAGGAAAATAATCAAGTGCTACTAATGTACGATTCTGTGTTACCTAAATACAAAAAAGGCAAAATGAAATCCAGAATCTAAATTTTAATTTTCAGCATTAAATTTTAATTTTATGGTAAGTTTGCAATAGTTCTGCCTTTTTTCATGGGGCCTCACATTTCTGAATTAGGTTAGTTGGCACCGCCACCATTCCACAGGACATGTCAGTTTGTAGCTAAGTTCAAGAAGCTTATTCAAACCATGAAACAACCTCTCCCGAAATATTGCTTCTTTGTAGTTGATAAAAATGTTATAAAACTAGTAAATGAGAGTGAGAAATTATTCCATTTCTTGATGGAATAGCAAAGGTTAAATGGAAAATGATAAATTCAATAACATGTGCTCTAAAAATTCACCTAGTCACAGACGAATTCCTCATTTATGTATGATCATCTCTATACCCCTAAAATGAATATAAGATGTATTCTTAATTTGTCAACATATTTAATAAAAAAAGCATAACTGTATTTTATATGCACTCAGAAGCCAGAACATTTGAAAATAATCTATGAATTAAGAGAGTTGTAAGATCACGAAGTGAGACTATTATCATTGCCTCCTAGGAAATTAAAAATGTACTAAATGAAAAGAGGAAATATCTTAATATTAAGAGAGTGTTAAAATGGAAATTGCAACCTCATTTACTTAAATAAGTGCAGATATCACTTTTGCTCATAGTACAAATTTTTAAACATAGTTTTGCATATTATGAACTATAGAAAACATATTTGAAGGGAAAATAGCATAAATTTCACTAAAAATTATCTACAATTAAAGGTTTTTTTCTTTGTGCTCAATCTATTTTCCCTCCTACCAATGAATTAGTTCTTTCTCCATTTCACTACCCTAAAATTATGCAGGTAATTAGAGAAATATGTTATCTATGAAATTTAACTAGTTAAATAAGCTAGATTAATAATCTTTTACCCCTAGGACTCTAACTCATATTCAGAGGGAGTTATTAGGTAGGATTTTTCAATAGAAAATTTATACATCTTTTTCCATATTAAAATTCCACCTCACCCAATTTGGAACACTCTTGTTATAAAGAGTAACTAATACTGAAAATGTCTTTTAGGCTTTACTTTTTATTCAAAAGGGAGATACATTAGCTATCATATTTAGTTTCTTAACAATTACTGAAAACATATATTTACAATAAAACTATATACCAATTCATATAAAAGATATTACTCTATTGTAATACATATATTTTCTTCCTCGATTTACTTTTATGTAAATCATCTTTTCTGCATTATACTCATAAATGATCCGTAATTACATGATTCAAAGAGGGAATCATTTTAACACAAATATAATTAACAATGGGAAGAATGGGTTGTTTTGAAAATTTTTTTCGATGAAGGTCAATTGCTATGATTAGAATTTTTTGCCTTAGCCCAAGGACCATTGGAAGACAGATTTTTATATTTCCCTGTCAGCTCATGTTTGACTTTTGCCATTTATATAAATACAATATAAAAAGTCATAGAAGAGGTAATGGGTGCTTCCATCCTTTCTACTAACATAAGAAAGATGCAAGGGCTCTAATATTCTTAGTCATTGACATTTACAACTATGGGTTTGTTTTTAATACAGGGCAGTGAGCAATGTACTTAAGGCCTCAGAAAATGCTTTATGGCATACACTAAAGGTGAATCACTTTTTTACTAAATTTATTAGCTAGAGGAATTGCAATCTCAAGAGGAAATTTAGCAGTTTTAACCCAAGTAGTGCTTCTTAAAGTTATTTCCTGTCTAATTCTCAGCAGGACTCAGGCATTCTAACACTCCTATTCAGGGATCCTGATTTCTTTTCCCCAGCTGGTTTCTGCCACCTTGGGTACTGACAGAGTACTCATTAACAAACTAATTGATTTTTATTAATTATCTGTGGTATAATCTTTCCACTGTTTTCCCCCCTAGAATCTAAGCTTATTAACTCCAAACACACACACACACACACACACACACACACACACACACACACACACACACACACTCCGTAATTAGTACTAAAGAAAGTTTGGAATAAGAATGAACTCAAGTATACAGATCAATTGCATAAATCAAAATGTTATTAAGAAAAAGCTAGTTAACTTTTAAAATTGCCACATCAGGAAAATGATGAAATAATAAATACTGAGCTAAAAAGAAATGGAACTGGGAAGACTAGCTATTAAGGATGCTTTAAGAACAGTTCAAATATTAGTTAAGATGGAATATGTGGATGTGTATTTAAATTGCAATTATAAAGAAAACTGTTCAAATGAAAGTATAATGGAGAACAAACAGCAATTCAGAACATACTTTGTTTTTCTGAATATTTGGATGAAATCTTTAATAAGATATCAAGGTATAGCAACATAAATTATATTATTAAAATGTTTTAAAATCATAAGAAATAAAATTGTGGAAATGTCATTCTAATAGCATAGAACAGAAACAATATAATTCTAATTAAAATATGAAAGCCGGGATCTAACTTTCCTTATCCAAGTCCCTGCTCTGCCTTTCTAGTTATGTGATTTGGCTCAAGTTTCTTGACTTCCTGAAGTCTCAAATACCTTACGTGTAATGTCAGGATTATATAAACACTTTCTCACAGGTCTACTATGGAATTAGAGGTGATGATACTTAATATGATTCCTAGTGTATAAACAAAAGCTCAATAAATACATGCATTGATGACTATTGCATATTTTATTTATTATTTGATCCTGCATATATTAATTGCATGTATCAAAATTGTACTATTTTATAATTATTTTAAAACAAGTTACTCTTAGATTTCCAGTTTTGTCCGGTATTTTATGTTGAATCTTTCACAAGGTCTAACAAAAAAAGCCAGAATGCTAGTCCCTGCCTCCTCCAACCACATACATATACTTTACCAAGGGTAGCACAGCTCACTTCCATGCCGATATCATTATTGATTGTCTCTTTAGCAGTTCTCACTCCAGCCATCATTGGATCCAAATATTTTTCCCTATAAATGTGTTGGAACTTTGTAATTCTCATCATTTCCAACAGGCCATAAACTCCTAATTCTTTATTATTGTAATGTCTTCTTTCTTTGCTCTCGAACCATTTATGAACAACTTTGATAAAGTATTTTAACTTAGAATATACTACTCATACAAAAATATATTTGTGAAATAATAGATAAGAAAAAACAAATGGCATAGAAACCAAACACTCAGCAACTCTCTTCCTTTAATAGTTTATCATTGGTTATCATTATTCCCTCAGAATTTCTAAAACACTCTGAATCAAGTTGGGCCTTATACTTACAAACTCAGAATTAACTTTTTACCTAATTATTTCCTTTACTCTTATTTGTTCCCCCTCTCACCAGAAAATCAAAATGTGGTCTTGGTCAAGAAACAGGCTTCAGCATGCCCTGGTAGTCTAGTGGTTTAAATCAAGCACAATCCATGTACATCCTAAGGTCCTGGTTCAAGAACCAGGACCAGGGAAACAACCAATGATCAACAAACGAATAAAATAAAGTGCTTCTTTTTCCTCTCTTCCCACTTGCCTACTTACTCCCCTTCATTCCTGCTTGTAGATTTCCTTAGAAAACTAAATTAAAATTAGACTTAAAAACTCTTATATTCATTAATTCAATCAATTAACATATTCAACAATTTTTACACATCCTAAAATATATTAATCAAGAACAATAAAGAGTGTCTTTGAAAAGTAAGATTACTAGTGCCTTAGAAAAACAGGGTCAATGTGAACTCTCAGAGGTGTGGAGGATTAAATTATATCATACATGGATTTAGCACAAAGCTCAACTTTCAAAACTAAACCCAAAAAAATACTATAAAACCAGAAGAATCTAGTGATAAACTCTTCTTGAGCTTATAGGAATGATGTGGTTAACATTAACAATGCACAGAGATGGGTTATGGTGCAGGGAAAACCATTCCAAGTTATATAAGGTATTCACAGACAGGCGTGTTTTAAAATGAAGATTATTTGGAAAAAGGTAAAAAGTTTGATTTAAAGAAGATTCATTTAATGGAAAGAAATAGGAGTGGAGCAGAAAAGTATAGCTAAGTTATCATTTAATTCTATTATTCATCAGTATATGATGACCTTCTTTCAGATATGTACATAATACCCACCATAATTTGCCATTTATCCTCATGGGATTTCATGAACACCTAGAACTCATTCAGAGTCCTTGATTATGAATCTGCTTAGGAAACAGGAACCTAGAATATAATCTTAATTAGTGGAGAAAAAATGATTGCAATGTTAAAGATGATGATGGGAGGAGGATAATTTGCTGTAGGGACATAAGTGAGAAAATTGTTGCAACAGGCCAAATAAGCAGTTAGTTGCTGGGTATATGGTCTTATCTTTCCAAAGTACCTTTTGTCACCTCTACAAAAATGTGTTACCCATTAATATTTGTCTCTGCTTAACTAAAATTCAAGATTTTCTATTTCAAATAAACAGTAAGTTTTCAATACAAAATGAATTTTAGGGCTCTTTGAAATGAGAGGAAGAATCAGATTTTCAGGATTCATCTCTGGCATTTGCCAACTAGTTGAATTTAAAGGATGAAGAAAAATTAGTCAAGAATTATCAAAATATGTTTTTCTTGAAGACAGAACATGCAGAATGAGGACTATATTGTTAGCTAATATAAGTTTTATTTTTCAGATGCAGTGTGTGCATGTGTCTTAGTGGAAATACAGGTAATGTGTTCAGGAGAGCAGTTGATGGAAGAAAAATACAAACTGACATCACAAGCAAATAGATAGTAGATGATACTGTTGGTGCATGAGAGCCTGCAAAGAGATCTTATGCAGTGAGAAGAGAAGCAGATAAAACTCTGCTGTATTTAAAGAGCAGATAGAAAAGGAGTTAGAAAAAGAAGACTGAGCATGAATTCTTCAAGGGAATTGAAGCACGAGGAAATGATGACCAGAAATCAAAGAGAGAATTCTAAGAAGCAGTGAGAGGAAGGGAATCCTACAGAGACAGTAGGAAACATGAGACCTGAAAAATATACTAATTTTGAGAGATGTTATATAAGGAGAGAATTTTCAGATATGGTGGCAGTATAAGCTTAAGAGAAGAGTACTGAACTGTCATTTGATAGTGGAAAGGAAAATCAGAACACACAGAACTTTTCCAATTACTTTTCATTAATGGTAAAGGATAACTTTGAATATTGATCTTTTGATAGGATGGAAGGGTCAAGACAAGTGGTTTATTAATTTTTAAGCAACTGTTAAGAGACATAGATGAAGGAAAAGAAGTCATAAAGTCACAGGGAAGATCAAAAATATAAAACAATTCTGGAAAAAGAATGAGGGATCCTGCACATAGCACCTTGCTGAGAATAAAGGAACGAAAGCACCTAGTAAGGAAATATATACCTTTGCATTAGTCATAAGTACATATTAAAATATGCACGTTAATCTATTATGTGTAGATCTGTGTAATTTTGTAACATTTACATATATTTCCCTTGACCCATGTTAGATAAGGAATATAATTAAAACATATAATAATAATACATTCATTGCATCGACTTAAATACTTGAACAAGTAGAAGTAAATCCCAAAAAGACAGAAACAGATGATATATTTGTTGCTATTATTGTTTTAGATATCATATGAACAATAATTTCTGGATTAATTTCAGAATTTTGCCTTTTGAATAAGAACATTGACTTTTGCATATTAATCTTTTAGTTAACCAAAGTTCAACAAAGTAAAGTGATCTTTATATCCACACCTACAAAGTGAAATTTTGCTGCTTTCCTTGATCAATTTTCATTTCCCCAGTTCTGGTTTCTACTTATCAAGAGAAAAATGGAATAAATATTTACTAACAGGCTACTGATTGACACTTATTGAATTACACACCAGCAGGGAACAGTATTCCCTAATGAACTTAGAAAGTGGTTCCCCAGTGATAAAGCTGCAGACAAGATGTAACAATGGGAATTAACCCATGAGCAGTCCCAGTATTTTTCAAATAACAGAAATTTCTAGCCCATTTATACAATAATTAGGATCTGGATGCAATTACATTTTTAATTTTTTAAATATTTTCAGGCTAATTTTATTGGGATATACATACTTGTGATTTCTTTACACTAAATAAAATCAATAAAAAAGAAATACAGCCTAACAGATTTGGAATACATGTGCAATAGACAATGTGTGTAATAAATTTGTAGTAACAAAAATCTGAAAACAAGACAAATATCTGACTGTATATGAATCTAAATTACTTTGCATGATGAATTCTGTGCTTCCATTAAAAAGTCCCACTATTTAACTATTTTTGCCAGTCTTCTATTCATGTTTACTACAAGACTCTATAAAATTATATATAGAAGATTTTTTAAAGGACATATACTAAACTGTATTGTTACTCTTTGGATTATAAACAAATAATTTTTATTTTAACTTTTTTTTGTTTTCAATATAAACACCTTATGATCAGATAAAATAAATTCAAGAATTATTCATACTTAGCAGTACAAAACAAGATGGGGCAAAATAGTAAGACAAAAAGGAAACACTTTTTTCAGCTACTATGTACAGGTGTAACTTGAGGTTCAAATTTTTTAATAGGCTTCATTTTCTATCCAAAGTCCTATTAACTCATACTCATACTTTCTTTGCAGTATCTTCAAAGTTATGAAAGTCAATAATTAAGTTTTCTTTCACCCTCTGTGTATAGATCTAAGGTAATAAATGATGCCAGTAATTACCATTAACAAGTTTTCCCAAGCATGTATGTGTGTGTGTCTGTGTGTACATATACACACATGTATCTTTTCTAATCTGATAGTTAAAATTATTTGCCTTCCTTTTAGATTTGCTTTAGATGGAATACATAATATTCCTTGATACACTTAAACAAAATCATTTGTGCTGAATCACTTCAATTGAGAAGATATCAGAACCTATTCTTCCCCAAAGAAATTAAAGGTTGGTTACTATTACCCAAAGAATGAAAATAATTTTGATTAAAAGGTGGTACAAAGACATGTTAAAATGTGTCTGTCAATCAGTCAGTCTGTCTGTCTGTCTCTCTCTCTCTCTCTCTCTCTCTCTCTCTCTCTCTCTCTCTCTCTCTCTTTTATTGACAGGTGAAGGCAGGAAGAAAAGGAAGAAAGGAAGAAGCATTTTTATTTATTGTATTTATTTGTTTCTTTTGGTTGTTCCTGCTAGTCTTGGAACATAAACCCAGAACCTTGACATGTATGTGGATGGTGCCCAACTGCTACTCCACCAGCACACACCGAGTTCATTAATTTCTCATCCCCTTTAAAAAAATCCCCTGCTTGCGCTTTCAACTTTCTGTGTGCAATATACCAGAGATTATTAGGAGAAATAATATACTGCTCAGATATTCTACTGAATTCATACCATTCACCACTGATATTTCTTAGTTGTAGTTTTGGTGGGTAAGAGGAATTCTTTCTTTGCTTAGTGGAGATCATTTAGAGGGTAATGGAAAGGGCACTCTGAATGCATCTCTCTGCCTCCTCAAGTTGTGCTGGAAACACAGCTAATGGCACAGAAGACTGAGTCCAATCGCAGACCCAGAGTAGCTGTGCTGAAATGGCTCAGTTCAGGGCAAAGCTCAAAACATATCCATGAAATTGACCAATTCATATTGCTTGTTGATGGCCCAGCAACAGATTCTCTACAGTCATGTTCAAGAACAAATCCTCACTATTACAAACACCAGTAACTTTACAAAAATATTTATGGTTTTCACATTATTCAATAAACAAAGAGCTATATTTTAAAAAGAAAACTACTAACATTTAATTGTATCTTTAACTCTTCTAAATTTTAACACCTCTCAACTCTCCAGTGTGAAACTGGAAGAAAATATAGTAAGAAATGGAAAATAACAAACTGGAGAATGCGTAAAAAACATGGCAATTGTTTTAAGAGTCAGCTTTGTAAAATAATCATTTTTTATTATATGTAAAAACAATCACATTATATAATTTTTCAATAAATAAAGCAGTAGGAAATTAAAACACTACAACCACAGAGGAGATATAAACAGGAAACACAATTCTCAGTGTAATGATTTATGATTAGCAGCAATGGGGTTTTGCTTTTGCTTGTTTTTCTTAGATTATCAAATATACATCGAAAGGCAATGATTTTAAAACAAAGTGTGTGTACTTACACTAGTCTCCAATTAGGTTATATAGTGTTCTCACTGAAAGGAAGAAAGAAAGAAAAGTCTTTAGTGAAATGGAAGGAGACAAAACAGAATTAGCGAAATGTTACGTTTCGCCAGACATTCAAGTATTACTATTAAAAACTGCAAATTATGATATGTGATATCCCTGGATTTCAATTTACTTCTTTACGAAGCATATTTCCTCTGACAAACTATAAGATTTAATGAAATCATGCTAATAGGAGTGAGCTCAAATCATGGTGAGAATCAGACTAGCAAAGGAGGAAAAAAAATCAATGATTCTAACTAGTTAGGTCTTTTGAAAAATGTTCATTTGGACAGGGAACAAGGGAATTAAATATCTACCTTTGTGTTTTTATCCTTGTAGGTCAATTAATAGTCCTACCATAAGTTCAATAGCATCTGATTTTATTTAATACATAAACATTAGTTAGGTATATTGCTATTTCTAGCATAACATTCTTTTTCTTCACTATTCTTAATTCGAAAGTAAATTTACTGCTCACAAAACAGGCTGTTGATAGTGATTAAATGCACACATTGAAAGACTGCTGTTTACCTGTTTTGCTATGTATTCCATTACAAATTTCAGACTCCAAATTTCCAACTTTAAATGAATTTCTGTGTGTGTGAGAGCGAGAGAGAATATCAAATAATCATTCAAACCAATTTTATATGCGAGTACTTTCAATGACACTTTTTTTTTCTTTTTTGGTTTTCTTTTCCAATAAACTTACCAATGCACAACAAAGAGACCTAATATATTCAGGAATTTTTCAGGACATCTTCAACCAAGAATGACAATAAAATAATTTCTATAAAGGATTTGTTAAGACATGAAAATACTCAGATCTAGTACCACAAAGTCAATTCAGAAAACCATAAAGAATTGCCTTAGATCTTGATATTCACAGGACCCTTTTCTACCACCCAGTTAGCAGCAGTTTGGTGGCTGATAGAATTCAGGCACCTGAGATGCCTGAGTCTGTCGAGATGCCTGAGTCTGTCTTACTGCTTGAGACTTTACAATCTCAGCACAATTTTAGGCACATTGTAATTACTATTTTTTGTTTTCTATCTTCTCGAAAAGACAAAAGCTTGTCCAGTAACTAGTAATTCCAGTGAAGATAGATTTGATATAAATATGCATGTGTATTACAATATTGGTTACATATATATGTAGCAGATACATAATAAAACATAAGGCAAACTTTAACTCAGAAGAAAACAGTTGTTAAGTATTACTTTATTTTCCTTATTTACTAAAAGTTGTTGGTGATGTCCGAGCAGTCATATTCTAGACAATTTATAAGGTTCATAACAACATATATAAGAATGTAAGATGGAGCAGAAGCAGAAATAGAAAATAGGCATAGAAAAATACGTACATGTATTAAAGCAAAATCACTTGCATTTATATTTCATTCATGTACAACACATGTATATTGAGCCCCTATTTTTGGCTTTAATTTCTATAAATGAAGATACAGCTTTACTAGTTTTTTTTGAGCAATTAGCATAAAATATACCAAAGAGTCCAGAAATGAGAACTCTTAATAATTGCAGAATATTTATTTAACAAATTTATTTCATATCAATAGAATAATTAATTCACATAAAAGTGTATTTATAGAGAATTGAAGAGTAGGCATATATGGGACACAGTGCCATAAGAGAAAATGGACTGGGAATTAGACCTATATCCTCATCTATTCCAGTAGCATGATCTTGGATAAATCACTTAACTTTACTAACAGATGTGAAATATTTTATTTTTAAGGATTCTTTTCTATATACACAATTTCACATATACTGAAATGACATTTTGAGTTAAAAGAGCACTTTTTATAGGATTATTTTTATAGGACTTATTTATGTGTGAATTCTATTTTTAAAAATAAGAATAGATTTCCTGATACTATTAAAATATGTTAAGGATATATTCATCTCATTTAAGAAAAAATCGGCAAACACAAATACGCAAAAAAGGAATTGTCAAATACGTATTATTCGTAAAACTAGATTATTGCATATGACTGCTAGAAATGTGAAATGTGACTATTTTTGCAAATTCTAATTCTAAGACTTCTTTTTTATGACCTAATACTGATCAACTATTCATATGATTAGATGCTTTCCTACAATTTAATATCTAAGGTAAGATAATTTTGGTACTCAGGGTACCTTACTGACAAGGTGAAATTAAAAAATGTTGACTGTATTTTTCCTTTTGAATAGACTTTATAACACTTAACCATTTCAGTTGAGGATTGAAAAGGAGGAATAACCATTTCTCATCCCGTGAACACCAAGGAAGTGAATGTGATCTGTTCAACATGGGCTGTGTAGAAGAAGGATACTCAGATGTGAAAATATCTGCGAATGTGTTTTTAGAGAAGGAAAAAGCAAGGAATGACACAGGGAAAAAAAAATCATTTTATAGTTAATTATCTTAAAATTAATCTGGTAGTAATTCTGCTAAGAATTTGTCTCTAATATCAAGAGGAAGATCAATGATAAAGTTATAAAGGACTATGGTGTGTAAACAGGATTAATTCTAGAGGTTTGAGAAATTGTTCCTCTTAGTTTGAGACTAGTAGAATAAATTTTTTTGTAGTATACCTATTTTCCCATTAATCTGCTCTCTTCACATGAGACATAGGTTAACTAAAAACTGAAATAAATTCCTTGGGAATATTGCCAAAAGTCTTCATCAAGAATTATGCAACTAGAACTCACCTAAAGAATTTGTCCAGAAACAGATTTGTTTGTTACACATAAATCAATAATTAAGTAGATTAAAAACATCCATGTGATTATACTTAGCACTTTGATTTCTGGTAATATCAAAAATACAAACTTCTTTTTGTAAGTTTAATCTTTGTTTTTGTAAAATATTTTTAAAATATGCTACATTATTGACACTTTCCTTTAGCAGTAAAGGACATGCAGTGTTCTCTTCCAAATTTCATAACTCCAAAAGTATCAAGATTGGCATCTTAGGATCATTTACCTTCTTAACTTGCTTGTAATTGAATGTGTTGGAGAAGTAATATCAGATATTTTTATCAAATCTTTACATTCAAGTTTTCAGAGTAACGTTTTCTTATGTGTAGGTATATTAACTTTACACATGAAAAATCTATTTTGGAGGTGTTTTTATATCTGATTCCGTAGTAATTTAAAAAAGAAGTCTAAAAATAAGAGGTTCTTTACACAGTTTTCTGAAGTTTAAGAAATCAATGATTTCATATGAAATTACCAAGGAAGAGAAAAATTAAAACCTCATATTGATTAAAGATTAAAATCCCCATATTTAATTGAGAAATCTTAAAATATTTTAAATGACTGATGTTTTAAAGCATTTCTAGCATGTTCTACTGTTTTGGCAAAGTGCTTAGGTCTGTTAAAAACAGAAGTTAATATCTTTGAAATAAAAATAGATGGGAAAAGTTGTATTTAACAAAATAATGGGTCAAAATAATAAAATCTACAGAAGGGGAGAAAAAGAAGGAAAATTAAATGTCTCTCAGAAAATATCTTGGTCAAGTAGATTATATCTATACCTTGTTTTATAGTACAAGCCAGGCTGAAATTTCATAATGAAATGACCCTGACCTGAAGCCTCCTTTGTAAATGACTAGTGCCTTAATTATTTGCATCTGTGAACTCAAATGAACATACTTAAGGATATATCAATATGCTCATAAATCATCTGCAGGCGATAAGTAGTCCAACATAGATAATTAGAGAATTTACGGAAGGCTTACTCCCTCTGTTTATCTGCTTATGACATTTGTGGTACAGCCCTAACAGCAGGATAATTACTAGATTTATTCATCAAACAAAATCACGCCTTCTGGGAATGCACAGTGACTCCAGTTTTAGGACTAATAAAGACATTTTTCACCAAAACTCAAGTACTAATTTGCTCAATAACTAGCTGCAATAAGCTTTTATGGAAGCACTCAAAGAAAAGGCTTGGCACCAGAGGGCAGATAATTAAAGGTGCAGTATCCCTACACAAAAGGATCTGAACAATTCCCTGACCATATTAAAATTTAATTGTTGAATGTTAATTGAAAAAAAAATATAAGTCGCTTCTGTTCTCTGGATTTCAGTAATTATTCTCCTCAGATCAAAAACATATCAGTATGTCTTAAGCCAGCAACAAAAGAAAACCTAAGATAATGTTCTTAGCACTTATCACAGAATACTCAAGTAAAAACAAATTAAAATTAGAAATTTTTTCCACATTGGTTATTGTACCTGAAGTCACTATATATATATATATATATATATATATATATATATATATGTTTTGAAATTCCTCTTCTTTCTCCATCCCTCTCCCTCAAATAGAAGTTATGGTCACACAACTTATTTTACATTAAAAAGTTTCAGCAACTTTTAAGTGAGAATGGCACACCAAATCTTAATGATTTGAAAACAAGGATTCTTTAACTGCTTTTTTCCCTTCATAATGTTTTGAAAGTCTGATTTTTTTTTTTTTTATTTTTAGGATTTATTCTCTATCTTCCTAAAAAGCGCTTTAAATAGAAAAGCATTCTTAACCAAACTCAGTGAGCATTAATTAGGTAAATAGGTGACAGTCTAGTTTGCTTTTCTGCATAGAATGTTGTTTCTCAAGGAATTATTGAGTCATCTCAATTATAAATGTTTATATCATTGCCATTCTGCTAGAAGAAATAAGAATTATGAAGTATTTTTAAATGCTTTCACATGGGACAGTTAGGATGTTCCCCAGAAGCTAAGCTTTTACTATACCAAAATCAGAGATCCTTAGGCCCTTGGCTCACTTTCTGCTGCAGAGGAGTGATGAACTACACAAAATGCAGACTTTTATACTTATATTTAATTGTTTAATGTCATGGCTCTTGGTAGAGCATTGTTGCTTGAAAAATAAATTGGGTAATTCAATTAAATGGCTACAGAAGATACATCATATCAGATGTAGAAAGGCACTAACCCCAGCTTGAACTTGACGTCCCACATCGCTTCACTTATTTGACAAATGGATTCTTGAAAATAATTGAAACACATGGCTGCCAGCATAGGTCAATAATACTTTTTTGCCATTCAGCCTCTTAACAGCTTCCATTTTTTCTTGCACTGTGCCATTCAGGGCAAAGATTGCATTTGCCTGGTAAATCATGCAAGCATTATTACTAAAATGGGACTAAATGCAATGAAAATGGACTACATAAAAGTAATGGCACTTAAGTAAAAGGAAGACCATCTACTAGGGCAAACACTAAATGTCAGAGTTAAATACTATATGACATTACTTCCATTACAAGTTCATATTATGCATATAAGAAAGCAAATTCACTAACTACAGCTGCATACTACATTTTCATATTGTTAACTTAACCAATGTTTTCAAGACAACCATTGTTAATCTATATTTAAAAAACATTTACATATCTGCTGTTTCCAGTTTTTACTCCTATATTTTTCCTTAGGTATAATAATATATTTAGGTAAAAAATGGAATCACTGCCCAGTTTTCAGTTGAATATCCTAACAGATTTAAAGATTTATACTTGGTCTATTTGAAAACTCTGGGGAACAAACTGAATTATAAACAAAGAAATAAAAAATGCAAGGGTGCTGTGCAGGTAAAGCTTTGAATGAAGATTAAAAGGGAAAAAAATAAAGAAATCATGTCACTTACATAAAATCTGCAAAGTGGAAGTTATGTTAAGAAAATCATAATTGCTTCTAAAATCTTAACTTCATGTTAACATAGTCTAATTGGTTAGGAAGGAACCAATAGATAAAGCAGATTTGTATGTCCAGATAGAAACTAATCATTTGTATTTTCCATTCAGAACCAGAAACTTCCGCTTAGTGTTTTTGGTTTGGGGTTGTATGGTTTTTGATAAGGAAATTTGTTCCAGTTTTTAATGTTAAAACTTTCTCTCATTAATTATTTCACAACAAGGCAATATTGCTTGAGATAAGAAAAAGATCAAAACACCTGGGGTTGACTCCTCCTTCAGCCCCTCTGCTATGAGCAAACTACTTAACCTTTTTTATGCCTCAGTTTTCACATCTGTAAAATGAAGATAAAGATTATATTTCACCCTCATGAGTTTCTTAAGAGGATTAATTAAGAAAGTGTTTAACATAGTGCTGAACACAAAGGACCCCCCCCAAAAAAATCTTTAGACAGTGTAAATAGAAAAGCATAAATCAAACAAAGTGTGTTTAGTGACAAGAGATATTTTAAATGAACACCTATGCATTTTAACAATGGAGTTCCCACTGGAATATTCTCAGGTTATGTAGGATTTTGAATCTCTCTGAATCATAAAGCCTTTTTAACTTACTTTTCATTGATCAAATGATCTTTCCTTTTGAAATAACTCAGTTATACTACCACTATCAACATCCATTGATCTTAATCTTCCTGGTGAATGTGTTTACCTCTCTTCCTGGTGCCACTTCAGGTTCCCCAAGTTTTTCAGACAACTCTTTTCTTCGATTGAGTTTATAGGAAAGCAATCTGTTTACGTTGCCTACAGAGTGTGATTCTAGTACCCAAAGCTTTCCGTTTTTTAACAAGTCACTCATATGTTATCCTTTTCCTTATTAAGCAGTCTCCCCACCTCAACCGTTATTATTCAACTCTAATACAGGCAACTCTTGAGTCCTTTATTGCAGCTAAACAAGTGTATATCCAGTAGATGGGGCTGGAGGGGGCGGGAAGGAGGGGTGATGGAAGATTTATGGGAGAGACTTCGATCAAATCAGCATTACTGTTTTGCTTGTTTATGTCCACAGAATTTTGTTTATTAAATAAAATGATTCAGTCAAGAAAAATTTAATAGATCTGTGGAAGTACATTTCAAAACTTTAGGTATGTCTTGGGTTTTCTGTGAGCTAAAGCTTTGTTAAAAAATGACATTCAAAGCCCCAAAACACTGGAGTGGATAGAAAACAGAGTAATCTTATTTGTCAGAACTATTCTTCAAGCAATACAAAGAAATGTAAAAATAGCTAGAACTGCATAGAGAAAGGATAAATCACAGATCATACACAATTTCATGTTTCAAGCATCAGCATAATTTCATGTTAAGACCAATTTAAAAACTAAGATTCATATCTATTCTCTGAGAGTATTCAATGAAATTAATTTAAAATTAATACAATTAATAGAATCCTGCTGTACTTAACTTCATACATAAAATATAGTAATTTAAGGGTTATTATTAGCTTTGCATGGAAATATTACTATTACTCTGCTATTCACAGTTCACTATAATTTTATTTTGCATATTCATTCTGAAAAACAATCATTCCTCAAATTTAAAAACTAAAAATCAGAAGTCAACCACATTTGTATGCACACTCACAAAAATAAATATATTGAATTTAAAATGCATTCATACCAAAAAAATCTTATGTATTAAAAAAAGACACATTCTTTACACAAAAATATCTAATGGGGAAATCTGCTGGCCCAGGAGCTTGATTTAGGGAGGGTATTTCAAAATTCTCAAGGCTTACTTTTCTCAATTAAGGATTATGGAAACAATCCTGGTAAGCCTAAAGGGCTTTGAATTGTGCTTGTAGAACATTAAGCAAACATGGGTATCTCCAGATTCACAAAGCTCCAATAAAACCATGTGTATATAATTAGATCAATCAACAGGAACCATTATGAGATATATGTCAGAGGAAGTCTCATAACAAGCAATCACATAGAAAAAATTAACCCTCTCCACCTAAGGCCTAATCCACTCAATACACAGACATCACTTAAATCTACTATGGCACTAAATCTATCAACAGTGTTTCGAACAAGTAATTTTTTTTTAAAATAAGACCAAAGAAATCTAAAGAGGCAAATGCGTTATTCCTTATATTTTAATGCATTTTATGCTAATAATGAACAAAGCAATGGTGTTTTTTTCAAGAAATTGGGTATTTTCCAATGAAATCTTCCTTTGCTTTCCTAAAAATATACAAAATGCTACCATTGTACTTGGAAAAACAAAGATCTTACACCAAGAGGATTAGATGACATGGAAATTAGAGTTAACCTTAATTTTAGGCAAAATGAAAATAAACAGTAAAAGACTAACTATATATTAACAAGTCAAACGCTTCTAACATGGCCCTAAGTTTTCCTTTGACCCTTGTGGTTTATATAACCCAGGATACAATTAAGCACTTACTATAAAGCTTTGTATCATTTCTTCCAAAATATTACAACAGTTGTGAACATTCATGAAGATAAATTGCAATGTAAATGTAATACTTTATAAGAGCAAAAGGACCCCTTGAACAGATCCAAATCTAAATACAAAAGTTTGATTATTTATATAAACACGTGTATTGATTTGTTGGGTTGTTATAAGGAAAATTACAGACTGCCTGGCTTAAGTGAAATTGACTTACTTTCAGTTTTCCGTACTGGAAGTCTAAGGTGAAAGATGTCAACAGGTTTGTTTCCTTCTGAGGCTTTTCTTTGCTTATAGATGGCCTCCTAGCTGTAGACTTGCATGCTTGCTTCTCATTATTAGATACCTGTCATACTGAATTAGGGCCCACACGTGAGATCTCACTTCACCTTAATTACCTCTGGAAAGGTCTTGGTCTCTAAATAGAGTCACATTCTATATTCAGAAGCACTTGTGGGTTATTTAACTATGAATTTTGCTGAGACTCAATTCAACCCAAAATATTACTTTTAACATTTCATTATCTGGTTTTTAAGTGGCATTTCTAATTTAAGTCCAGCTGAAAAATATTTGTACTGATTATTGTAGTCAGTCTTAAAAACATCTTTCATGGTGATTGTCAATGTGGAGAGTTTGTCAGAATCACCTGTAGGGCTTGATAAAACACAGATTATGGGTCCTAATGCCAAGTTTCAGATTCATTTGATCTAGATTGAATCTGAGAATTGACATGTCTGACAAATGCCAAAGTAATTTGATAGAGCTAATCAGGAGACTATACTCTGAGCACCAATCTTGTAGCACAAAGTTTCCAGAACTAACTTCATGTTATTATGTTCCCTGAGATGTTGATAGGGATTCTTATACAAAAGCTATCAATAGACGAACAATTTTGTTTTGTATATGAAACTATCCTCTTAGAGATTGTAACATTATTACATACTAAGAAAATATTTAATATACTAAAATTTCTAAGAATATTCAAAAGAAAACATCTCTGTTAGCTTATTTGACTATCTAATTCAATTTTTCAAATAACAACCTTTAACATATTACACATATTTTGGAAACATTGGCTTCAAATCAACATTTCCCAAACTGTAGAATACATATTTATTTAATGGAAGTGCTAATAAATGATTCAGAGACAGAAGAAAGTCTTACATTGTTGGAAAAATTATTCAGTAAAAACAGACTAAATGTATTGGATTGTAAATTTATAAGCTCACATGAACAAGGAATGTATTTGGTAATTCATCTCTGATAAAACACAAATTGTGTCCTGAAATGACGTTTATAACGGAGTTTATCCCTGGTCTACAACAGAACAAAATTCCCAACTTAGATATTATATCATTACATTAATTTTCATAATTAATCCCTCAAAGACATTTTTTTGAAAGACTGGGAATAGGAATACATAGACACAAACACAGACATATATATACAAAATAGCATATTTGCCATTGTTTCCAAATTGTACATATTTGTAATCAGTAATGAAAAATGTGGATGCTGAATGTAGACAGGGACAGTTTTAGTGCTGCCATAGCTAGAACTAGAAAATGCGTTCAGCCATTAATTATATAACAAAGAGGACAATTTTTATAATTTAAAAAAAGGTTATTTTTGATACACAAATACTTTTTTTCAAATTATAAAGCACTGAGAATATTTAAAAAGGAAGAAATAAGTAGAACTAATTGAGCAAAATTATGTTTTGGAAGAATGCTGGTTATTTTACATACTTTATCTCAACTGATATTTTTAGTCTTGGATATGGGTAGTGTCATTTTCATTTTACAAAACAGAAAACTAAAGTTCATAAATGCAACTTAGTTGCATTAGGATAAAAATATGATACAGACACTGCACCTGGTATCAATGCATTTAAATCCTGAGAAACAAAATTATTCAAGTATTTGAATAATATCAACATATGAAAAAATTCCATCTTAGATTCAAGCTCAGAAGTAGGGTGAAGAGGAGGGTGGGGAAAAGAGTGGTGTGAATCTCACTACGGGAAAATCATGACAGATCTATAAAAGCATATAGAGGCACAGATATAACATGAATGACAACTATCTTTCATAGATTCAAATTCCTATTTTGTTGTTAACTGGTTGTGTTAACTTAGCAATATCATTTCAACTTTGCCTTATTGGATCATAGTTGCCTGTACACCATTAGGCAGTTGTAAAGATAAAACAGGTTAAGATAGAGTGTGACTAGACTGATTACCAAAGAAGTTATTTATTATTAGTTTTAAATCAGGAATATGAGATATGAATAAAATATAATGAAACCCTTATGTTATATTTTTATAAAAAATTTACACTTTCAGCGTAAAGAAAATGAAATCTGATAAAACCAAAGTTTCACTGAAATGTGATAGTTACATAAAGTAAATGATATATCATGATGATAAATGGATGCATTAGGAAACATATCTAGGTACTTTTAAATCAAAGTATTGAGCAGCTATAATTTTAAATCTTTATTTTTAAATATCATGAAGCACTTTATTTTTATAGAAATGTTACTCTAAGGACAAGCTAAATATCATTACTAATCATTTTATAAAATAATTATTTGAATATAGACAACTATTTTTGAAGGCATAGAAACCTGATAGGAGAGAGTAAAACCTCATTCTTCATTTAATCATTATAGATTTTCCACTCTGTTTACAATCAACATTATGAGCACTGTGATTGCAATGGATCAAAAAATGAATGAAACAATTCCTTCCATCTATAAGTTTCCACTCTGTTGTAGGGAAGGTATAATCAATTCACAAAGAGTGATAGTCACAAAATGAAGTGGTGGTGAATTTCTTTTTTACTAAAATTCAAACAAAAAGACAGGAAAAATCTAGTTGAATCAGTTAGACTATGAGATACACAAAGATAGAGGACGATAAAAGTGCTGATAGGAGAATCAATACAGGCAATTGAACAGAGAAAAGAGTTCATAGAGGAAAGTATTGCACAAAGAAAAGAATTGCTTAAAGAGAAAACGAAAGTTCTATTTGACTTTAAGATTCAAGTACACAGTAGAACTTTCAGAGAAAATTGTTTTTAATATACTTCTAGAACATTTAGGAAATTCAAAAAGACATCAACTACATAAAATCTTGTTAGTCTTGTGCCTTAACATTTGTATTTTAATCTTTATAAATGTTTGACTTGTATTTCTATGAGGTCGGAGTGAATATATGAGCTACTAACTTTTAGCTTTAGTAGTCTGAGGAATAAGGTATGTATTAGGTTAGTTATTACAGAATGATTTGGATATAAATATTAAAGATGTATTTTATTTGATCTCAAATATTTATAAAGTATGATTTATAATCTATAATAATGAATAAAGTATAAATTAATGAATGGGAAGGATAGTGAGAATTATGGCTTATTATTAATATCAAATCACTTTTTATTGATTTCTCTGATTGCAAACAGTTTAACATTTCTTTAAAATAGGCGAGTTCTCCTTGGGTATGCTATTTTGATGGAAATTGAGAAATTTTACATGTTATTTTTTGGTATTTTTGCTGTGGAATTAGTCAAGGATGATCATGAAAACCAAGAGCAAGTTAAAATCAAGGATTTTCATTTAATGTTGAATGTTTGAATAGTGTCATGAATCCTTATATATTGTAGGAACTTATCTTCCACCAGCTTAAAAGCAACAAAAAGGGAACTCATTATTATTTTGACTAACACTCTAAATAGAGATTTCTTTTAATGAACACAAATCATATAGGAAATGAATTTGAATAATGTAGAGGAAAATAAAAATGTGATAATACAAATATACAAGTATCAAAATATCGCAAAGAACAGTTGTCAGCTCTGCCTTTTTCAGTTGTTGATCAATCTATACTAGAACTAAGTAAAACTATTCTAATGAAGTGTTTATTATATATTACATAATTGCATACAATTAAAACATCCCCCAACATAAGTTCCAAACCTACCATCTTACCATATTACAAAATTTTCATGGGGGTACTCTCAAGGTTCCCCGATAATGTTACCCACCTCCGCTCTACCACACACACACACACACACACAATCTTCCTGTTTCTTTCCTTTTAGGATCAAGGATAATCTATTAGTCTCCTACTATTCTTGAAATAAATTGTCACAAACCTAGTATCTAAACATGGCAGTAATTTATTATCTTAGAGTTCCAGAAGTCAGAAATCAAAAGAAGTTTCAACTTGGCTAAAATCTAGTGGTTGGCTGAAATGTCCATCTTCTGAAGACTCTTGGGATTAATTTCCTTGCATATTTCATGATCTAGAGCCTTCCCACATTCCTTAAACCATGGTCCCTTTGCATCATCAAAGCAGGCAACTGCATGCTATCAAAGTTTACTTCATCACTTCTCCTCTGAAATTGCCTTCCTTTTTTCCCTTATAAAGATCTGTGATTACACTGGTCTAACCAGGTATTTAGGACAATCTTCTCAACTCAATATTCTTAATTTAATCATATTCATTATGTCTGAGAACATTTACTGGTGCTGGAGATTGGAATATGAATGTTTTTGGAGATCATTATTCTCAAGAGGTAATATTATGCTTTACCTTCCCTCTCTTTATTTCCTCAACTCCTAATGCATATGTAAAACTACTTCAGTTGAACTTTTGCCTCCACCAATCAACTGATACTATTCTTATCAAGATCACAAGATATCTTGCTGAATATTAGAAGCATGTCCTTACTTCTCTTTTCTTTGTTGACTCTTACTATCTTACTCAAATTTATATCCCTTGGTCTTCTGTGTTATTCTTGTTTATTTCTAAAAATCCTTTAAAATTTCTTTCATAAACTCTCCTTTCCTTCTTTTATCTCTCAGTTAGGGCTATTGTAATTAACTTTGTTCTAATTTAACCCATTTTCCTCAACTCCCATGATCTCACTGGTATCTGAGATTTCTATAGGAACAATTTTAAATCTTGATTTTTTTAGACCAATCTTGTTAACTGTATATCCAAGCTGCTGGTACATTAGAAGAAAACTTTAAAACCAACATATCCAAAAGTGATAAACATTTATGAGAAGCAATCCTTCCTTCCTTCCTTCCTTCCTTCTTCCTCTCTCCTTCCCTGCCTTTTTCTCTTTATTTTCTCTCTCTCTCTCTCTCTCTCTCTCTCTCTCTCTCTCTCTCTCTCTCTCTCTCTCTCTCTCTCTCTCTCTCTCTCTCTCTCTCTCTCT